>JARHVA010004185.1:887500-1295000 GCA_037957365.1 Torreya grandis
TATTAAGTTATGTATGTCACATTTTTAAATCTAAGATTAATAATTTTATACTTTTATTTTTTAATGAAGGAAATAATAATTAATTAATTCTTATGATTTAAGAATAAACATGTAAAATGTTTTACTTAGACTATTTTCTTGGTTGAGTAAATGAATTTAAGGAACCCATAATGAAATAAAAGAGAATAATAAAGTTATTATTTCAATTTACACCATTCAATAAGACTTAGTTGATGTACTAACATTTATACACTTGATGTTTCCCTTCATATCAAGTTGTATACATTTCTCTATCTTTTATGATAGCCACACTTACTTACCTTATTACCTTGGATACCAATAATGAAATTTGTAAGATTTCCTTCAGTGGAACCTTTTATTTGGGTTACATTCAACTTGAAACTTGGATGAAATTCATTACTTAATGATGTTGGGTTATGTGCTTCAATATTTCTAATGAATGCTTGCTAGTTTTCTTTTTTGTCTAACTAGATTACTAATAGATTCCTAATACTGTGGTACATTTATTTATTCATTTATTATATGATCATAGAATGTTTTATTAAAAGAAGAAAATAATTTATTAAGTATTTACATGATTGAAATTCACTATTTTCATAAGTTACTTCTCTTATATATAGTTTAGATTTATTGAATGTCTTCAAATCTTTTAATATCATGTTATCTATGCCAATCTAAATAGTTGAATGTTTCGATACTATAAAATTACAATGTAAAATTATAAATATATCATTTATTGTTATGAAATAAATAGGGTATGAATCATACAAATAGTGTGATGATTTTAAAGGATGTAAGGTATTATGATCTACCCAGTAGCACTAGAGAATCTTGCATTTAAATCTATTTTCTCTTATGCTTTAGAATACTTTTCTACATAAATGAATAAATTTTTTAAAGTATTGAATTGTTTTTGTTTATTGATTGGTGATTATTTATATTATATAGAATGTATTTAATATAAGTCTATGATTAACCTAAATGATAACTTAGGGAAACAAATTTATCCTTCCTAGTTAAACTAATACTTTAACTTAACTATCCTACTTGTGAGATATTTACTTAGGGTTAAGGACCTATAAATGGTCCTATGTGGAAGTTTGAGTAAAACTTATGGCACTCAAGACTTATCAATGTATGCATATACTGATACACCCTAAACCTTATAATCCTTATAATAAAATAACATGCTTCCCCATAACACATTTTGTATGTGTTTACCTCTAGCTTATTGCCTCAATTCACCTCCTTTAGTTATAGTTTTACATATGTGAAGTGTGCTTATTATTTTTTTTACATTATCAAGACTTAATAAGTGGGCCTAACATGTGTCCCAAACATACTCAGATATACGATTCCAAATTTTTTTTTGGAGTTATTTTATCTAGTATCAGAGTATTTTTCTTCTATAAAGAACTCTAAGAATGAATATTTTCCTTTAAATAATTATAATCTTCTAAGATATCACTTGTGATTTCTTATGATGATTATAATGTGATCAAGTGGAGGAAATACCCACATGAATCCTTTGAATGTCAACCTAGCTAGGGGTAGAGGTTGAGGACATGGAAGGGGTCATTGAGGCCACATCCCTATTCATAATTTAGAAAAATTGCCTTTGAAAAATGCTGATAGCAATACCAAGGTACCCAATGTTGAATTAGTTGGTGGGATTCCAACCAATAAGTATGAGTAAATACCAATGGAATATTGATAGCCTTTAACACCTTGTAAATAAATATTGATAACCAATAACCTAGATTAAATAATCTTGGAGTATCCTAAGAGGAAGTATGTAAGTTGTAAATGGGACAAGTGAAAGGACCTATAATTCAAGAACTACCTTTAACCACTACTAGTTTAATCATCAAGGAAATGAAGAAGCTTCCACCACCTACATTTTTAGGATAATAATTAGGTGATAAAATGTACGTATGTTTGTTACACATGCAAAATTATTTAAATTTGCATAATATGACTTTCAATGTGAAAGTTAGAGTAGCAACTTATCAGTTAGTAGGACCTGCAACATTATGGTGGAACCACCTTTGTCTTATTGAAGGATATTATCCTTTGACCCTATCTTGATCTATTTTTGAGACTCAATTTCATAAAAGGTACTTAAATGCAAACTATAAGGAGTATAAAATCACTATTTTTTAGCTTTTAAAGCAAGAGAACATGTATGCTGTTGAGTATGAGAATAATTTTCTAAACTTTCTACATCATGTGAACTATATGTATGATAAATAAACTAAGATTACTAAGTTAAATATTGGGCTTAAGTAGATTTTGATGCACTATATTAACATGACAAATCCAAAAACATTTGTTGCAGTAATTGAATTAGCCTACAAGGTTTAGAAAAATGAAAAGTCCTGCCAAAAGGAAAGATAAGAATTCAAGACAACCAGGTAACAACCTAAAGAAAATAATCTTTCTCCCATGAATAAAAACTTAAAAAAAATTGATCATAACCACATATTTATAAGAGGTAATAAAAATTTTATTAAGTTTTTCAGTCAAAATAAGAATTTCATGTCCCATGGATCTTCCAAATCTAGTTCTTACAAGAAGGAATAACATCAAAACAACCATACCATGGGTGCTAACACTATTAATGTGGCATATTATATAAAAATTTCTTGCTATGAATGTGGTTAAAATCCCTATAATCACTATCCTAAACTGAAATCAGGCCAAACAATGAACCAGAGAGTATATGTTGTTGATAATAAAAATGTCTACTTACAAACCACTATAATTGAGACTCGAGGTATCATTAATGGTTTTACCTTGACTATCTTGATTGATTATGGTATAATATATTGTTTCATTTCTCATTTTACTACTAATAAATGTACTATTAAACCCATCTAGATAAGAGAAGGTTGAGAAGTTGAATTCATTACCTATAATAAAGTGCTTAATCTCGAGTGCTTAGAACAAAAAAAAAAGATCTTGGTAGTTTTAAGACTACGGTGAATCTTTTTCTCAAGCCTTTAGGGTGATAGGATATAATTATTAGGATGGATTGGCTACATGAAAAACAATCCACACTTGATTATGTGGGAAAAAGAGTGCAATGCACCGATGACCTTCACCAATATATAGAATTATAAGGCATGCAAGGGTCCATGAGATGTAGAACACTTTTAGCCTTATAGATGAAAAGAGATATTAAGAAGGGTTTCAAACTTTATGAAGTCCAACTACAAGAAATATCTCATGAAAAAGAGCTAGAACACATAAATTTTCATATTCTAAGGGATTTTATAGATGTTTTTCTTGAAAAGTTGTCTAGATTACCATTGAAGCAAGAATTTGACATCTCTATTGACATGATAATTAGATATACCCATAATTTTAAGACACCTTACTAAATAAATGTGGATGATCTACAAGAGTTGAAATTTTAGCTACAATAACTTTTAGATAATAGAAGTAGCTAGCCAAGTGTGTCTCCTTGGGGTTTTGCGATAGTATTTGTGAAGAAGAAGGATGGTAATCTAAGGATTTCATTGATTACCACATGTTAAATAAGGTTAAAAAAAAACTAATATCCTTTTCCTAGAATTGACGCTTGTTTGATCAAATGAAGGGTGATGCAATCTTTTCTAAGATTGATTTAAGATTTGGTTACCATCAACTGCAAATAAAGGAGGAAAACATACATAAAACTACCTTTAGAACTTGTTATGGACATTATGAGTTCACAGTTCTATCTTTTAGCTTAACCAATACACCTATAGCTTTCATGAATCTTATGAACAACATATTTAGAGATTTCTTAGATAAGTTAATGCTAGTTTTTCTTGATGATATTCTTATTTATTTAAAAAATGAGGTTGAACATGACCAACACCTTCATCTAGTCTTAAAAATACTAAGACATCATAAGATTTATGGAAACTTATCCAAATTTGCATTCTATGAATAAAAAATTCATTACTTAGGACACATTATTTATAGGGAAAGGATTGCTATTGACCTTAATAAGATCAAATCTATCAAATCTTGGCTCATTCCTTCCAATGTGCAAAAAGTGCATAGTTTCAGGGGCTTGGCTAGTTATTACCAACATTTTGTTAAGAAAATCTAGTGTGGCCTATCTAATCACTTCCTTGAAGTGCAAAGGAAATAAGTTTTGATGGGCTCCTTAGTGTGAGGAAGCATTTATTAAGCTAAAAGTGATGCTTACAACATATCCTATTCTTATCATACCAAACCCGACACATGACATGCTAAAAGGGTGACTTTAAAGTTTGGGTTGATGCTTATAAATAAGGCTATAGAGGTATCTTAAGCCAAGATGGTAAGGTTATGGATTATGAGTCATAAAAGTTGAAAGAGCATGAAAGAACTACCCTACACATGACATGGAGCTTATTGCCATTGTTCATGCACTCAAATAATGAAAACATTTCCTAATGGGGAAGCTTTTCTAAGTGAAATATGATCACCATAATATTGAGTATTTATTCTCTCAAGAAGATTTAAATGTACACCAGTGCAAGTGGCTAAAATTTTGGAGTAATTTTGACATGAATATATTAGATGTCAAAGGTAAGGAGAATCATGTGGTTTATGTACTCAGTAGATGCATGCACCTTGTTTCCTTATCAATATTACAAGGGAAATTTAGAAGTGTTGTTTTAGAAAAATATCTTGATGATGTATTTTTCCATGATGTAAGAGTAGGTTTGGCTTATGAGCCTATATCAAAAAAAATCTTGAATTTTTTGTTGTACCAGATGGCTTGATAAAACATAAAGGTAGAATTTATGTCCTTAGGTTAGGTGATTTAGAAATTTTGTACTTAAAAAATCATGCATCACCTTACTATGTTCATCCATGGGTTAAAAAAATGATGCATGAGTTAAAAAAAATCCATTTTTGGCTTGGAATGAAGAATGATATCACTAAATTTGTAGTGAAATTATTGGAATACTAGTAGGTCAATGCTAAGCATTACCATCTAAGAGGGTTGATGTACCCTCATGATATTCCAAGAGATAAGTGGGCTATAGTCTCACTTGATTTTATTGTAGGGAAACCAAAGTCACATAACAAGCATGATACAATCTTGGTGGTGATTGATAAAGCAACTAAATTTGGTCACTTTATTGATGGTAATTTAACAAATAATACATCCATATTTGCAGAACATTTTATGAAGTAGTAAAACTTCATGGTATACCTGAAGTGATCATATCAGATTGGGACAAGTAATTTATTTCAAGGTTTTGGCATACTTTAACTACAAACTTTGGAATAAAGATAAATTTTAGCTCTTCATATCATCCAAAAATAGATGGGCAAATGGAATGGCTCAACCAAGTGGTTAAAGATATGTTGTGCATGTATGTAATGGATCAACAAACAAAATGGGAGGACTATATTCATTTGGTTTAATTTGCATATAATAATTCTTGCCATTCATTTATTAAGATGGTTCCATTTGAAGCCTTATATGGATATAAGTGAAAAACACCTCTTAGATAGGACAACTTAGAAAATAAGGTTGTTAATGAGCCTAATTTTCTATTAGAATATGATAGGTAGATCGAACCTATAAGGTACCAAAAAAAACTTCTGATAGGCAAAAGAGTTATACATATTCTAAGATAACTTTGCATGAATTAAACATAAGAGATAAGGTTTTTCTACACATTAGGCAATTAAAAATTTCTATTAAATTTGGAAAGGCTTCCAAGTTAGCACCACATTTTATTGGGAATTTTGACATAGTGGAAAATATTATCCCTATTACTTATCGACTAACACTTCCTCCTCTTTCAAGGACTCATGATGTTTTTCATGTTGCATAATTGATAAAGTATAGACCTAATCCATCTCATGTTTTATATTGGACTCATTTATAGTTCATGGAAGAGAAAAAGATCTAGTCAAAACTAATGAGAATCTTAGACCATCTAATTATTAATCTACGTAATAGAGATATACAATAAGTTTTGGTGTAATGGGACCTAAAAGTGAAAGGAGAGCTACATGGAAAGATGTTCATGTTTTTAGACAACATTATGCATGAATTTTTGATTAAGTCACCAGGATGGCTTCCTTCTAAGAGGGGGAAGATGTTACGATCCCTCATTTTCATTATATATTATGTTTTTATGACATTAACATTATGACTATTAAACTGGTTATTATCTACCTATGGTACTAGTTACAATAGTGTTGGGTTGCATACTTAATTTTGTGATTAATTATATTATAGACTTATTACTAATGATGATGATTTTATAAATCTATATTGATTATCGATTATCAACATAATGTTATTGCTACCATTTTTCATGGTTGTAGGTTTTTTCAATGAGTTAAGTAGATATTGGAGGTTTTACTCTTAGAACCATTTGACTTCTAAGAACATCAACATGTCCAATACATATACTTATTTTTTTATCCTTCAGACACCTTGAGTGGTAATTATGTTTGTCAGATGTGGTCCTTGTGCTTGTACTACTATACTTTTATCAATGTCATCATAGTCATTATTTATTGTTATTTTTCCATATATGTTTTTGATGTCCACAACCTTTATCTTTTATGCATGGTACATTCTATATTCTCTCCCATAGGTCTTTGAATCTTTCTTCATACCTCTATTGATCCTAGTAATCTATGAAATTTGTATCTAAACCTACCTAGACCTAGACCTAGATGTAACACACCTCCCTTGGGAACCTTTATCACCCTACTTTCATATTTTACCCCATTCAACCTAGCACTATGTAGGTGTTTCAATAGCTAGTTAATTCATGGCATGACCTTGGAATTTAGTCTTGGTTTAATCTCATTGATATTATTAAATATAATGTTATTGACTAGGGGTTGATAATGTATGGGAAATACTTTAAAACCATTTAATGAAGTAGGTGGTGTATTGGGTAGGGGTTTTAATATTAATTAGGATGGTTTATGTTTAATCCTTTTTTTTATCACTAATATCCTTTTCTATTGGTGGTAGACTAATTAATTTATGAGCCTTCCAGACTCGCTAATAATGGTGAGGTTGGTGGGGGATTGCCTTAGGGATTCAGAGGTGTTTCTATCTCCTCCAAAAATTGAATGCAAATTTAATGGTTTATGGGGTGAGTGGATTGAAGGAATGAGAAGTTTGGATGGTAGGTAGAAGAGTTAAGAAGACAAAAATATTGGAGAGGAAATAGTGAATAACTCAGTTGGTTTTTATGGCAAGCATGACTATTTGGGAAAGACACAATAGTACTTGGTGAAACAATAGAGGTTCTTATCTTTTTAAGGTTTTGGATTCTTCTACATTCTTGATTAAGTTATTAGGTTTTTTAGGTTTATTTTTTTTAACTCTTTTAAAATGGAAATAAATATTTAGAGGTTACTTATGAAGTTACAAGTCTTTAGACTTTCAAGTGCATGTACAGACCCTATAAAATGATATATCGATATATATTTCATTGAATTTAAACTTGCAATAAATATATGAAGTGTATATATTTAATATTATAATCCTCATCTTGCTTCTATTTCAATTTTCATGTAGTTATTTTATTTTCATGATTCATGCATATATGCTTGAATTTTTTTTGTTAAGTTGATTGTGCTTTCAAAAAGGTAACTATGGTGTTTTCTTATGTGTGTGTGTGTGTGTGCCTAAGAATCAATGGTGTTTTGATGCATATGAGTTGGAATAAAAAAAATTGTATCAATTTTATTTTATTAAATATAGGTGATTTTTTTATATGTATAACATATATACATGACAAAGGTCATTGAGTTACAATTCATATTATATGCAAACTATGTGTTATGTCGCAATGACTGTGTGTTTTCCTTGTTGATGACTGTGATATGGTTTTAATGGGTAAACATGTTTTTTAAGTAAGTATATATTCTTATATGTAATGTAAATTCATAATTAACAATAATTGATGGTGTTGTCTTTCATTATTGTCTAGATTTCTTTTCTAATGACTGGATCCTATAAATATAAGGACTATGCCAGTTGAGAATGATTTTGTTTGTATTTAAAATGTTTATGGAAATTAATAATAATACCCACATTATTTTAGTTATGCCTATGTCATTTTATGATAAAATCATGGTTATTCTTCTCATGGTTGATATCTTTGTCTAGGTAAATCCATTATGCATTGTGAGTTAAAGTTGTTACCAAGGATTAATGGGTTTTAATTGGAATGTGTTATTTTGAATATTAAGAACATAATGGGTTGTTATTTTCCTATTTTTTGGCTATATAATTGCATTCTCATTTTATTTGTCTATGTTATTAATAGTTTGGAACCTTGGTCATTATGGCTACATTCTATGTTGTATTTACCTGAGAGTTGTGAAGTTTGAATTTCAGGTTTTCATTTGGATAAAGTTATAAATCCTTTTAATCTTTATCTTTTAACCTCATTTATTTGAACTAGACTATGTTACTCTATTTCAATTGTGTTAGTAATGTCATGGGTCGACTATTCTATTATTTTCTTCTAAGTACATGGATATGTTTTCATAAACATATATGTATATATATACATCATGAAGTCACTCCATACACATATGTATGTGTGTGTGTGTGTGTGTGTGTACACACACACACACATACATACATATACATATATATATATATATATATATATATATATACATATGTGTATCGAATGACTTCATGATGTACCTATGTGGATGTGTTATCTATGTTGTGAATGGGTTATTCAAGTGGATTTTACTTACTTCACCAAAGTATTAATCTCAATCCTATTGATTGGTTTGATTATCTCATGATTTTATTAGGTCCTAAATATTTTGGTTATGCTTATTATGGACTCAAGTATATGGTGTTCATTTTTAAAATCATGTTATTTCCTTTAAGTTTATATCATTTCATACAAACTATGTTAATATTTACATCAGGATGCATGATTATACTTTTGATGTATAAATGTATCATGATTCCTACAAGTTATAATAATAGTATGATTATATTATTAATTTTTTTTATTAATTCTCGACTTAGTCAATTTAAGTTTTGATGGGTTATTTGAACCAGTTTCTTGCAGAGGTATGACCACTTGTTTATGCTAAGTTTTTTAATTTAAATTAGGACTAAGATTTTTTTAGTTATTTCATTATTTAATTAAGGTTTATCTTTTTTGGTGTTTGGGCTGCTTGTTTGAATATGTGGTTGTCATTATTGGGCTAAAACTTAATATTTAAAAGTATATATTAAGGGTTTGGAGGATTAAGATTGGCCGTGATATTGGATGGGATTTCAAGTAGGATAATTTTGAAGGATATATAATAGATTAGAGTTAATCCATTCTATATCATTCAATATCATAGGTTAACCATCCCTATTATTGATCTATACTTAGACGGATTAACTATTCACATCTTGCCTTGGAATGATATGATTGTGTTGTGTGTATTATTTTACTATATATGTATTTTGTTTAGAGATTGATTTGGTCATAATTCATCTCATATTCCAAGTTACCACAACCACCATCTTGATAATGGTTGGAGTGGTTATGGCCATCGATGGTTAGGCTCATAGGGATAGTTGGGTGAGTCTATATTGATTAGTTTTTCCATGTTCAACCCCATGCTTTGATGACTTTGTACACATGTATGGAAGACGGTAAAAAAATTTAATTATTGATTTGATTAATTGTTAATATGTATATGTAACATTGACTATAGTTTTTAGCTTTGAATTTAATTAATATATTGGTCTTGATGGTTGCTAATGAATGTTATGATTGAATCTAAAATGTAAATTGAATAATAAATTAGGTAAATTAATTATTGGTTTAATACATTATACCAAAGGAACATTATATTATTTAATTATTGAGTTGATCCTACATTGGGTTAATATTATTTGTGATCATAATAAGTTGGAATTAATTGGGTATGTTGTTAGTTTTCTATGTGTGTGTGTGTGTATTCATTGTCATACTAATCCTACATGGATATAATGTTCTTTATGATGATTAATTATATTCTAGTTGGTTTCAGTTTTGATACATATATACATCATAGTCATTAATTCTTGATGCTAATATTATATATATATATATATATATATATATATATATAATTATAATACTAACTTGGGATTTTCTTAAACATTTTTACATTAGATCTAAATTTTGGAAATATGTTCAACTAGAAGAAATAAATCAAACATTATTTATGCTATAAAATGACTTAATTTTAATATATCTTATTGCTTTATGGAAACATATATATAAATGTTTTATCTTAGTTTTGTAATTTTGCAATTTGTTTAATTTAGAATGAATATATTATATGGGAATTTAGATAGAAGTCACATAGTTAAATTTTTTAGTTAAATTAGTATTTGGTTTATCTTATCAATTTTGGACATAAATACATAGAAGCATATGGGATTTTAAAACCTTTCAGTAATGCATAAACTTTGATATCTGGGTCATGATAAAAATATGCAAAATGTTCCCTCGTATCATGAATTTTAGACATACCTAGTTGTATGCAAGGTATATATTCTACTTGTGATTATAATATATTACTTCTTAAGTTATATATGTCACATTGTGAAATCTAAGATTAATAAGTTAATGCTTGTATTATTTAATTAAAGAAATAGTAGTTAGTTAATTCTTATGATTTAAGAATAAGCATGTACAATGTTTTACTTAGATTATTTACATGGTTGAGTAAATGAATTTAAGGAACCCATAATGAAATCAAAGATAATAAGAAAGTTATTATTTCACTTTAAACTATTCAATATGACTTAGTTTATGTACTAAAATTTATACACTCCATTTTTTCCTTCATAGCAAGATGTATGCATTCTATTTCCTTTTTATATTCACACTTTATTACCTTATTGCCTTGGATGCTAAAAGTGAATTTTAGAAGAGTTCCTTGAGTGTAAAATTTTATTTGGGTTCAACTCATCTTAAAACTTGGATGAATTTTATTACTTAATGATGTTGGGTTTCGTGCTTGAATATTGTTAATGAATGCTTGCTAGTTTTATTTTTTGTCTAGATGGATTACAAATGGATTCCTAATATCATGATATACTTATGCATTCATTTATTATATGATCATAAAATGTTGTATTAAAATAATAAAATTCTTTCTTAAGTAGTTACTTGATTGAACTTCATTATTTCCATAATTTACTTCTCTTATAAATAGTTCAGATTTATTGAATGCCTTAAAATCTTTTAATATTGCATTGGCTATACCAATATAAATATTTGAATGTTTGATTACTATAAAATCATAATGTAAAATTATAAATATATCATTAATTGTTATGAAATAAATAGGGTATGAATCATATGAATAGTGCAATGACCTTAAAATCTATAAGGTGTTATGACCTAATCGATAGCACCTAATCGATAACACCTAACCAATAACACTAGAAAATCTTGCACTTAAATCTATATTTTATTATGCCATATAATTTGTTGTATAAATGAATAAAAATATGAAAGGATTGAGTTGTTTTTTTTATTGGTTGGTTCTTTTTTATATTATATATCATGTATTTAATATAAGCCTATGGCTAACCTTTATAATAACTTAGGGAAACAAAGTTATCCTTCCTAGTTAAACCAATCCTATAACTTAACTATCCTTGAGTGGTACTTAAACCCATTAAGTATATTTATGTATTTACCTAGGGTTAATAACCTATAAATATTCCAATGTGGAAGTTTGTGTACCACTTATGGTGCTCGAGACTTATCAGTGTATGCATATACTAATATGCATCAAACCTAATACTCCTAATATAATAACACACTTACCCATAGTACCTTTTGTATGTTTTTACATTTATCTTATTTCCCTAGTTCACCTCCTTTGTTTCTAGTTGTGCTTACATGAAGTGTGATGATTATTTTCATTATGTTAGCAAGACTTGGTAAGTGGGCCTAACATATGTCGAAAATATACTTTGATATACAATTCCAATTTTTTTTGGGTTGTTTCAAATTAGAAAAAATAATAATATAACAACTAAAATGATCATATGATTGACAATTAAAATCAAATAAAGGGTCATTAAATTATGAAACTCATCTACTTGATGGTTTATTGGTGTTATTGACTCAACCAAAACATAAAATTCCTCGAGTCAGATTGTATTTTATGAAACTAAAATTTCAAACGATTAATAGAATGGTTATTTATTAATAGTATATTCCATATGTTGACTTAAAAAAACTAAAATAACTATAAAAAATGGCTCAAGTCTAAATTTATGTACTAATGAATTTATTTATGGTCTTGGTATTTTCAAGGAAGATAATTAACATACACAAAAATAATTATACATGGATATGATTGTGTTAGAAAAGAACCATTTGTTGTATTAATTTTATTAATTAATTTTGTCCAAATTTTTAAAAGTATATTTAATTTTTTAGTTAGTAATGGGTCATAAAATATTTTACTTGGGAGATAATGGATACATAAAATGAAATATCCCCTCCATTGTGGATATATGTATATAATTTGGAGATGAGGGATAATTGGTCATAATTAAAAAAATATATACTTTATAAAGGAATAAGAATAAGAAAAACTAGTAAGTGAGAAACCAAAATTTATACCTAACATAATAGAACATAAGGTTCAAGTTCAAAATTCCATCCAATGAAAATGCACACAAGATTCAAAATAAAACAAATAGAAACTATAAAATCAAAGGAATATGAGGATGATACAACTATACAAACTAATAATAATGGATAATACCTTCTAAAATATACCATAGAGGAAGATGTTTATTAACTACATGATTTATTATGGGTTAATTCTTGGGTGCCTTAGCACCTTATGAATTTTTATTTATATGATGATCATTTTGCATCATTTTATTGTGTCTTTATTATTATTTAACTTTATTTTGTCATTTCTTATGTGTGTTACCTAATATTCTCTATCTTTTTATTTATATTTCATTTTCCTTATCTATATTCTTATTCTAATGTGTTTCATTATTTTTGTTCCTTTTTTACTTACATGTCTTTAATTCATGTTAGATTCTTTTATATACCCACTTGATGTTTTTGAATCCAATTTATGCTTCATTTATACTTCATATGTTGTTTTTTTCATTTTAATTATCATTCCTAATTTTACATGTATGACTTAACCTTATTATTATATTCTTTATATATTATAAATTTACTCTATTTTTTATTAACACTAATCATAGTGATAGGACAAATATTGAGATTCATTATTGATTTGATAATTACATATTTATAAAAATCACATGGCTATGTTGATTCTTTATGATATATAAAATATTTAATATCCATTAAATCATTTATAACTTCTATTTTACATGTGGGTTTGTAAAAAAACATTCAACTAAATAAAATTAGTTTTATATTGTTCCTATGTGGTTGTATCACCTTTAATATGGTGTAAAAACCTTTATTTACTAACTTACTTCCTCTTATTACAACATAGTCTTGAGATTAAAAGAGAGAGAATTTTTAAATGACTTAAAATTATCACATGAAATTTATTTGGTGAAAATATATGAACACCAATATTGAGTGGGATAAAAATAGAGTTGATAATTTTGTTGATGAACATACTTAGGTATGAAATGACACTAAAATTTAATGTGTTTTGTACACCCATGGAATAATAGAATAAAAATAAGTTGTAGAAAACCCTAATTATCATAACTAAATTTAATTGGATATATATATATGGAACTCATAGTCATGTTATAATATGATGTATCCATGTTTCTTTGTAAACAAATCCACCTCTTGAAAAATATTCTACTTCAATGGACGATTAAGAAATAATGATACTTCCCCCATAAAACTATTGAGTATGATACCAATGTTGACACTTGATTTTTAATGTTAGAATTAGTTTACTTTTGTTTTGTTATTATATTAGGGTTATTTAATTTATTTTTTTGATATATTAATTTTTTTTATTACGAACAATTTTCAACATCTACCTGAAATATAGATATAAGTGTTAGAGTCCAGTTCAATGAATATATACTTAAGGAAGATAAAATACTTACAAATTAATCACTAATGGGTGGATTTAATGTTATAAGTCTGATTTAAATAAAATAAATATTATTTTTAGTCAATATTCTATTTATAGAGGTGTTGGGGTGTTTATCTTGTCTAGTGTGCATCCTTGCATAATTGATGAATAGTATTGTTGCACGATGTCCATACATTATCAATGAGCTAAACATGTCATATTGATTCTATTATAAGTTAACTTAGGTTTTATTTAAGATCTATTTTTATGGTTATAATTTTATATTTATCTTATCATGTTTTGTCATGTTGGCTCTTTGTAATTGGCTTTATATAGCCTATTTCATTAATTAAAGATGGTACAATAGTATGGCGCCATAATTATTCTTGGAATTTTTTTTTTGTAGTGTTTATCTATGATTTTAAATAAATGTATTTAAAAATTACAACCAAAAAACTTAATTATTATAACTTAAAGTTTTTTAATGTATATTTTATCATTAATCACACATATAACACTACTTAATGAATAACTAGTAATTATGAGCTATATTAGATGATATATAGCCTAATTTTAAGATTGAATTAGAGTTTATTATTACTCCATACATATACTAAAAACCATTATTTGGTATGTGAGACTCATTTATAAAAGTGTCATAAATAATTTAAGCCATTATAAGGAGAATCATGGCTTATGAGATTTCTACACTTATGAATATGTCCATTTTTAAAGGTGAAAGTTTTGAATATTGGAGAGATCATCTGAAGAGAATAATTATATAGAATGGATTTTGGTATAATTTTTTCCATGGTATATTCCACATAGATATTTGAATACTTTGACTCAAGATTAGAAGAGGAAAAAAGGCAAAAAAAAAAAAGGCTAATGCATAAGCTTTGTTCTATCTTTAGAATGCCATAGACCTAAGGATATATCCAAGAATTACTATTTTTAACCATTTTTGATGGGCTAAGGGTTAGGGAGAATATCCTAATCAACTATGCAATACGCTATTCTAAAATTATGCCACATAAATTAATTTAGATTAACAATATTTTAATAAATATATTAAATCTATGATTGTGCTAAATATAAATGAGTACAATTCAAAATAAAATTATAAAAGTTTAAATACAAAGGAGAAATAATACTTAAATTATTAAATAATGCACAAGAAAATATGACTAGTATCGTTCTAGATGAATATAGTCTAGTTTTCCACCTCTATCTTAAGATGTAGAATATTTTATAAAAAAAACCCACTTGCACATATTAGGGTTCATTGTTTCCTTATAGGTTGTTATTTTATATCACATATATAGGTTCCCAAAATCATTATTTTGCTCACCCTAGGTCATCTGATTAGGACATCTCATATTTAAAATACTAGGTTGAGTGGGATCAAATGAAGTTGAGCTAACCTCAAAGACCCATATACCAATGAGCACTATCTACATATCCATATACTATGAATAGTGCCTCAAACCGATGTAGTTCTCCCCCTTATGTGGGATTGTGTGTGAAACATTATGTAATATGTTATATGTGATTGCATGTATTGATCTATATTATAACTTGATAAATACTACTAATGGGTTACTCATTGAATTCTTCAAATATATAACAAAACTAATCCTATGACTAATTTGGAAATAGGGAAGATTAAGGTAGTATAATTTAGTTGTGAAAGTTATTTTAAGTCTTTATAATGAGCTTAAGAGGTGTTGCTTGGTATTTTATATATGGGTAATGGATGAATTTTGATTTGTATAAATATCACACATTTAGAAATAATATAATTAGAGGGTTAAATAAGACAAATAGTATTTCCCATACATGTTGAAGACTTGTAATTTTGTTCACTAGAAGGAAAGGATACTAACATCATATTTGGGACACTATCACTAACATTGGTACCCTAATCTAGATGCTAGTGTATTGTAGGGTAAGAAACTATTGAGGATATATAACTATATGTGTAGGATAAAAATAAGGTTTTATGCATAATTTAAGATATAAGTGATATATATAATTATAATTTTAGGGTTTGACTATATGATAATTAATTAGGCATAATGATATGGTGAACATGAGCCTTTCACCAGTAGGAAAGTCATGAACTGAAGGGCTAAGCCATGTAGTGTACTTATCAAGTGTACAAGACTAGTATTTCATATAAATTTATAATATAGTATCTATATTTTCCTCCTCTTTAATCTAGTGGTGCATAAGGATGAAATTAGTAGGTTAAAGGAAATAAATGTGTACATAGTGTTTAAAATACACCTTGTCTTTACTTTAGCTCCATTTTAATTTTGTATTTATGAATTACATATAACCAAGAGCATGCTATAGTGTAATTAGTGCATATAATTTTAAAATGAATAATTTAATTTTTTGAAAGTAAACATGGTAAGGAATGAATAAAATTATGTGTTGATGTAACCATGTTGCCCCATAGCAATTTCCTTTAGTAATGATGATTCCTTACTGAAGCATTGGAGAAAAAGGTTCAAAACTAAACCTTGGAGATGTAAATAGGGTAATTAGAGTGTGATAATTCCTATAATATGGTGAAAAGGTGAGTTTTTATAAGTCCATTGAGAACAATGAATCTTAATCATGCAAATCAACTATATATATAATCTAGACAATCTAGACAATCTAGTTAATGTCAAATGGTGTAACCATCTGAACCTAAAAATGGGAATAGTTACAAATATGTTAAGGGAACTAAATCTTGACCACACTAATAAAGGGATATAACTTATATAGACAAATAAAAGGATTAATCAATGCTTCTTGGAATAGTTGGTTCATCAATGTATGGTGAGAAATGAATGAACCCTATTCATGCCCACTCATCAAACCTAGTGTAAATAGTGTATAATATGAATATGTATTTATTGTTTTCCTCATTTTCTTGTGATATAAAAATATAATGTGTTTCAAGCTAAATTAAATATCAAAATCTAACATATGATTTGTAAATTATATATAATAGTTGTCATAAATCAGTAAAACACCATCCCAAATATGTGAAAATTGGTGCCAACTACATAAGATTATGTACCAAGTGTATATTTGAATCATATTAGTTGTATCCATTTTTTTTCAATTATAACTATTATATGTGTGTGGACTCATGTATATATGACATTACCCTTGATATACCACCTCCCCTTTTGAGGTAAAGAGAATGTAACATGGTAGTCACCTTATCTAAATAAGATAATATAACCATGTTATATATGTAGTAATGAAATATATAATAGTGTCATGTCAAAGTATATGTAATAATTTTTTTTTTATTATCTAATGTTAAAAAAACCCCTAGGATGAATTATATTGATCATGTAAATGTCTATAAGTAACAAACACAAACTCAAAAAATAATCAATCACACATATAAGCACACTATATGTCACACAAAATGGGTATAAGGATACCAAAAACAAGGGAAATTTTTAAATGATGCACACTCAAGAGGAGGACATATTTAAATTTTTTCTCACTAAATAATAAATACTTAGGGGCACTATGCCCAACAAATAAAGAACATATCTAGATGTTCCATATTCAAAACAAGATAGCAAAAATGTATGCTTAATTAAACCATGTAATAATGTGAATAAGTGAATTATAAGAAACCAACATAATAATATCATAGTAGTCCCTACATATATGTGTTATAAAAAGGTCATATAGGATAACATATCTAACACACTATATAAGATGTAAGAACGACCATAGATATTTGTAAGTATTAGTATATAAGCTCAACATGATAATGTAAAGTAATCCTAAGATATTGTAACATGTATCAATCATAAACAATGAATTGTATGCCCCAAATATAGTGTGTCAAGTGAGTGAAGTAAAAGGTCCAACATCTAATTATGAAGATATCATGCATCTAGTGTATGCCTATATCAAACTCAATTACCTATGAAACATATGTGTGTATACAAAGGAAATTATTTAGTATCTACTAAATAAAGTAAAAAAAATATATGAAAAATGTATTGAACATGTGAATGATAAATTTTTTTTTTATTTTTTTAAATATTTTTATATTTTATTAATTATATAATTTTTGTAGTTTTAAAATTTTAAATTTTATGGAAGAGAGAGAGAAACAATGATCCAATATAAAGGATTCTATTAGGGTAATCTATAATGAAATATGGTATAAAAAACTATTCAATTTCTAATTATCATGTATATGTGCCAAAATTAGAGCTATATAATATGTGATAGTCTACATATGCCTCATAATACTCTGTGGTCATGATGCATTACTAGATGCTATAGTGGATTGTGAAACCCATTTCTTTTGCTCTATGAATTATTTTGTGGAAGTTTAATTATGGGTCTTTGTACCTTATCTAAAACATGTTAATTTATTAAGAGAAACTATTTGGGACATGTAAATTTAGGTGGGAGCTCTGTGGGATCCACTACATACCTTTGATGTAATGAAATCTCAAGTATTACCCCATAGGAAAGGGGATTGAATTTTTCTTACCCTTTTTCTCTTGACTAACCTTAATAAGTTGTATAATTTGTTGTCTTGGAATAAAAATCTCTTGTTTTAGTAAATACTCATATTAAATCCTTGAGATTGTGATTACCCTATTGACATGAATATAATTGAGAAATATATGCACCATGGAGGGTACTATGTGTAGATTATGAATACAAGGTCATCCCAATAATATATAAAATACTACAATATATGGTATAACATAAAAAAATTTGGTCACATGTGCTAGAATCACCTATAAAGGTAAATTAATTTCACCAATAACCTATTGTGCTTTCCCATCAGATGTTATGACCATCTTGCTATAAGGGTATAAATAATCATGTATATATCCAAAATGTGTAATTAATGTCATGTTACATATATTCTCATTAAAACCATTATCAACCATAAAACTATATACATTATGGTGATTATTGTGTGGTATAATAAACATGAGTGAAGATATCAGTTATCATCCATAATCTCATTGTCATAAAATGTATTATAAAGTATTTGAACCATATGAGTTATTATGCATATAATATTTCCAATAATACCATCTAATGGGTGTCCATAATGTGGTTGAAGAAAATGTGCATTATATTTCATTTACACTTTTGGTGTTTCCTTAGAATGGTCATGTATTGGATTATTGAACATCTTCTAGTTTTGATGATCATTAGGTTGTGACCTTGAATCCTTTATAAGATCATCGAAGGTGACATATTTGCTATAAATGAGGTACTATATATTTTCTTTCAACTTATAACATATTTTTTGAGAATTATTGACAATTTGGTGATAATCACAATATGAATTTTAATCATATTTTTTTGTATAGGTTGAATCATATCAACCTCTAAGGGATGAGGAAGATATGTGAGGTGACACTCCACTAGATTATTAAGGAGTGAAGATAGATACTTAGGTAATCATGTATCTCTTAGAGGCATCAGATAAGATTAGTTGATTAGGTTGATGTTACACTAGATTTACCATTATTGTTTCTTCCTTCTTATCATGTATAGGTTCAATATTATATGTTTGTTTGATATGAAACTTGTTAGTATAATTAGTCATCATGTTTGATACATACTTAAGCTTGTTAAATGAAATAAGTTTCATTTATAGATCACAGATAATATGGCATAGGTCATAAATATATTTAAACTTATTGAAGATAAGAGATTCATGTAATGGGGGAAAGAAAACTTTACTTAAAGATACCTTGCATCTATTTATCATTTTGGCCAATATTGTCTTGTACCCCTAAAATTATTTGTTTATAGGCTCATTGCTTCCTTAATTGATCTTTGAAATATATGCATATGACATCTTTTTCATGATGTATATTGAATAGTTTATTAAAAACTAATCTTCTTGAGGTCTAAATGATTTTAATAATCATACTAGTAGATCATAGAACCATCTCAAAGAATAGTAATTTAGGCTTCTTGGTATTATTTTAGTCAAAAACTATCATTACAATCATAATCAAGGCATGTGGCATATAAAGATCAAATATTCTGCTCAAGATCATCCTTTCCATCATAAAGTGTGAACTTGGGTGATACAAAACTAGTTTTCAAAGGGTACATAAATATCTTAGGTGCAAGAATATTATGCAATACATCTTGTGAAATAATAGAATGAGTAGACTTTACATAATTTTTATTAATATTTTTAACCTTAGCTTCTAAATTTTGAATAAGTTGGACAATATTCTACATAGTAGATATATTGGGATTAATATTTTATATTTGAGGATTCATCAAAGGGAATTAAACACTACTTATGTTTATGTAGGAATTGAATTTGGTAATTAACTTGAAGCATTAATTATTCTTGTGAAATACCTAGCAATATGTTTTCGATCCTTAGGTAACATTCGCTTAAAACCTTATCCCTTTCCCTAAATAGTTATAGGAATAAATGGTTTTATTGAGGAGAGGGATAATGTAATTGATAGATGATAGGTATATCTAGTAACTAAAATATTTGGATCATTAGATCCAAATGGTTGTTCATTAATGCTATTGAATTTTTTGGTTTATAATATAATATTTACTATCTTGTCAATATATTCATGATTTTCACAAATACACTCTTGAAACATTGAAATATATTTAAATTTATCTTGATTTACTTTCTAATGTTGATTATTCTCATGTGTTTCACTATTTTCATGATCATATTCATCCTCTATGAGAACATTTTTAATAATTTGCTCATTCTCATCATTAGAAATATCATTATTCATAGAATTTGATAGGGCATTGGATTTAGACATTTTCAATGGAATAAGAGGAAAATAAAAATAATAAAACCATATAATCCATCGCTAAACATAAGTGTCATAAAAATTATATATATATATATATATATATATGAGTAATTAGTATATTTTGAAACCCTGGAACATAAAAAAGATGAAAGTACGCTAGGGTTACATAAGAAGATGTAGATATCAACTTCACTAAATATTTAACCCTTTTTGATAGGTTAAGGGTTGGGGTATAACTTAATAAACTATGGAGTAATATATTATAAAATTACTCAAATTAAATTAATTTTGACTTACAATGTTTTAATAAATATATTGAATATGAGAATATGCTAAATATATCCAAGTATAATGTCAAGTGAAATTATAAAAGTTTCAATACAAAGCATAAATAATAATTATCTTATTAAATGATGTATAGGAATATATAATAGGTATAGGTTAAGAATAATATAATATATTTATTCACATTGATTAGTTATATTCTATGAAGTTTCTCTATCAGCCTCAACACTACCATCAAGATATGAACACTATTGTCGATAATTCTATCCTAGTTTCTATGATTTTATTTGAATCAATATATAAAATATTTTATGGAAAAACTACATGAACCTATTCTTTTTCACTATCACCTTGAAGGTATTTAATTCATATCATGTTCACATGTTCCTAAAATTATTATTTTACTCAAATCCCTAGGTCCTCTGAATAGGGCATGTCACCTTTGAAAAATAGGGGTTAATGGTATCAAGAAATGTCAATATGACCTCAAAGACCCCTATTTCAGTGAATTATTCCTACATAGACATATAATCTAAATAGTGCCTCAGAATGATGTATTTATCCACTTTATCTAGGGTTGTGTGAACAATTGTGAAATATTTTTCTATGTGAGTGCATGTAGTGATATAGCTTTTAAGTTGAAAAATAATACTCATGGGTTTTTATTTGAATGATTCAAACCTATAAAAATATTGATAAAATGAATTATTTGTAAATTGGGAATAATAGGGAAATATATCTTAGTTATGCAAGTTATTTTTATTAGTGTAATGTGAACCTCCAAGGTGCTTGCTTGGTATTTTATAGATGGATAATGAAGATATTTTGATTTATATTTACACCACACCTTTTTAAATAATATAATTTTAGGTTTAAATAATAAAAATAGTTTCACCCATACATGTAAAAATATTTTCAATTTTGATCATTTGGAAGGTAGGGACACTAGCGTCAAGGACACTAGTGTTGACACTAGTGTCCTAATATGGATACGAGTGTCATATATGGTAAAAATATGATAAGGATATATAATTGTGTATGGAGGATATAAATAAGGATTTAAATATGTTTTAGGGTACATGTGATATATATCATAAAAATGTTATGGTTATACTATATGATAATAAAATAGGCATAATTACATGACAAACATGAGCCTTTTGGAAATGATAAGGTCATGAAATTAATAGTTGAGCCATGATTGTTATGGGCCAAGTTTAAAAGATTATTATATCATATAAAATTAGATTTTAGTATCTAAACTAGATGAAAAAATTCCTATGAGGAATGGAATACCTTATAAAATTCAAATCAAGGATCTATTAAGGTAATGTAATAAAAAATTTAAACTCTTAAAATTAATTTTAAAAATTAGAGAATGTTATGTAATTATGTAGTTGGAGAATATTACATAGTGCATAGAATGAGGGTTTATGGAGAAACCATAGAATATAGGGTCATAGTAAGGAATTTTTTGTGATATTTGACTCTAAAATCGATACATATTATAATAAATCTTAATGATTTTAACTACATAAACATTATAAGTGTTTATGATTTAATGGGTTATCTCTTTTATCATGAGGATAATATGAGACCATATGTAGGATATTTAGAACATGATCTTGAATATGCATTTGAAATCAAGTAAATAATTTTAAATATCATTGGAAAAAATAAAAATAAAAATAAATAGAGTTAAATAAAATCAAATTAAAAGTGAGAGATCAAGATAAATTCATAGGTAAAATAAAGATATACATTACTTATAATTATTTTTAAAAAACCATGACACTTTATTAAAAAATGTAGGATACTGAAAGCTAATAATCAAAAGAATCAAGAGAATAAATATAAGGAAGTTTAAGCTAAACAAAGTGAAGAGTAAGAGAATTTAGATTATTTTCTCACATGTATTATTGTAATATAGGTTGAAAATATTTTTGTGTTTCTTAGTTCAAGTTGCTAAAATCACATGACAAGTCATAAAGATTGTTTCAATAAGTTAGATGATTCCTTAAAAAGTCAAGTGCAATTAGGAGATGGAAAGTCCATCCAAGTTGAAGGAAAGGGCAACATGAAAATCACCAAAATTAAAGTTAAGGGTGAAATAAATTATCTTTAATTTTTTCCAAATTTGGATCCTAAGAATGTTTATCACATTTCACAAGGCATAGTGATGAAAGCAAAGCATACAAGTTTTATAATTCTACTAGTAAATCCACAATTGTTTCTAGGGACTATATTTTTTTTAAATGGGGTGTATTATTATTATTATAGTATATATAAAAATGTCATAAGTAACTTGAGGAATAATTTTTGAGTTTATTTTAAGGTCTTATAAAGTCCTAAACATGTTTCTAGTTCAATAGGAAATAATACTAGCTCTTTCTAAGAGACTAGTCATCCATCTTAATTAACTCTAAGTATGAACACATATTTGTTAAATAAAAATAAAACCAATATAATTTTATATAATAAATATAATATGAGGATCAAAAGGAATAAAAAAACAATAATTTATTTTTTCTATGATTATTATGAGGAAAATACTATGTTTACTTTGTCATCTATGACTAGTGAACCTATAAGTTATGTAGAAAGTAATCAAAGGAAAGAGTGGCTTGATGATATGAAAAATGATATGTATTAAATTGAGTTGAATGATACATGGAATATTATTTAGATTCCATATGATAAATATGTCACTAGAACCAAGTGGGTTTACAAGACCAAAGTCAAGAGTGATGGTACAATTGATAAGGTAAAATATAGACTAGTTGAGAAAGTGTTTACACAAACATATTAGGTTGAATATGAGAAAAATTGTGCACCCATGGGAGTTTAATATGATAAAAATTATGCACCCATGGCATGGAAACTAATATAAAACTACCTATTTTTATATATATATATATATATATATATATATATATATATATATATATATATATATATATATATATATATATATATATATATATGATTATAAAGGACGTAAAATACATCAAATGGATGTCTAAATTCCATTCATAAATGTAATGATTGAAAAAGAAGTATATGTGGTGCAGCCACAAGGTTTTGAGGTAAAGGGTAGAAATTTTTGGGTATATAAGTCGAAAAGGCTCTTTATGGGATGAATAAATAACTAAAGGATAGGTAATAAATAATTTAAATTTGGTTATTGAATCAATAATTTGTAAGAGATTTAAATGAACCAACTCTTTACATAAAATTGTTTCAATCTAATTTGTCATATGTTTTTTTGTATGTATACAACTTGATATTTATAGGTAGATTTATGGATATGTTCAATAGCTTCAAGGAAGTTATGAATGATCATGGAATTATTAAATTATTTCTTTGCATGTATGCTTATTAACATAAAGAGGGATATTCATTTGCCAAGATAAATATGTCCAACACATGTTAAATAAGTACAATATTCAAGATTATAAGCCCATGGATAATCCAACTGCAAGTGGAGAAAATATAATGTGAGAGGAAAAGAGTCCATCTGATACAAAAAAATAGGCCAAACTTTTGGAGGCCATAAATTTTGACCCATAGCTTCATTTGAGCTCTTCCACATGACAAAATGATCATCTCAAAAAATTTTGATGCTTCCATAAGAAACTCTATCCATTTCTAGTATAATTTGATACTTTTTAGAGTCCATACATGATCATTTGAGGGTCTAAAATTACCATTTAATGATTTTTTTTTAGGAATTTTTTATTTTTAAAAATTATATATTTTTAAGACTAGATGTCAACTTTAGTTGAATTTCATCTAATAGGCTAATTTTAGCATTTGGGACATTTTAGTAAATTTTTAAAGTTGCACATGCTTGTACGTGAAACTTTTTTTTTAAAATAAAAAGGATACAATTTTTATTGAAAAACAAAAAAGAGCAATACAAAAAAAATAAGGGACAAAACCCCCCAAAAAAATACAAAGGTAGAAAAACTAGGCACGTTCCAAATTAACCATTATTATAATCCTCCCTATCTTCCACTAGAATTCTTTCCAATTCAAAGTGAAGCACCAGGGAGAGTGTCTCCCATTCCTCAGTATTTCCTCCATATAGATGCTCAGATGCCCATTTTGTCAAACAATCTGCTACCCTATTCCATTCATGTGGAATATGAACAAACATAACCATATCCATGAGTGAGCTAACCCAAAAAATATGTTGCACAATCAAATCCAATTTCCAATTGACATCCAACACTTTCCTCTTAATGAGCAGGTTGATCAAGACTTGAGAATCTGATTCACAAATAATCCTATGCCAACCCAAAGTGTGAGACTTTTCAAGGGCATAAATAATATCCTAGCCTTCTATCATGTTGATGGTTTGCTCCCCCTCAAGGACCACAAAGAGTAAAATCACCATACCTTTAGAGTCCTTACCAATCCCTCCAATACCCATGGGCTAGAGGTTTCCCCTGGAGGAACTGTCTGTATTGATCTTGAGAATCTCATTGGGAGGGCATAGCCACTTTCTAACCCTATGAATCTTCTCCTTAACCTGTCAACCTCTCCTACCACAAGTTGATTTCCATGAGAGCCACTGGAATCCAAGTCACGCCACCACATTAGCATCCTGCTTAATTAAAGGAAGGCAAACCTCACTCTTGGCTTGCACAGTCTCTTGAATCATCCCCACAATTTTCTACTAGACTTGTTGTGCCATGATCCTCATGCCCCAAAAAATCCACCTATTTCTTTCAAGCCAAAGCTTCCACAATATAAATATGGCCCCCCCAACAATACATCTTATAGGAAAGGCATCCTTGATGGGGGTTCTCCCACGCCATTCCAAAAGTTGACCAATGATAAAGCATGTAAATAAGGGCTCTACCAGGCATCCCACCATTAGTGCCAAAGTTGTAAAACAAAGGAATAATGAAGAAATAGGTGAGTGAAATCCTCCTTTACCACCCACACATAACACAAACTGAAGGACCTTGGAAGCCTCTCTTCCAGAGATTGTCCCAGGTTAGGAACCTATTCCAAGCCAACATCCAAACAAAGTAGTTGCATTTTGGCCATGAGACTTTATTTCAGACCTGTCTCCACCATTGTACATCCCCCTACCCAATATTTGAAATAGTAAGGCCTGATATCCTGAGGCAACTGTGTAAACTCCCTTAAGACTGGGAGACCAAACAATCTCATCTTCCTCCTGGAGGAAGCTATAACGGAGTTTGGCAAGAAGGCTCAACAACTCATCATGCTCCTCCTACATCCCAACAACTGGTCAAGCCTTAGGAGCTTTTTATCTTGCCACCTCCATTTGTCTGCATGAAATATATGATTTAAATTTTCTCACACAAGACCAACTAGCATCAAAAAATCTCTAGCAAAGGTTCAAAAAAGTAGGGAATTGTGAGATAATGGGAGGATAACTATCCCAAGAGTTAGTCCAGAAAAAAACCTTGGACCCCGCTTACAAATCCAAAATAAGCCTTCCTTAATAAGATCATCCCCTTTTTTGAGAGTACCCCATATCACCAAGCCTTTCCCCATGAGGGGATAGTGAGGAATATCACCCTGATTGGTCCCCGAGAAGTACTTATGGGAGATAATTCTAGCCCAAGCCTTATCTTGTTCAGTGCACCAATGCCAATAAAGTTTAGCCACCAAAGCAATGCCATTCAAGTCTAACTACCTCAAACCAAGACCCCCATGTTGTTTCGGGCTATAGACAATCTCCCAGTGAACTAGGCTCCATTTGGAGGATGTCAGACTACCAGCCCATAAAAATTGCCTAGCAATCAAATCAAACTCCTTAACAATTCCCATCAAGGCAACCTGAAGCATACATCTTTAAATGGGAAAATATTGCACTAAAAATTGGATTATTTGAACATGACTAGCAAAATATAACCACCTATGAATCTAATGGTTCAATTTCACTTGAAATTTATCCAAAATATTCTACCAGGACTCCTTGGGAAGACGGCCAACTGAAATAGGAATTCCCAGGTAAATCAAAGGAGGAATCCCAATTTTAAAATGCATAGTCTAAGCAATTCACTACTAGATGGGGCCCAAAGTGTTGAATAATAAGATGGATGACTTGTCTTCATTAATAATTTGTCTTGAGGCCATTAGGTAAACATCCAACACCCTGCCCAAATTAGCTGCTTCACTCATTGTGGCCATGCCCATCAGAGTAGTGTTATCTGTGAACTACAGGTGAGACTGTGCTAGTAGTTCACCACCCCATTGCCAGCCTTGAATAAGCCCATCCTCTTAGTTCCTTCTGATCATCCTCCCCAAACCTTCATCAAGGAGAAGAAAGAGATACAAAGACAAGGGATCTCCCTGTCGCAACCCCTTAGAGGCACCAAATAACTCTGTATGTTCCCTATTAATTATCACTGAGAAGGAAACTAAGGTAATGCAACTCATGACCCATTGAGTCCATTCACATACAAAACCAAAAGCACTAATAACCTTCTACAATAATGACCACCTAACCCTGTCGAAGGCCTTAGCCATATCTAACTTAATAAACATCACCTTATCTTTGGAACTGGCCATGGAGTGAATGGACTCAAAAGCTATAACAATACCATCCAAAATTTTCCTGCCCTCCACAAAACCACTTTGCTCTTCAAAAATCACAGCACTTAGCCCTAATTTAAACCTATCTACAATGATCTTAGATATAATTTTATAAACAACATTACAAAGAGATATAGGGTGGAATTGACTTATCCTATCTGCTCCTTCGTATTTGGGTATGAGGGAAAGGTAGGTTGTATTTGAAGCCTTAAGCATTTGATTATTCCATTGAGATTCTTGGACAATAGCTAAAAGGTCAAGTTTGATAATATCTCAAAATTATTGGTAAAACTCAACCGGGAAGCCGTCAAGTCTAGCCACTTTCCCTTTTTTCATTTGGGCAATAGTCTCCTCAAGCTCCCCAAGTGTGATATCTTTCATTAAATTCTCATTCATTTCACGCATCACCAGAGGTAGAATATAGAAGAGAACCTAAAATTATTCTAGTGATTCCCCATTCACATCTTCCCTAAAAAGAGTGGAAAAGTATTGCACCACCTCATCTAACATTGCAGGAAAGGAGTTAAGCCGCTCACCCCTTTCATTGACTAGGAACGAAATAGAGTTGCCATGACTCTTGGCTTTGGATGAATGAAAGAAAAAAGAGATATTTTTGTCCCCTTCCTAGAGCCATTTTATCTGAGCCTTTTACTTACAGAACATTTCCTCCTAAAGCTCGCATTCCTCTAGGACTTTCACAGCTTGAGCTTCATCATGAAGCAATGCTTCAGTCAATCCTTCCTCCCTTATTAGTCTCATGATACCATCTACCTTAGTCTGAGTAGCAGCCTTAGCATAAAAAATATTCCCAAAGCATTAATGATTCCATTGTTTGAGATTATACTTCACATACTATAGAGATTTAGTAAAAATATACATCAATATACAATGGGCAGGCCTACCCCACTTCCACCAATTAGCCACACACTCGAACAGTGACTGATCCCATAGCCACATGAGTTGGAATCTAAAGGAAGGAGAGAAAGGATGATAAGTTAAAACACTATTAATCTTAATAGGCTAGTGATCCGATCCTCTCTAGTCCAAAATTTTAGACCCCGTAGACCACATACCACTGACCTAATTACTGGAGACCAAAAACCGATCCAATCTCTCAATAATGCAGTGTTTCTTAGTCCTAAAATTGTTCCATGTAAACTATTCATTATTGGGACTGATGTCAACTAAATTCAAAACTTGAATATAATTATGCATAAGAAAAGTAGAGGGGTCCAGCCTTGACATACCACCATGCTTTTTAGCCAATTCTAAAATAGTGTTAAAATCTCTAGCCATAATCCAAGGTTGGGAGGGAACCAAGCTATGAACAAAGATGATATGGCCCCATAGGGAGTGTTTACCCCACCAATTGGTAGGGGCATAGATATTGGAGAGGAGAATTACTTCCTCATCTCAAAACTAGAAGCAATCATAGTCATGGAAAACTTAGAAGATAACCACCCTATGTGACTGATCTTCTATGGGTTTTAGAAACAAGCTAGTCCCCCTAAATATTTGAGAGCCCCAATACATTGACAATCCCCTTTCCTCCACAACTTAGGTGCAAGACTGAACATAGCTTCAACTGAGAGCTTAGTCTTTTATATAAAAATAACATAAGGTCTTTGACTTCTAATCAAATTGTGAACATCATTTTGTCTAGGGCTGTTATTCAAGCCCCTTACATTCTAAGATAGTACAATCATTTCAGGGGATTCAAAAAGTGAGCATCTAGAGTCTTTACTGACCCTGACTCCACCAAAGTCTCTCCCATTAGTTTAATCTTTTCTAGGTCCTTTTTTCTTCTAAGCTTGACAGATTACTCCCCCTCCCTTCTTAAGGTCCCTTTGCAAAAGTCCCAAATGAGGAGAAGATTTACTACTCCTTGCCGCCCCTAAATCCTCAGATTTCCCAGTGAGAGGCAGATTTCCATCTTCTTTAGAGGGTTTAACTAAGGAAGCCAACACTTCTAAAATAATCATCTACTAGTCTGTATCTATGTGCCAATCCCTAGCATCTTGTGGTTTAATTAAATCACCTAAAACATTGGTCTCCTAGGCTGGGCCCTCAACCACATGATCCAAAATCATCAACCCTAGATTCAACTCCTATTGATTAAGGTCATCCAATTTTTCAAATCTGTTAAGCGAGTCTTTTGCTTGTCTTTCCTTCAAGGATCATTTTTGGCCCCTATTTCTATAGTAGCCTTTAAATGGAACAAAACCATTAACTTCAGGTGCCTCACCTAGAATCAGGCCCTTCCCTTTATTTTTTCTAGGGGGATTGCAAAGAGGTTGGGTGGGTTAAGGTTCAAAGGCTTTTGATTTGGGACACCAATGTTGCAAATGACCATAAGCATGGCAAAGATGACAATGAAAAGGAAGGGTTTCATAACCCAACTATTGAACCCAAGTAAAGGGTCCCGCACTCATTTCTACAGCATCAGGCAATGGCTTGCAAAGATCAATTTCAACATAGATGCGAGCATAAGTCATTACCTTTCTCCTAAGGATTGACATTGAAGAACCAAATGGCCTTCTTAGTAGAGATGCAAGCATTTTTAGAGTGTTTTCTTGACAACATTCCACTGTAAAGTTAGGTAGACACACCCACACCGGAACATGATTTGGAAATTTCTCAGATGGTATAAAACCTACATGCCACAACTTGATAAACAGCCCCACTTGGTTATGAAAGTAAGGGCCACAAACAAAAACTCTATTACAGTCAGTCAAAAAGGTAAAAGTGACCATAAAATAGCTATTTTCTAATAGTGTAATGTCCATTTCTCCTTTTAGTGATCGTTTCCTCTGAGCCCATGCTTCCAAGAATTTTAGTGAAGTCTTAAGCCCCAAAAAATTGCAATATAGGGAGTGTTTCAAATAGTATTCAATGTCGTCAGCAATCACTTCCATCAAAATAACTAGATTGGGCCTCTCCTTGCATCTTTCCAGGCAACTGTTGACCTTGGGTGATTGCATGCCAATAGGCTCGTCTGCATCAAAGGGGCCTGAAGCCTGTGAGAAGGGAACTTTTCTAGTGTTCCACATACCTTGAGCCACCTACTGCAAGCCAAGCACTACCCTGAAGTTCAAACCTAAACCCTCCACTTTTGCACCTTCCTTCTCTCTTTCATTCATCACCATCCAGATCTGTATGTGAAAGTTACTATAAATAGTAGATGATAAAAATAGAAGGTTTATTTAGATTTTAGTTTATTTAAAATTTTTACATGTCAACTCTAATTCTGATTTGGGGCTTATTTAAGAATGTTTTAGGTTTGTAATTATGTCAAGTCATTCAATACAAATCAATTATGAGTATTGTTTCAGATTTTGGCCTACTAGTAGTTTTATTAGCTTAATAGTTTTTGGGTTCATTATCATCTAATGAAATTTATTTTATGATCATGGTTGGAGGTTTGATGTATCTCATAATGAAAAGACCGAACATCATTTATGGGTTTTCACAAGTTTTTAGATATATGGGAAATCCATCAATCAAACATTTGTACATAGTGAAAAGAATTTTAATATTTATATAAGGTAATTATAATCATGGTATTCATTTTAAGATAAAAATTTAATTATGTCTATTTGGATACATAGATTCATATTAGAGAGGATCACTTAATGAAAGGAAGTCAACTTCAAGGTATTTATTCAAATTAGGAAGTGAGTTAGTTTCATGGTCATCAAATAATCAAGTTATCATTTTATTGTCCTATATTGAAGTTGAATATATAACCATTACATTAGATTTAACATAGGGAATATAATTTATAATACTCTTAGTTTATTTTAGAGATGATCGACTTGAGCCAACACATTTTTTTGTGATAATAATGGATAATTAAAATTTTTTAAGAATCCAATTTTCCATGCTAGAACCAAGAATATTGAACTCAAACATCATTTTGTTAGAGGATTTTTTAATAATTTTAATTTTTTAATTGATTATATGAGAATTTAAGATAATTTTTTTTTAAATTTTCACTAAGGGATTGATAAAGAAGATTCATGGAAGATGTATAGAGATGATAGGTATTTAATAACTTTGCATCAAAGGGGGAATGTTGAGTATGATGCCAATATTAGAAATTTATTATTAATTTTAGAATTATTTTAATTTGTGTTTTGTTAGTCTAGGAGGCTTGTTTAATTTATTTATGTTATAGATCAATTTTTTTGTTTATTATGAACACTTTTTAATAACTTCCTATTAAATAACAAGTGTCAATTAGATTCAAATTCACTTAATGTGTACTTAAATGAGCTCAAATCCTTATCATTCATCACAAAGAGGTGGGTCACATTTTATAAATATTATTTTTAATATTAATTTAAGTTAAAATTATATTTATAGAGGTGTTGGGGTGCCTATCTTGTCTATGTGCATGTGATTTTGCATGTTTACTTAAATGACGAAGAGGCTTATTGAATAATGTTCATATCTTATTAGTGAGTTAAAATTGTTCTATTGAGTATATTCTGAGTTGAATTAGGTGTTAATCAAGTTATATTTTTAAATTTATATTTTTATCTTTCTCTTATCATGCTTTATCATGCCAATTCTTCGTAATTAGATTTATTTAGACAATTTTATCAATTAAATATGGTGCAATAGTGTGGTGCAATTATTATTAATAGAAAAATTATAATTTTTGTATATTATTTTAATTTCAATTATTCACAAAGGAAATTAAACAAGCTTAAGTATTCTAATTTAAAATTATTTAGTGCATTTTTTTATCGATCACACTTACAACACTACTAGATTAACAACTAGTAATTATGGCCTAGGTCAGATGATATATAGCTTCATTTTTAAATTAAATAATAGATTATTTCACTCCCTAAATATAATAAAAACCTTAAAAATAAAATTAGATAATATAAATAAATTAATTATAAGTTTAGATTTCTTGGCATTGATGGATCATGCATAGTCTTTGTCTATGTCTCCAATCAAGAATAACTTTTAATTCTTATTATATTCCACACCATGTTAATTACTATCATGTAAATACACTGTTACTCACTTTTATATATTATAATATCATATATTTGGTTCTTACATGAACCATGAAAGGTATATAAAAACACATTTGACATATAACCTAGTGTAGGTCAAGTAGATGATAATTTCAATAAAAATGATATAGAGTGGAATTTAACTAAATAAATGAATCATATCAAGACAACTAAATTATTATGTTCATTTATTTTTCAATGGGATTATAGAACATCATCATAAATTTATTGAGCATAATATTTACATATTTCATTTGAGACATGAAGATGTGGTGTTTTGTTTTCCATACCTCCAAGCCAAGAAAATAGTATAAACTCATAAAAATATCATTTATAATGATTAATTAAGATAACTATTTTTTGTGTAAATCACATTCACTGAATTACTAGTGATGACTAGATCCTATACATACACACTTATAGTTTTGATATCCCCCACTCTTTGAGGTAGATGTTTTGATCATATGGAATCTAATGGAATACATATTTACATAATATGTTCATATATCTTGACATATTAGGCTTTATGATCATTCTTGAGAAAATATAAATATTTGATGAGCCTACACACTTTTTATTATTGATCAAGTGTAATAAATCCCTCTAGTTGGGTTATAAATATCACCTATTATATATACCCATGTAGAAAGTAAATTTTAAATATATTTGATGGAACTTCCAACTAAAATATATAATCATACAAAATAAAATTACAATAGTATTTATATTTGATGTGGGATCATAAGTATCCTCATAGTCGATGCCTTATTTTTTAACACAACCATTTTCCCCATGTCTAGTCTTGTACTTGTTTAGAATTCCATTTTACTAGTACTTTGTCTCAAATACCAACTTACAAATAATGGTATTCATCCATGTCATAATATTAAAAATTTATATGTTTTATTTCTCATGAGATCCTACTAATCTATATACATGGCATATTTTCAAGGCTTTAAATCTTAGTATTTTTAAATTTATGAAGGTTAAAAATACTAAAAAAGTGCTCATGAGATCTAATTTCACATCATTTTGTATTATGTTACAAGTTTTCTGGCTGTAAATTTAAAGTATTTGTATGCTTGATTTTAAGAGATTATCCATAAAAAAAATTTATACTATCTTGGAAAATCATAGAAAATAGGTATGATTATATAAGATAATCTTCACAAATTTTTTTAGATAGGTATAAATTGATAGGCTATTTTATTGTAAATTATAAAAAAACTTATAATTATCTCATTATTTGAATGTAATATTCAAAGCAATATATATTGAAATACCTTGTCCCTTTTGATTTTTTTCTCAAAGTGACCTATTTCCTTTAGTTATATCCTTGAAAATTTATGGACAACTAATTTTATATAAAATCAAAGGCCATCATTCCTAAAAATAAAGGTTGTGAATTGGTTTTTGTTTTTCTATATCATATCCATAAAAAATTTATGATCATACATAGTAAAACTAAAATAACTCATCCATTTTGAGATAGGATAAATTTATTTTTTATCATAAAATGTATTTATAGTATCTTCGCATAGCTTTGGAAACATATTATATTTATTTTCTATCTCTCATTTATCTAACAAATGGTGAATTTATTTCTTTACCCTTATATTTTTAATGTTATATCTTCTTATGTTAAATTTACAAAAAAATAAACATAGTATATAAAATAATCAATGCCTTTAACACACATATTAATATAATGTTGTTACTAACTATAGATAATAAAATTAACATTTAATTATAAAACAATGCACTTGTGACCACCCCTTATTCACGTGAAGACATCCCTATAGATAATAACACAAGTAAACAAAGTCTAAATAATGCGACCTTGTCCCAAGATAATGTAGATCCTAGTTATCAAATCACAAAAACATCACATAATTAGTTTACAGTCATTTTCATAGCCCTTTAAACCTGAGTATAGATAAGTCATTTATATTTTAATACTTTACTTTTTTAGCACATTTCTAAAAATAGTAAGTTTCATGCAATTTATATGTGATTATTGTATGTATTAGGTAATATTATTTAGTTATTAGTTTATATTAGTTATATTAAACCCTCTTAATCCAAATTTAGATTAAACACTTAGGTAAACCCATTTATTATTAAATATTTTAAGACCTTAACTATTCGTGTTGCCAGGGTTTATTTCCTTATTTTTATTATTTATAATTGATGTATTAAGGTTTTAAGATTTAGTAAATTCTTTGATAAAAACCTTTAAAGTTTAAATTTTACATCTATTAGAATATAATAAAGTTATTTTTATCTTTCTTAGACAAAATTCTCTTGAAGTTGAACATTCTTATATTTTAGCTGATAACAACACAATGACATAATCAATGAATAGATTTGATGCTACTAACAAAAGATACTTAACAATATATATCATAAAGAATAAAAATATGCAAGATGTGTTTTTAAATATTAATAGATATGAAATAAATAAATAATCTTAAGGCCAATCCTTATACACATATATTTCTATGGGTTCCTTTCATTTATGTGCATCATTAAATACAATTTTTGTACCAACATCTTTTATGGGGACAACCCAACGGTTTTAAAAGATCATTATGCCAATTAATATTTAGTCAATTTTTGCATCACCTTTGGTTAACACACATTCTATTTCTAGTTTAAAATCCATTGTGCATATATTTTAACTCTAAATACTATAGTGTTTCACTTGGAACAAGGTTCTTTGAAACCTAATTAAACACTTGACTCATTAACTTTACTGCATACTCCACTAGCTAAACAAAAATCACCCTATCATTAACAATTGTTTAAGGAACCTAAACTTACATTTAATGATGGAAAATGTGTCTTTTAGAAAAAAAAATTGAAATATTATGATGCAACATGCTTGGACTATGCATCCAATGATAGGATGTTGATCAAATTGTTTCCCATAAGTTTAAAGAGTATTCTCTAAGAAGGTTTTATTATTGACCATATAAATCAATGCATGCATTAAATAATTTAATATATTCATTCCTTTCACATTTTTAAATTAACATAAGTGAAAATAATCCATATGTTTGGGTTGCTAATCGTACACAAGATTCCAAGGAACCTATTGTATATTATGTATTACAATATAAGATCGTGTTATCTAAGATGATGAATCCAATAGCAGATAATGAATTGAAAGACATATTTAAATGTATTTTAATTACACTTATATATGAATGTATCATGTTTAATAATTATCTATAATTTGATAATTTATGTCACATAGTTAATGGAAGAGAGTTTAAGTTATTGGAAATGAATAAAATAAAATATGTGACTAACCTAGTTTATAGTTATAATACAAATAATCCATATATGAATTACACTTATATATGAATGTATCATGTTTAATAATTATCTATAATTTGATAATTTATGTCACATAGTTAAGGGAAGAGAGTTTAAGTTATTGGAAATGAATAAAATAAAATATGTGACTAACCTAGTTTATAGTTATAATACAAATAATCCAATTAATCCAGTATATAAGGTGAAGCCAAGTGAAAATAATAGTGATATAAATACCACAATGAATGTAATTTTATAATATAATTAGTGTATTATGTTATTAGCTACTCCAAGGATATAGTTTACTTATTTTTAAGAATCTCCTTATAAGGTGTTATAAAATTTATTGGAATGTCACCTCATATCAATTCCTTTCATTAAAGAGGTTAAGCTGAGTAACAATATTCCAAAATGATTTGATAAAAATAATTTTTGTAAAGCACAAGGGTATAACCACCAATAGATGCATTATATTGAGACATAAAATACATGATTTGATAGATGAGATCATCATTAATGTGTTTACATCTACCAATATTAAAAATGCACAACCAAGTGAGAGTAAAAAAATGAATATATTAATTGATGATTTCCCTAAGAATAAAATTCAAGAAAATTTGGATAAATTAAAAGTTATCTATACATATAAGGCACATTCTCAACCAATTTTTTTATCATCCTTAGGTAGATACACAACATACTTTGAATGGCATTAATATCATGTATAATGTTTAAATTCCATCTAGACCACTTATTACATATTTATAAAATGAGATAATAGATGATGATTTTGAAATTTAATCTTTATTCATTCGAGCTTACATTGATCATTAGTGAATATAAAGTGTTGGGTTTGATAATGGTTCAAGTGTGAAAATGTGCACTATCACACTTAATTTGAAATTTTAGATGCATAGATAAGGATATAATCTCTATAATAATAGTAATTAAGGGATCTAATGGACATGTTCAAAGTCATTCTGGTGAGATCACATTACCACTATAAGTTTATCTAGCATATGTGGCCACCAAGTTTATAGTAGTACCTATTACATGAGAATTTGATATGTTATTAGGACATCCTTGGATTCAAAAACTTTGTGTATTGGCTTATACAATACATAGATGTTTGAAATAAATTTTTACAAATGTGGCTAACATAGTTCATGGTAAATCATATAAATACCCTATGAAACTAAATGTTAATATTCCTACATATTAGATATTAGTTGATAAATATAAAAATATTCAACCTATTTAGATAATTACAAATAATACGATCAAATTCACAAAGATACCTAATCTTGAAAAACCATTTAATCAATGATTTTTCATAGATGCTAGAGATCCACTTTCTAATCAACATGTCCTAGATTGGTATTACATGAATTTATGGGTGCACCATTAAGAACACCAAAACATATTTATTATATTATATGATGGTATATAAAGACTACTAGAGTTTATAATACTAAATAACATACACATGATACTATATATTATCATCATGACAGTGGTACTTATGATACAAACACAAATCAAATTTTAAATTCCAATTTGAGATAAGATACTTCTTAGTGGAATGATAGTTTCCATTCATGAGAGGTCATCATTACTATGTTATATATAATAACCATTGATTTTTAGTCTCTTGAAAGAGTCATTGGCAATGATTAATATGTATTTTTGTAGTTATGTATATTTAAAAAAAAACTAAAAAACATGACTTATGCATGACATGTGTAGTTCATTTACATCAATTTATTTGTAATTCAATATATGTAATAATTTTATATATCTAATTTTAATTAAAATATGCATCAAAATTTTACTTAAGTGAGTTATAGAACATACAGGTCATCTTTTTTATATGTAGTTGTACGTGATGATATTGTCATAGGCCCCAAAATTTACATAGATAAAAATGCACTACTCTTAACAATTACACATTGTACTTTTGTCCCATTATGGTAGAATTTTCCCAACAAAAATTAACTCCAATTTATTACATTAAAAATAGTAATATTCCTTATAAAACTTTTTTTCATCACCTCAAATTCACTAAGGGAATATATCACACATTTTTATCACTCTATGATTTAACTAATGTTCCTGCTACAATACAATACAATACATTTCACAACTATTAAATTATTTTATCACTTACTCTTACTATTTCCATCTCACTAGATACATAAGTTTTTGTAAATGATGATGTTATAAATTACTTATGTAGAATAATTTCACTTATTCATGAATGATTATCATGTTTTCTTCTTTGCTTCATGTTTTGTGTGTATTCTAATTATAAGGATTTTTTACATTACAACATGCCCTTGATTGTGAATATAAGACTTATTTGTGTATTTATATAGTACACATATGTTTGGAATACATTTTTTATAATGAGGTTATCAAAATTCATGCTATTCCATATGAATACCCATTAAAACTAAAGGTTATTTTTCCAACATAAAAGATATTAGTTGAGCAACATAAAAATGTTCAACCTATTCACAGAATTAAAAATAAATTTGTCATATTCATAGAGAGATTTACCCTTGAAAACCCAATTAATCAATTATTTTTCATTGATTTTATATAGCTACTTTCTACTCCAACACATCCAATATTAGTATTACAAGACTTTAAGAGTGCTACACTAAAAACACCAACATAAATTTATTATACTATATAATAGGTTTTTAAGAGTCCTAAAGTTCATAATAATAAACAACATACATAGGATAATCCATATTATCATCATGATAGTATTACTTATGTTACAAACCCAAATCAATTTTTAGATTTCAAGTTGAGATCAAATACTTCATAGTGGCATGGTACTTTCCATTTTTGAGAGGTCATCATTCCTATGTTAGATACATGACCCATTTATTGTGAGTAACTCATGGGATTAATTGGTTAACATGTTCCTTTTAAAACTATATATATTTAAAAAATTCAAAAAAAATGAAAATTTTAAAATTTTATAAAAAAACATGCCTTATGCATGACATGTATAGTCCATTTACATCAGTTGATTTCTATTTTAGTATATGAAGTACATATATATATATTTTATACCAAATATGATTCACCAATTTGACTTAGTGAGTTTTAAAACATACGTGTTATCATTTTCAAATGTAGTTATAGGTGGCGATACTGTCATAGGCCCAAAAAAATTACATAGATAAAACCACACTACTCTTGAAAGTCACTCACTATGATTTTGTACCATTCTATAAAACTTGTCCTAGTAAACATATAATCTAATTTATTAGATTAAAAATAGTCACAAGACTTCTAATATTTTTTTCATCAAATTAATTGCATTGGGGGCACCTTTGACACGTGTTTTTATCAATCTATGACTCTCCTTATTATTAATAATATAATAAATTAAATTACATAAATATTAAGTTACCTAATCACTTAATCTAACATTATTATCTAACTAGATACATGATTTTCTATATATGATGATGTTATTAATTGATTATGTAGATTAATTTCACTTATTCATGCATGCTTATCATGTTTAATTATTTTCTCCATGCTTTATGTGTATTCAAATTATCTATATTGTGGACATTTAAACATGTAATTTATTGTTAATTTAATACTTATTTGTATGTTTATATGTGTTTGAATGGTATTTGACCATGTCCCTTATATGTGTCCCCTTAGCCTTCTTGTGTGATTTGTGTAATATTATTTTGTACTATTTGTGTGTATAGGATTTCCATGAATTTTACTTGTTATGCTTTGTTTAGTTTCTTATGCCATGATGGATATCATACATATCCCATATTTCGTGTTGATATGATAGACATCATGAATCTTACTTGAGTATTTATATATCAATTTCAAGTACTCATTATATGATCAATTTTCACTACATGCCTAATTGTTAACATCTATCTAGACATGAAAATATGTATGATTATGTGAATATGTATATATCAATTTCAAGTACTAATTATATATCATACATTACTATATTTATCATACTATCAATATAATTCATTGACTTATAATGTTATTGTTTTTTATCCATATTTAAATATTTATATAACATTATCTACATAACTTTTCTTATGAGTTAAGCTATTGTGTAGGCTTCACAACTCACCTAAAAATATGGGGCATACAAAATGGTGTATATTACTAATTAAGATATAAAATTCCACTAAATAGACATAAAATAATAGTATTTTATTAATTGATCAAATACATACTCACTTTTTAGTGAAAAGTTATATTTAGAAAATATTTCACCTGATGAATAATGGCAAAGACTAAAATTGCCCAAAATAATGAAAAAAATTAGAAATAATATTTTAAAAAATTATTAGAATAATATTCAATGTATATAATAGTTTTCAAAGGTTACCTATAAATGGTTTCAGAATTATACATAGTTTATTATAGATTTTGCTTATATTGGGGAAATTATGCATGACATGTGTTTTAGAATTTACACAAGTTTTTACTCAATGATTTAGCCAGTATATTCAAGTTATTAGAATTAATATACTCATATATCAAATTAGGGGAATATGCATGGCACATGATCATTTTATTATTCAGTTTTATTCTAGTTTCTATAGAAGGAATGGAAATTCATGTCATTCTATATGTTGTATACACTATACTCAATTCATATTGTAATTCACTAATTTAGCACCATTTCTATTAAGAATGAATCTTATTCCATTTTCAATGGTGGATTCAATGTTTTACACTAAAATTTTATATCAATATTAATATTATTATTCCAATCTACTTTACTATCTTTAGTTGTAAGAGATGAAGTCAAGTGCATTTTGAGTTTTTTTATCGTATTCTCATTCCAATTAGGGTTAGGGTCTACATAGTCTAATCCAAGTTTTTCAAAGAATAATTATCCAAGGGTTCCACCATATCTAGTCACCTTTTAGGAACCATAAAAAATATTGGTTCATGTACATGGTAATGTGTATTCATTACTTGACAATTGATCTATAAATTTCCTATGTTGACATTCATATTTTTAACCTAAGTACTAATTTATACATGGATCATTTTAGGTATGCCCAGATCATATTTCAACATGTAATATACATTCAAGACCATTATTCAAAGGTAATATTAAGTATAACACTCTTCCTTTTACTCTAGTAATTTCATTTTGTTGCATTAATAAAATAAAAGGGGTGAAAATGTAGACACTAAAGCTAACATTTAATGCTAAATCAATGCACTTGTAACCACCCCTTATGCACACTTAACCTATGATCAATTCCATAATTCCAAATTGTTATTCTTACACTTCCATAATGATGACCTCTATCTTAAGACAACTCCAATAAAACATGTTCCTAGTCCTCATTACAAGTAGCATAAAATAATTAGTTGACTAATCCATGCTTATATTTTTAGTATATATATTCCTCATGAAAAATCAATTCCTAGGTTGATCATGTATGAATCCATTGGTTTTGTTTTCCTTCTAATTAATTACTAGTTTCCAAAATTCAAATTCATCTTGATGGGTCATTCCTCTCATTTGGCAAGTCCAATTTGATAAAATACAAAAATACCCACTATATAATCACATTTTCAACCCATTTATTCAATGGATTATTAATAGGATTCTATCATTGAAACCACCATAATATTTAACTACACATTGATAGGAAAGTAATTATTCTTCCCAATTTTGAGTCCTTAGATCCCAAAAATCCTTGGCTTGTGTATAAATACAATAACAAGGTTAAACATATTTTTTTCAAACACATAATCATACTAGGATTACACCAACATATAACATTTCACCAATATTACACATACACCACTATAGCATTAGATAACTATATGGAGTTTGATCCTTGTTTAGAGTATTGGTATGTAGGTAGCACTCAATAGATGAGTTATTTAGGTCAAGTGCAACCCTAGTCCCTTTCTAATTGACCCCATTTATAGTATTTATTCCATTTTTTCATTGAGATAATGTTTAAGTGAAGAAAAAGGCACACAATGTCTCCCACAATAAAGCAAATGCATGTATATATACACATGGTACCTATAGTCGAGGATCCATTTTTTAGAATCTAGACATATGTAAAAAATATTAAAGGATGAAGCCACTCCATACAAACAATAATGTAGGTTGGTTAAGTCCAAACATAGAAACCTTGTCCCCAGATAACATAGACCTATGCTTTTGATTCATAACAACCTCAAGTTGTATCACACTTATTTTATATTCATTGTTGTATTCATGTAGATAGGAGTCTAGTTAAGTCATTTATATTTTAGCACTTTACATTTTTAGCATAATTTTAAAAATAATAGTTTTAATTAGTTGTGTGATTATTATATATCTTAGGTATTCTAAATTACTCAGTAATTTTTCTTAATTAGATTAACCCTCCTTAAACCAAATTTAGATGAAACACTAAAAAATAGGTTGTTTTAAACATAGTAAAAGATGAATTTTAATATTTGTTACATATCATGTATTTTACCTAAAATTTATTGAGAGAATGAACATCTACAATAAGGGGGTTAATACAACATTTTTATGTAAATCCCTTGAAAAGAATTTATAAAACTAAAAGAGATATTTTAAAATCATTTATTTCCATATTGACATGATAATAAGATTAATTATTCCAAACATCAACCATAAATTACATATCACGTACTATTTGTAAGTGCATAAAGGATAATAATAAAAATAATATTAAAGTGGTGAAGTCATCTAAAAAAATGATGAATATTAATACAAGTAATAAATATTTCCAAATACATGATTCTAAATAAATAACTATTAAGAACATGTTTAAAATTTAAATTATTGCTAATATGGAAAAATATAAAGATGCTCAAATAATTAATGAATACAAACCATGGGAATGTAAAAATGCAAGCATCTAATTCATTCAATAATATATCTTATTTCATGAGTTAGAAATAATGGATACTATTATAAAAAAAAATTAATCCATTATAGAAATAAAAAATGTCCCTAATTACATATGTAGTCACACACATTGGTTTCCAACATTGATATTACCACATCAAATGTAAGTTATTTATAAAAATTCAATTGTGATCTTGAAAAACGGTTTCCCTCTTTAACATAATTCAAACAATTCAACTATAAGTTAGTTATAACACATATTAGAAGTAGTATGAAACTGGAAATAGTATATAATGCCATTTTATGATGTGTGCATGTGTTGTTAATAAAATTCAAGTGAGGTTGATAAATTTTATATTGATAAAACCTTCCATTAAAGACAAGTTAATCTTTGAATTCCATTGTTCTCACCATAACCATGTTTACATAGGTATATTATTGTATTAAATGATGAAATTATTATATTTTTTTGGAATATAGTTAATTGAGGGAAGAGTCTACCCTAATTTTGGTTTTTACATAGAATAAAAATATTTTTTAAAATCTAAACATACACATTTGAAATATATAATTCATGTTTACTTAAGAGGCTAAATTTTTGAAATCAGCCCAAGAGGCATAAACATAAGCTAAATAAAAGTGATGAATAGGTGTAGAGGTTAGAAACAAATGCACCTTAACTATTCTATAAATCTAATAGTGTATTTTGACTATGGTTATTATGTTTTACCTATTTATAAATTTATGGACATGCATTATCTTATGAGATTAACTCATAATTATATAAGGTTATCATATACATGAATATATACAAAAAATACTTAAATAATAATCCTACCTTTATAGCATTAATCAGTTTTCTATGTCATTGGGTCTATCTCTATAGGGTTTCATAATTTGGGGTTTCTGGTCCATATGTATTACATCTTGATTTTTTCAGTAACTTTACTTCGTAAATGTGTAGGGATGAATATTTTAAATGATTAAAAGTTCATTTTATCCTATCTATCACACTCAAATATAAAATAATAATAATTAATTATGGAAACTATCATAGAAACATTAAAAACTATATTCATGGGCTGGAATGATCAACAATAATCCTCTTTTTCTCTATAGACAAGGATACAAACAAAGGTCATAATAATATATCATGTACATACTTCAATGGTTAATTATTTCACTCAATAGGAGCTATAGATATAGAATAGGGTAATGTAAAATCTATGTCTATGGTGTAATATTCCAAAACCTATGCCTAAGATATAGGGTATCATTATAACTAGATCCCAAATTATATAAATGATATAGTATTTATAATAAAGGGGTGTATCAAGGATATAATAATGATACCACATTAAAGGATATGATGAATATGGTAACCTATATCCAATATAGATGTATAAATATTAAAATGGTAAGATATCAAGTGATGAAATTATCAACCAATGGGTAGTCTATGTAATATAAGGTGATAAAAACTTTAAGCAAGATAATAATTCCAAGAATAAGCTTTTACGATCGATTTCCACCTTTTACTACTTAAGAGTGGAAATGTGAGTTGTCACCAAATACTGTACCATCTATGAGTTTTTTAAATCCTACTCTAATATTTGGGAAACATTGGAATGCCTATAGATCTATGGGTTACCTATAGTAGAGGTAGACCTCTAGGTTTAAGGGCTAACTTCCTAGATTTATCCTTAAGTGCTTTTTGACAAGTTGTCATCGATGTCATATATTTGTGTATGGTCATTGATGTCAAAATAATAATGAGGTATGGTGATCCATTTGAATTAATTTTGATTTATAGTGAGGAGTGATAAAATGATTACTTACAAGTCCTTTATGAAGGATGATGTCATGAAGTGATGAACATGCTTGAGCATAGGATATCTTGTCTGGTAGAAGAAGGAGAATGATGATTTTAGGAGATAAATAGATAGAGGAATAATATGATTTATAATTATATTTTAAAATTTATACGAGTCATTAATGAATCTAGGTATATCTCAAAGTTTGACTATAGAAGTAGGATCTACAAGTCTAATATGCAAATAAGCTAGTCTCAGACTCTATTTGATCTAACTAATGATCCTAAGATGTTAGCATGACCTGTGAAGTATGAAGAGTATTTATAGAACATGTGATCATTTTTTTTAACATGTAAATAAGGTTTAAAGTTCATATATAGTGGCAAGAAGGTCAATATTGAGGCTTAATCCTTGTATGAGAGAACTAATATGAAGGCACAAGCTTGGTAGCTTGTTGAGAAGAGAAGTGTGGATCTATGTGAACAAGGTTGGTAGTGAATGAGCCTGGTATGATGTAATTTTACATTTTTTTTATGGCTTGAGAATAATTTATGAGGTTTCCAACTATTTTCAAGATCCAAGTATGACTGGTGGTTCTAAACCTAATGTGCATATTGGTTTAGTGTGGCGTAATAATGGTCAAGATGAGTTTCCAATGTGTTTAAGAACATGTGAGCATGAATTAGGGTTTTAAATGGTTTTTAAATTTTTTAAACCAATTATTAAGTCATAATTTTAAGGAGAAATCAAGAAAACACATTTGGAGGTCTCTTATGCATTCATAATGAAGAAAAAAGATCCTAAAAAGAATATTTCGATGCTCATTGGCACATTTGATATTTGCATGGGAAGATTATACTTTTGGAATAGATTTAAAAGGTTCATAAGAATTTTTTTGAAGCATTATTATGAGGTTTTAAGGATAGATCTATATGAACAAATGTTAAGAAGGTACATTGGTCGAAAACCCTCTAAAAACCCTCTTAATGGCCTGATTGGAGAAAACATGTTGGAAAGTGACAAGAATGTTTTGTTTGATAAATTTTTATTTTTGGATGTGGTATATTATTGATAGAGTCATATATAGGTGGTGGTGGTTTGTCAAGGAAATGATCAAAATCTCTAGAAAAATCCCTTATTTCTAAAGAATTTAATGTTGCAGGTGGGGTTGACCAAGTTAAGATTACACAAACAATGGAGGTTGATGGTAAATACTTAATATTTATGTACATGGTGTCATTTTCAAAATTTATATAAATTTTTTCAACTAATTTTATCACCCAATTTGACCTATCATTAACTGACAAAGAGTGAAAATAGTGAGAAAAACTAGTCAAAGTGAGAATACATTTAGGGATTGGTTGTAGAGGATTAGGGATCAATCCAAATACTTTATGTATTTTTTAAATAACTATAAATAATTTATATGTTTTTAATATTATTTTTAATTAATTTAAAATGGTGAAAATAGTGTTCTCAAAGTGACTTGTTTGTGTGAGTGAAGACAATGAATGAGTAAGGTTTAGTGTTTGGCCTATATGTTCTACATTTGTCATTTTACCTATATACCTATGTAATTGTAGATGTTATAAGTATATTTAAGGATAATATAAATTCATTATATGTTCATATAAATTATCTTAAATGTGTTATAATTAATTTTCATCATGATTGTGTCTTAAGGTAGTTTGATTGTCTAGGTATGAATAATGAAATGAAGAGTATGAGACTCTATGACAAGATTCATTGTATATAACAAAAAATTTGATGTTTTTTTAGACACAAATTACCTATTAATTATTTATGTAAGATATATATATATATATATATATATATATATATATATATATATATATATATATATATATATTTGATATATGAAACCCAAATGGCTTGCCAGACTGTGTGAGGACTGTGTAAGAGAGAACTAGTAAATTAGTCTATAAGAGTAATACATGACACCAGAACATATGATATATCCATTGTATGTTGAAATATATGGAATATAATATATATTAATATTGATTTTAATTAATTAAAGTGTCCTTTAAATTAATAAATTTGAGCTTCTACATGATTGTGTTTTGAACTAGAATGACTGTTCTATGTAATCATATTATTGAGATAAATTTGAGGTGTTCTACCAAGAATTGAAGGATACATTACTTATTTTAATGTTATGTAAGTATAAAAATTTCATGGGAATGTTTTTCTCTTCATGATAAGTTATCATAAAAAATTTAAGAGTCAAATGTTATTTATTATACTTTGGGCGTGTTTGACCATTCTGAGTAGTAATGTTGCAAGAGTTGGTTTGAGGCAAGTTGGCCTATTTAGTGAATTCAAATGAATATTTTGATGACCATGAGGTAATTAATGTTATATAAATATTTTTTTTATTTTTTTTAGGTGGAAAAATTAGTTTTTTACTTCAGTTATGTGAAGTAGACTTTTTGGGTGTATAAAGGGATAATGGCGAGTAAGGCTATTGGCATGGTTCAAGTGGTGAATTAGACATAAATGTGGTGTGGAATTAAATGTATGTAATAATGGATATATTTTATAATTATATTAATTTTTTAAATAAATTTTATATGATAAATGTGTTTCAAGTGACCTTAAGTGTAACATGTGCTTAAGACAGACCTAATTGTATTAGGTCTCCTTTACGCCTAATGGAGGTTTTGGATCTTAAGGGGTATGATCAACCTATGGAGTGGTTTAATAATGTGTTTAAATTTATTTTTTACATATTAAAATTGTTATACAAGTTTTTTTTTTGTTATTTTCTTACCAATATGTGTGAGATCAAGTGTTGAGTATAAAAAGCAAGGCCTAATTGACCTATTTGAGAGAGTTAGAGAGTTGAATATCGAGGCAAATAAAAAATATATAGGAGGAGAATAAGTAGGTAATTGAGGAAAATAATAAGAGTAAATAAATCATTATAAACATCTAACATATACTTTTCATGTGTATGATAAGGTCAATGGACCTAATGAGCCGAGTAAGAAGCATGTTGAGCGAGTGAGCCGAAAAGGTTGTTCAAGAGGGTTAGAAGGCTGAAATGAGTTGAATGAGGGGTGAGACCATTAGTATATTCATAATATTAATTTTTTATGTGTATTAAAGTGATTTAATTTTATATAGATAAGAGATAGAGATAAATAAGACGTCAACATTAGTTGAGAAAGCAACATGTGTCTTGAGGTGATCAAGTTTGTCTTGGATGGGTTGGCACTTAGTCAAGAAGGGAGTTAGAGATGCATTATAAGTTGGAGCTTGAATAATTGTCCTTGAATTGGATGGGTTGGTTCCAATTAAATTACTGGGTTTTATCCTCCTTTTAAGTTGGTTTTTTCTAAAGATTAGTTGAGTGGGTATTTGACTAGGTAGGGGTTGGAGCTCGTTGTGGGGTTAGTACCTCACTAAATTATTATTTCATTGATTATAAGATAGTAGTATATATGTTGTGATAGTGGGGTTTATCCCCCATGAGGGTTTACCATATATATCTAGTGTTCATTTGTTTATATCTTGCTTCATTTTTATGTGATTTCTCTTCTATGCATTATTATTTCTCTATGCTAGTTTGAATGGTTAAAGAATGATGAATGGAATTGAATGAAATGTTTACACACTAATTCACCCCCCCCCCCCCCATCTCAATGGTTTTTATTCTAACAATTGGTATCATATTAAGTACTTTAAATGAATATTGATAGCTTATAGGTGATCCTAATAATCACAAAGTGTGATCCGTATAATGTTCATCTTTTTTGCAGTGATGGTCTATCAAAGAATGGTGGTACTTATAGAGTTGTCTAAAGAGAAAAAATATGTCAAGATGAGGCTTGATCAAAACTTAACCAAAGGTGAGTTATGTGTTTCTATAAGACATTATTAAAATTTTAAATAATTTAAAAGTTACCATTTAGCATCTCAAAAGGGATATATAGAAGCTAAGTCAAAGATCAAACCTAAGAATGACAATCCAAGACTCTGAAGACATGTTGAGAGAAAGGTATAGGCCAAGGCATCAAGGTGTCTTATAGAATCTTGATTTAGGAATTATAAATAAAGTATGTTTAAACCTTGTATTTTAATAAAGATGTTATGAGTTAATCATCAAGCTATAAAAGCTATGTTGAGTCTATGAAGCTATCATAAATAAGCAGAGTTTTTGTTAGAAACCTGAGTATGTTTTTAAAACTTGTTTGAATTATGTTTGAGCCTTCATGATGTATGAAGGTATAAATATATATATCCTTGATTGTATACCCTAAAGAGTGTATTCACAATTTAAATAACTCTATTATGGCCTCTAAAGTTTAGTGAACATTATATGGACTTGTTGTAATGTTTCTTATTGTAGATATCATGCTTGTAATTCATGTGTTAATTCAAGGTGTTGTCTAAAAAGAAAGGATAGTACTATTAAATTGAGGTTTGAATATCGGTCTATAAGACTAATGATATAAAATGTAGATACTATTTTCTCATGTGATACAAGGTCTTGTGGTGTTCTAAGGAGTGACAAGAGAAGTTACTTATGGCATGAAAAAGATAATAGTGATTTGAAGTTGACAAGTGCTCTGAGTTTTGTCAAAGGGTCTTGACAGTGTGTGTATAAGTTGATCCATTGAATCATTTTTTTAGATGTCATAGAAATTGAGATCTCATAAGACATATCTAGTAGTTTAGTAGGTGTAAATTATTTTGATATGTTTAGATCCATGATGGATTTTAGAGAATAAACTATTTCATAAAGGATATTTTTAATGACACATGGAAAATGAATATATCTATGTATAAACATCTAAAAATTTTATTTGGAACAATGTTATTGTTTATAGATAGGCCTAATATATGTAGGTCTTTATAAGATTAAATTGAATATGGTTTAAAGAAAATGATTTTTCAAAATTAGGAGTTCCTTCTTTAGGTGTTACCAAATATCAATAAATAATATTGATGTTCTTATGGTAGGCATAGTTGGTTGAGATGATTTTTTGAAGGTGTCATGAGTTGAGTTAATCTCTAATGACTTGAGGAGACTCTTTGAGACCTATGGATTTTTCTAAAGATAAGTAAATTTTTTATGTGTTTACTGTAACCAATTGGTATGTAGTTTTAGATGACATGATCTAAGTGGATCATGGAGTTAGTGGGAGATAACTCATATGGATTGAGAAGCTTAAAGAGAAGTATGCATGGTTAAAGGGAGAGCTTGCTTATTCAGTGAAATGATCAATTCCTAAGGTCAAAGTACTATGTGTATATGATCTTATGAGAGTGTATATGACCTTTGTCATTAATGTCAAATGGGGATAAATACTTGATGAGAAAGATCAAATTAATGGAAATGATGACTGGATCAATTTATTTATGGTTTGCCATCAATGACAAAGGGGGATATTGTTACAAGTTGTCATTGATGTCATATGTTTGTGTATGGTCATTTATGTCAAAATAATAATGAGTTATGGTGATATATTTTAATTAATTTTGATACATATTTAGGAATGATGACATGAGTAATTATAGGTCCTTGATGAAGGATGATGTCTTGAAGTGATGAAAAGGATTGAGCATGGGATATCTTATCTATTATAAGAAGGAACATGATGATTTTAGTAGGTGAATATATAGAGGAATAATAATATGTATAATAAAATTTGAAAATTTATGTGAGGAATCAAATCATCTAGGTATATCTCAAAGTGTGACTACAAAAGTAGGATTTACAGGTCTAATATGCAAATCAACTAGTCTTAAACTTTATGTAATTTAAATAGAGGTCATAATATGCTAACATGACATATGAAGGATTGTAATTATTTATATAAAATGTGAGAAGGTGTTTGAACATGTTAATAAGTTTTAAATTGAATCTATAGTGGTAGGAAGATCAAGTTTGCTACTTAGTCCTTGTATGAGAAACCTAATATGAAGGCACAAGCTTGATAGCTTGTTGATAATAGAAGTGTGAGACCTATGTTAATAATTTTATTAGTGAATTATATTGTTATGATGTAATTTTACATGTTTTTGATGTTTTTATAACAATCTAAGACGTTTTTAAGTGTTTTCAAGATCCAAGTATGACTGGTGGTTCTAGACCTAAAATGCATATTGGTCTAATGTGGTCTAATGAAGGGTCAAAATGAGTTTCCAAAATGTTTGGGAACATTTTATAGTTAAATTATATTTTTCATGGTCTTTCAAGGGTTTTCACCAATTTTTAAGTCACAAGTTTAATTAGAAATCAATAAAACATGTTTGAAAGTCTCTATACATATATAATGAAGAGATTAGAGCCTAAAAAGGATCTTTTGATGTTCATTAGCATTTTTGATAGTTTTATGGGAAGATAAGAATTTTTGGAGAGATTTAAAAGTTTACTAATAATTTTTTTAAGCATTAGGAGGAGGTTTTAAGGATAGAGCTATATGAATAAATGTTAAGGTAAACTAGTCTAAAACCCTCTTATTGACCTGATGGGAGAAAACCTTTTGGAAAGTGCTTATTATGGTTTTTATGATAAATTTTGATGATTTTAAGTGGTATATTACTCCTACATAAATATATATGTGGTATTAGTTTTTTAGGGTAGTGAGAAAAACCTATATAAAAACCCTTGTTTATAAAAAATTTAATGTTATAGGCAGGGTTGAGCAGGTCAAGATTGAAAAATAAATGGAGGTTGAAGGTAAATAATTATTTTTTATGTAAATTTTGTTATGTTTAAAATTTATATCCTTTGTTTAAACTATTTTTCTCACCCAAGTTGACCTATCGCTAAACTGACAAAGAGTGAAAATAGTGAGAAAAATTAGTCAAAGTGAGAATACATTTAGAGATTAGTTGTAAAGGATTAGGGACAAATTAAAATTATTTAGGTATTTTTTAAATACATATAGCTAATTTAATTTTTTTTTATATTCTTTTTAATTAATTTTAAATGGTGAAAATAGTGTTCTCAAAGTGACTTGTCTGTGTGAGAGAAGACAGTGAAAGAGTAAGGTTCAGTGTTTGGTCTATATGTTATGCATTTGTCATTTGACCTCTATACCTATGTTATTTTATATGTTATATGGATATTTAATGATCATATAAATTCATTATATTTTCATATAATTTCCCCTATAGGTGTTTTAAGTCATGTTCATCATGATTGTGTCTTAAGTTAGTTTGACTACTTCAGGTATGCATAATGAAGTGAATAGTATGATAATCTATGCCAATATTAATTATATTTAATGAAAATTTTGATGTTTTTATAGACATAAATTAAATATTAATTATTTATTTAATATGAAGAGATAGGTTAAGTTTTTGATATATCAAAGCTAAAATGGCTTGCTAGACTGTGTGAAGACTATATAAGAGAGAGCTAGCAAAGTGGTATGTAAGACCAATAAATGACACCAAAACATATGATATATATAATGGAGGTTGAAATATAGGTCATATATTATCTATTAATATGGATTATAATTAATCAAAGTTATTTTTTAATTACTAAAGATGAACTTATACATGACTCTATTTTGGAGTAGAATGATTGTTCTGTGTAGTCATATTAAAGAGATGATTTTAAGGTGTTTTTCCAAAAATTTAAGTATATATTTATTATGTTTATGTTAAATAAGTATAAAAATTTAATTTTAATGTTTTTTAATTAATTATAAGTCCCTCTATAGTTTTTAAGAGTCAAATGTTGTTGACTATACTTTGGCAATGTTTGACCATTCTGAGTGGTCATGTTCCAAGTGTTGGTTAGAGGACTGTTGGCATGTTTAGTGAAATAAAATGAATATGGTTATTACTATGAGGTCATTAATTCTATATAAATATTATTTTTTCATTTTTTTATGTGTAAAAATTGGTTTTTTACTTTAATTGCATGAAATAGACTTTGTAGGTGTATGAAGGGCTTATGGTGAGTAAGCCTATTGGCATGGTTCAAGTGGTGAATTATATGTAAAGGTGGTGTGGAACTAAATTTATGTCATAATTTTTATATTTTATAATTATTCTAAGTTTTTAAATATTTTTTAGAGTCTAAAGGTTTTCCACATGACTCCAAGTGTAACATGTGCTTAAGACAGACCTAATTATATTAGGTCTCCTTTAGGCCTAATGGAGGTTTTAGATCTTAAGGGGTATGAAAAACCTATGGAGTGGTTTTATCATGTGTGTATAATTTTTATATACCTATCCAATGTTTTTTCAAAGTGTTATTAGGCTTATGTCTGACCAAGATAGCTGACATCAAGTGTTGAGTATAAAAAACACGGCTTAATTGGCATATTTGAGAGAGTTAGAGAGTTGAGTATAGAAAATAATTAAAAATATATTATAATAGTATAATAAGTTAATTAAGGAAAATAAAATAATTAAATAAATCATTATAAACATATAAAATATCTTTTACATATAAATGATAAGGTCAATGGACCCAATGAGCCTAGTAAGAGGCATGTTGATCGAGTGAGCCTAGAAGGCTATTTGAGAGGGGTAGAAGGTTTAAGTGAGATAAATGGGGGTGATAACATTATAATATCAAATATAGGAGTGTTTTAGGTGTATTAAAATTATTTATTTTCATATATATAAGAGAAAGAGATAAATAATATGTCATCATTAGTTGAGAGAGCAATAAGGTGTCTTGAGGTGATCAAGCTTGTCTTGGCTAGGTTGGTGCTTATTCAAGAAGGGAGTGAGAGATTCCTTATAATTTGGAGATTTAAAAAGTTTCCTTTAATTTTTTATTTTGGTTCCAATTCACTTAGTGGGTTTAATCCTCCTTTAAATTTGGTGTTTTCTAAATACTAGTTGAGTGGGTGCTTTCCTAAGTAAGGGATGGAGGTCCTTATGGGGTTGGTGCCACACTAAATGATTATTTAATTTCTTATAGGATAGTATTCCAAGTGGTGTGATATTTGGTTTTATCCCCCATGAGAGTTTCCAATATATATTTGGTTTTCTTTTGTTGATATATTTATTCATGTTTATGTGATTTCTCTTTTATGCATTGTTATTTATGTATGATATTTTGAATGGTTAAAGAATGATTAATGGAATTGAATGAAATGTTTACACACTTATTAACCCCCCCTAAGTGGTTGTGCTTATAAAATCATTATCACCTAAACTATATAATTTATTGTGTGAAAAGGGATATAAGTATACATGAAAGTAATCTACTCTAAGGGGGTGATACACCAAAAATATATCCACTTGACTACCATAATCTTGCACTAAGATACTAGACTTACAACACTAGATTCAAAATCCTAGAATACTCTAACATTAGTATTTAAAATATGGAGGTGATATATATGAATTTAAAACTTGAGGTAAGTGGACTAGAGGTTATATTTTAAACACTAAGGATTCTTGTACACTTTAAGGTGATAAAATACACTAGCTACATTCCATATGACCTATTAGAGTGAGAACTATTTGTACCAAACATGAAAGGATAAAGAGAAGGAAAGGATAGATATCAATCACTTGAATTTTTGATATACATATCTTCACACACTTATAAAATATGTTTTTGAACTCAAATATAGATTTCATATATTATTTCAAAGGAAAAGTATAATATAAAACCAATAGGGCTTCACCATACCAAGTGTGAAATTAGAATACAAGAGCCAAAATGGATTACATTTATAGAATGTGTGAAAGGATAGAGAGAAGTGGAGCTCAAGGGTCATAATGCCAATTTTCAAGGCATAAAAATTATTTAAATTATATGTGAATGAATTGAATAATATATGTATGTAAGAGCCTCTTAGAAAAGTGTCTCTCTAAAGCATGAAACTCTCCAAAACTATCTTATGGGTCTTTAATTATCTTCTTGGAAACTCCCTTCATGATTAGGCATATTTTGAACACTAGAAACTAGACAAGGAAGAGTTGACACATGTGAAGTATCAAGGAAAGGTTATAAACAAGATTCAATAGTCATGATATGATTTACTAATTATTGGTCTTCTTATAGACACTTGTTCTCATCATCTAGAATCACCATCACTAGCTTTATAGGTTTGTCCTTAAACGTGTCATCTAAATGATATTTAGTTTATTAATAAAATAAATTTATTGTTTTTATGACACCAATATTGAGTCTCATTTCCCTATAATCCATGGATTATACCTTAAATTCCTCCCTAATTGGACTTGTCATTTTCTCACTTGGGAGTCACTCTCCATTTCCATTATTTACCAAAGACTGTCTGAGATGAATGACTTATAAAAAAATGTTTATGCATTAATTTGAGGTTATAAATTAATTTATGGAGATATAATAGGTACCAAATGACCTTTCCAAATTAATCTCACCTTTTCATTATACTTTACACTTGCAAACCACATAAAAACCTACAAATAATCCCTGTTTTGTACTATTTTATATAGTGCTTGTATAGACCAATTGGTTTGTAAATTTATCTAGAGAGTAATAATAAAGATTAAAACACTAAAAAATACAAATTTCTCCTTATACAATCATGTCCTTGCATGTTTTCCCCATCAAGTCAATACCAAAGGTTTAGGAGGGTTTTAGATGGTTTGAACTCTTAATAATGATTCATAAAACGTTGATGTCCAAACTCTATAAATTTTTTATAAATTAGGGATATAAGACCCCATTTAAATATAAATATATCCTTATACTCCCATTTACCTTGTTTTTATAGTTGTGAGTAAGTAAATTTGGCCTATCAAGCTTGAAAGAGTAGTTTGAGTACCCTTGGGGTGTTCTTAGGCCAAAAATGACCTTTTTGTGATGGATCTCAACAATCCATAAGTCTTACTAGTATTTTAATTCCATATTAATTCTTTAAATATATTATAAATATCACTTTGTCCTATAATTCAAGGTGGTTGTCTTGATCACTTAGGTCTAGAGTTAAGTGTGATAGGTCTAGACTATGTCAAATGAGTTTTTGACCATTTTGAGTGATATAAGTATATGTATATGAATCCTCACAATTTTTATCATTTAAATTAACCTCTAATAACATCATATAGTGTCACCAAGACTCTTTTTTCCCTCCCACTACATGTTTTCTCATTTCCTCTATAAAGTCTGTAGGGTTTCTCAACTGGGAGTGTCTCAAATTTGAAATAAAAAAGTGGTATATACATTGTTATGTGGGATAATATAATACCATAAGAGGTTTTTTTGGGTAATAATGACCCTCTTCATAAAATTTGGAAGTTATATCACCTCTTTATCACCTTCAACCCCTCCACTATCTCTAAACTAGCACTTAAGACAAACTGTGCAGGGTCTAAGACATTTGCTCAACTTTAGTTATGCTTAACTATCATATTAGTGATGTGTGAAGGGTTATATTATCATTAAAATAATTAATTTATTATTATCACTCAATTTTACAACTATTTAACCTTTCATCTCTTTGTCATGGTCTCTTCACAAGTTGATAGTCAAAACCTCTAACCATACAGATTGTAACTCTAGGTTTTGGCTCAATGAGAGATTTACCCAATAATATTAACACTTTTAGTGAATAATATATTTATATTTAACTTCATATATCCTCCAATTTGGTCTAGATAGATCACTTTTCCATTCTAGGACTCTTACAACCTTAACTCTCAGATTTAATTACCAATACATAGTTGTAGGTGTTCTTTTGGGCATCAAGGTATTATAAGTTAAATTTATACCTAAGACATGTGTCTTTCCACTTATCGATGGAATATTTATTTTTTGGAAATACTCCTTCATTTAGTGAGATCAATCTCAATTCCTAGATCCTAAGAACTATCTTTCATTCCTCAAAACTTGTCATCAAAGTGCCAATGTAGTTGTGGGTTGTTATTCGCTAGGAGAGGTTACTTATAGGTGTCAACATGCTTGAAATTTTTTTTTCACAACATTTATATATATATAAAATGTCATTAAAACCATATCTACCCCTAATAAGACCATTTATTCATCTATGACTAGGCAATATCTTCTCTAGTCACCATAGCTAGTTTTCAAGAAACTCAATATAGTTGTAGGTGGTCTTCCAGCCTAAAGACCCTTATAGATGGTTATATATTTAGATAGGTATATTTAATTCATTTAATTTTATATGATTCCATTGAGACACTAAATATCTCTATCTCCTACCTTGAGACACTTATCTCATTCTTCACCATCATTCATATAAAAGACTAATTGCCACTTGTAATGACATAGGCTCATTTAGGATAATAAGCACTGTAGCACTGAATGTTTTATAGTCAATATAGAATGAGTTGAAACATATTATACCAACCATTATTTTTCACTCAATGCCTCACTTACATTGGTATGAGTGATATCTAGGCATAGGCTACCATGATGCAATGATTAAACCCATCCAAACCACCACCTTTATCTCCATGATATAACATTATGTAAAGTCAAAAAACAACCTTGGATAAATTAAGGTAAAGTTTCCCTCTTGTCTTTTGGTTCAATTTTTCATTTCATAAATGATGTTGGATGTTTTTGAGTCATTTTCCATTACTACCAAGACATTGTCTACACTCCTAGACCATCATGGAAACCTTATATGGGTTTAAACACCTCCAAATTCTCTTGACACTCTACCTTAGACCTCTATTAGAGTGACGCTCATACTATTATAGGTATACATGCAAGACACAAGGTTGTTTGTGTTATATTGGTTCTTCCAATGAAATTTTTAACCATTTGAAATGTTCAAACTCATTTTTTCCACTTATAAACCATATCAACACTTTAAAAACCTTTCCACTTCTTCAAAAATACTAGTCAAATATTCTTGTCACATAAATATAGTTAAAAATTACAAGAAAGTTGACTATATATACATGTGACCATGTTATTTCAACCATATAGAACACTTCTTATACCATACCTTTAGAATTATTGTGATAAAAAAACTCTATAAGATGTGAAAACAACACTTCACTCTTATTTTGGATCCATTAAAATAAAACAAGCATTACAAGAGTAGAAACATCTATTTCTAAATTTATTAATGGAATATCTCACTAGAAAAGGATGTGGTTTGCTTAGTTCATGACCTCCACATGTGAAAATTGGGTAACATTATGATAAGATATAGCATGCCCCTTAGGATCATATATAATAACTAGTTTACAAAGACCAATCCAAATTGAGAGGAAACTTGAAGGTGAGGGGGATGAGTAGGTATGAAAGAACAACAAACCTTATAAGTAATTATTCATAAATAAAAAGAAACCAATCCTTGAACATTAACCATGTATTTTAAGTAGACAAGGATTAATTTCATCCCTCAAGATAATCTAGCCTAATTTCTCTCATGTTGGCCATACCATTAGAAAACCATTTGACTATTTTTACCTACAAAGGAGAGCGATGGATGAGATAGGATGGTTTTGATTAGTTTAGCATATTTTGGGGCTTATAAATCATGAAATTGAGTTAAAGGTACTTGAAGAGACATTTTATAAGTAAACATATATGCCAAAATCTTGCATAATCCATACGAACAACTAAAAATTGCTTTAACTAGCTGATTTTCTTATTCTAATGTAGAAACATGAAAAATTTAGTTAAATACTACCACCTCTAACAATAATCTAACATGGGGGATGTTGAAAGACATTTTGGAGCACTTTTATACCATGGTAAATTGTATAAACTTCATAAATGATCCAAAGTGACCTTATATGACATATAATGTCACAAAGGATTAAAAGCAAATATAATCAAGGCTAGACACACATAAAATGACATCACTATGACCATATTACACCCTATAAGATCATAATATACCCATATATCAAGTTTTCAATTATAAGGGTTGACTAATTTTGACCATAAGTCAAAATAGTCAACATTCATTTTAATTTCTTAGGGTGGCAAGCTAGTTATTCTAATGACAAGGAGCCTAATCCTATCCATTGGGATACAAAGTCACCTATGCATAGATTAGACATTGAAATGCCTTTGGAACCACATCAAAAAATAATGAAAGACACACAAAACAAGACACTATTGGAAACACACATGTGTTCTCAAGAACACTTATAGAATACACACATAAGAAGCAAAGACACACACCTATCCTAATATATACAAGACGTCAAAAAATTTAGGTGAATAAAAACTCACCATGATTCAACCAGGGTCAAATATGATTCCTATTGCATCATTTCTTCTCCATGAAATCAACCTATTATGTGGAACATGCTTGTTAACAAACACTTTCTTATGTGGATTTTCAAAAGACTTACCACCTTTAGGTCTTCTACTATCTACAAGTGTACTATTTTGAGATTTAAATGATGATTTATACTACCCTCCAAGGATATTTTTTGAAGCTAAAACCTTCTTAACTCTTTCCATGTATAATTAGCACTTCTCAAACTATAATCTAGGTGTGATCAAAGTTATCTCAACCTTGCATTGTTATTGGACATTATGTTATTTATGTATGAGGATATCAAGCTCATTTTCCTTTTGTTCCATCAAATATGAAAATAATTCATGTTTAGGATGAGTTCTTGACTATTCCTCAAGCATAAACATATCTATCTTAATTTTATTAGGCTTATTTATGACTGCAACTTCTTTGACAGCAGTAAAATATACACTCTCATGTTTGATAAAACTTTCTCTTTATTGATCAATAGGACACTCAATAACCTAATTAAATGGCTCATTATCAAAATTATCATTAGATTCACACTTATTTTGAGGAGAAGTTTAATTAACCAAATATTCAAACTATTGAATTATGGAATTGAACCTTTTCTATAGGTCATCTTCCTCTTCATGGTTATCATTTCGAAGGACTCCTTCATCAAGTGTAGGTAGAAAGACATTGTTCTTCTCACCATATTGATCTCTCATGATTTTTAAATTATCATCATCATACACATGGATAAGGTAATTACCTTCAATATCTTATGAAAAGATATTTTTAATGCTTACCTCAAATTAAAAATATGCTCCCTCGTGGATGATGTATGTGAAAATATCAATTTGCTAAAAATAGGTGTATGGATCATGTATATAGGTATTTGTACCATACTCACCCAAAAATAGATCAGATATTACTTCAAGCTTATAATATGTCCCATCATCCATAGCATACTCCTCATGATCATTGATGACACAAGTCAAATTGGAGCTTACTTCTACATAGGACTCAATGTGAAACTTAACTAATGGTTGAGTCCTCATAGTTACCCTTGCTCTATACCTTATCTTAAAGGCTAATAAGGACAAATTAGTGGAGAGGTAACCTCTTATCTTGTATTTGAAATCCCTTGAGATTTAGATAGAAAAGTGATCAGGGAAGTCAACAACCATAATGTCTTAAAGAATAGGGAAACTAGGGTAATCATGCAAGAAGACTCTCAATCCTTTAAATATCCCTACTAAATTAGTAGGTGCCCTATCAATTTCAAGTACCCCTTTATTATATGGTTCATATTTTAGGCCCAATTTATTAGGTACAACCTTAGACATCATTGAAGTGTTAGTTCCACTATCAAGTGTGTATTTATGAACAAGTGTATCCCTAATAATGAGAGTAAGGTAGTGTTGATGCCTACAACTCTCACTCTAGGTGAATAACCTTATATGGGAAGATTTATATATGTGGAACACAAATTCATTCTATAAAGCAACCTTCAAGGTTTTAGAAGCCATCTCTTCAAACTGATTTGGGGGGGGGGGGGGGGTGAAAAGGGGGAAGATAAATATAAATAACTAAAATAAATCTATCTAAGGTGATGCACTAAGATCTTTTAGAATATTAATCTAAAATTGCATAAAATAACTTGAATATTCAAACTTCATAGACTATGAAAGGAGCATATACATGAATTCATGTCTATAATGTAAACAAGGACCAATATTATAGAAGTAGAGAATATAAATAATAGATAGTAATAAATATTTACTTATATTGACACAAAATACCATATCCTCTGCATTGGTGGGTATAAAACATCATAGAAGAGGCCAAAAGGCATATTATATAATATTTGATCTTTCCCATGAGGGGTACTTGTTAAGCTCGTAGAATGAAAAATGCTATCTGTTACTAATTCTATTATAAAAATTAGAACTATTAAAAAATGACTAATCTTGATAATAGTCAAAACAAACAATCCAAAACCACACATACAAAATAAAAGAGTCGTGTTTATAGAAGCATAGTGGATTCTTGAGAAAAAGACACCTAAAACTAGGCACTTGTTCCCATGATGAGGTCATTACAACTAATTAATGGGATTTGAATCATGAGTTTAGTTATTATTTAGAATCCTAGATATGGTGTTATTGCACCATCAATATGATGCCCATAATGCTTATAAGAAGCATCATGATGCCATGTGGCTATCTCCAAAACTACTTTTGGAATGTTGTTGGAAATGAGGGCCCACTTGCTTTGGTCAATGGTGCAAATACTAGGTCTAATATTAAAAAGCTTGTCTTAGAAAAGAAATATGATGCCACATGGAAGGTATACCTCATCTTAATTTTAATTTCTTGGTGGGACCACTTTCCTTCCTCACCAACCAATGTCACTACCTAGAGCTATGATAAAAGGAACCTTTTCTCTCAAGGAACATCATGATGCCATGTGGAGGGCTAGTTCTTATCCTAGATAAGTTGATCATTATTTTAAAAAAATGATCATGTGGGTGCCATGTGGAGTATCTACATTCCTCTTCATTATAATAGTGGGCCTCATTTACTACCCCCATAAATGAATATCATTTAGTGAAATCCTGATAAAAATAAATCTACCTTGGATGAATGCCCATTCACCATGTGGTGAGTTATCTCTTCCCATAGGAAAACCATTTAACATAATTTGCATGAACTTATTTAGTTTATTGAGTAATGGATCGGCATGTGGAAGCTATGAAAGGAATTTGAGACTTGAGAAAAATACAAAAAGGGACCTAAGAAAGTTTTGGTTGAGACATGGTTCATCGAACATACTGTGCATGTTCTAGATAAAAATCCAACTACTCCAAAATGTATAAAATGTGGATCATGATCCAAAGTTCTTGATGAATCATAGGGTCATCCACCTATAGTTAAGAGAACTAAATATTCTAGTTTTGTGCACCGATCGAAGCAAAATTTTCAAAAAGGAAGGAACCCCATAATTCTTATAAATTTTGAAGAGCAACATTCAAAAGTGACCACTCTTATTCCTTTGGCTAGGTTTTCTTCTTAAAAACCTTAAAGGATCTATCTATGTTGATTATTTCCTTAAAATAGATGTTTCTCAAGCCTCAAACTACTATTAGCATTTGAAACTCCAATTAGGAAAGAGGATACAATATGGTTTCCACCTTAGAGACACTTGGTGATTGATTGAGAGTCACAAACATGGTTTGGTCACTATATTTATTTTTTAGTAGATCTTTTATTTGTTCCTTTGAGAGTATGGTGTTATCCACAAGGAATGGGTATGGGATTAAGAACTAGACTAGTTGTTCAATGTACCCCTTCATATCCTAGACAACCTTTTCTAAGGCATTGATAAATTCCTTATATTTTGTTACTACCTTGTTATATCTCAAAAATTCATTGACCTTTATTAACACTTACCTTTGGTCATCCACCTCTACTTATTTTAGGTTCTTTTCAATCATGTTGTAAAGCTTGTAGATAAGGAGCTACAAGTCCTGAGCCTTATATCACATAAAGGCAAGCACTTGGTCTATGGATGTGCTTACCTAAGGGCTCAACCACTATGATCCTCAATGAACTTAAGTAATAGATTTAAATTAGTAGTTTTATTTTTAATCCTCTCTTAATAAGATATATACAAATTTTGGATCATGGGGAGGATCCCCATGGTCTAAGAGTAGGTGGTGAGGTCATTTTTTAATTGCAAGATCTCTTAGTCCTTAAATGAGGACTCTTAATATGATTATTACTTCAAATTTTTATGCACTTTGTTAGAGTATACTATATTTAGATAGGTCTATTCAAGATCTAACTCATTTTCCTAGAACTTGGCTTCTTCAATCACCATGATCTTTTCTAGACTATCTACCTTGGTCTTCAGTTTAACTGCTTAAATCGATAGTTGAGCCATTTGATTGGATTTTGCCTAGAAGGTCTTGATGGTGATGTAGCTCTATATGTTAGACCTCATTTTATCAATCTTTATGTCTTTTTATTTTGCCTTAGTATTGAGCTAGTTAACCATATTTCTCACTCTTATTAGTTCCAACTAGGTCTAATCCAACTGATGACCTACTTTGATATAGTCTTTGGTAATGAAATTTTATGTTTCGTTCATTAAATCAACCCTATCAGTGGGTCAGGCTTGGCTGGGGTTGAGGCTGACCTCTTGTATTAATTAGTCCCCCAATTGCATCTATTCTTTGGGAATGACTACTTGGTGTGCCATGTTTCAAATCATTAGAGATTGTGATGTTGGGTCGAATAATGACTACATATAAGGCACTAATGGGGACTTGGCCTAATTTCCTCCTTTTTTTCTACCTAGGCTAGTCGAGATTTTCTAGAAACCTCAATATATTGATGTAAATGCTCCTACACATTAATATTTTCCCTTGTGAATGATAATCCTTATACAAGGATGAAACTAATGGTCACTTGTCTTTGTGAATAAATAAATCCTATTCCTTTGAAGGTGAGTAGGTAAGGGGTTAGGGTAGATGGAGAGAAAGGTGGGAGTCCATTAAGTGGGATGGAAGGATATTGTCCCATAATCTATGGTGATGTAGATTATGAAGGTAGAGGAGTGAGGAATGGCATGATAGAAGTGATTGGATACACTAAGGAAAGTGACACAAGCTCATTAATAGGCTAGGTAAATGAAAATGGTGCAAGAGAGGTGATCAATTGGGTAGTGAAGATTTTTTCAAGATTTTTAGAAATAGAGGATGGTGATGAGGGAGTGAAGAAAGATGTGGAAGTTAAATGAAGGGGTTGGGAAAATCATATTTATTTTATAGAGGCTTGAGGGAAGGACTAAAAACTTATGCCTTGAGCTATTCAGGCTAAGATGACCCTACCACGATATGCCCTAAAGAGACATGATACTATTATAAGGTGATTATATATGGATATTTTTGAGGTGGATAAATTAAATGCCTCTAAACCATTGAAAGCTCTTCTTCTTTCTTTATAGGGGAATCCTCCTCTTCTTTGGAAGGAGTATCCTACTCTTCTATTTTTACTTCAACAGAGAATTCCCCTTTTACCAGAACTTCCACCTCATGGTTCTCATCCCAAAGGTCTTCTAAAGTCTTATCCATTTCCACATTATCAAAATTCAAAAATGGATTACTGATTTCTTGCCTATATTTCCAATAGGCATCTATCTTCTCCTAGCTCCAGTCCCTTTGGATGAGCTGTGACCTTAACCCCTTAATAGATTTCTTTGCGAGGTCAAACTACTAGAATCTATGATAAAAGGACTACCACAACTTGCAAGTGTCTAATTATATCTTGGATAGATCCATGTAATACTTCATATCATCCTCTACCAATAACCTTCACCCCTTGAGGTATGGTTAAGGCTTATGATTGAACATGGTGGCAATATTTAATGAGGTTATGTGGCTAATCAGGTCATAATTCCATTTTTTATCCATGAGGTCAAGGTTGAGTTTTGTAAGCTTGAACATGATTAGGTGAACTTGTGACCTTTTCACCACCGTGATGCCTCTTTTTGAAAAGGGGACATTATATAGGGCCTTCTTTTTCTACCCTGTGTTTTACATTAAGTCCACCACATCAAGTTGGTAATCCAACTCTAAGGCCAAATTTTTATCTATGAGTAAGTGAGGGAGTTGGAAAGGATCCTTCTTGAATCTATACACACAAATGAAGGTGAAATGGGCCTTGAAGAACTAATTAACTAAAATTCAACTGTTAGTGATCCATGACCTCTGGTAGTTAGTCATCTTGAAGGAGATGGCCTCTTAACTGAGTTAAATGAGGACTGTGGATAGGAAAAGCTCTAAAAACTCATAATAATGGTGTTTTATTGATAGTAGATGGGTCCATACTATGATGGGGATCACCATGTTGGGATAAGTGTTCATCTCAATGGAATTGAAAGTGAAATATGAAGAGAATAAGTAGGAGTGTTGAAGTAGGATTAGGTGAAGGAGGAAGGAGGAATATAGGAAGGTATTTAGTGTTGAGAAGTTTTCTAGTTCATTTTACATATTGGTAGTGATGACATCTATAAAATCCATCCTATACAACTTTTCTTTGCTCATTATCTTCAACAAGAAGACTTCACCTAGTTGGAAATTGATGACATTGGCATCTAAGTCCATCCCAAATATAAATTCTAACATAGAAAGGGCATATTTTAAATATTTAATCATAAATATTACAAGGGTGATGGGAAAAAGAGGCACATTGATATATTTTCTCTTGAGGATTAAGTTGAGGAACTCTATCTTGTGGACTTGGGTATCCTAGAAAATCTATAGGCTCTCTATACTACATACATTGGCATTAGGTTCACTCAAGAATTAGAGCATCTCCTTTATGGTATTTATATTGACATACACCTTTAAGTGGTTATTCCATATAATAATGGTAGTGGTTACATCATACCTATCTATGAAAAGGGAAAAGATCTCTAGGTATGGGTACATAAGAGGCACCATGTACTAAGCCAACATGGAGTTCCAAATTTTGTATACGAATGACTCATAGTCATTTTTATATACTTTTTTTTATCATACATGCATGAGTTCCCTCTCTCATGTTCAATTTTTTGGCCAATTTTGGGTCTTATATTTCATCTATGTAATCCATGACTAATGTGTGGTCTTTATATTGCCCCTTGGCTATACTTTTGACATTTGGCACTTTCAACTTTGGTTAAATAAAAGTGGAAGCATATGATTTTCTTACCTCATACTATGGGGGAGGGTCTCCATGAATTCTTGACCCATAGGTTCTATGCTTCCTTGGATGATTTCAACTACCAGATGAAAATGTGGAAGTCTCTATTCCTAAGAATTATTCTAGAAGTTCTCTATGCTTCAAAAACAATTATACATATTGGTTCTCTAGTTAAAACTTTATCAATTCTTGGCTCAAATATTTTTATTCAATATTATTTCTTTCACTTAGTTCTCTCAATATTATTAAGGTGTTTAAGTGTTTGACCTGATGAGGAGAGGGATATTTATAAGCCAATGTTTATAGGCATGATAATCATGCAAAAATTTGAATTTGTCCACCACATAAATGTTAAGGGTAGTGTACACACTTGAAGAGTAGCTCACAAGATATTTTGTGGTTATCCTAATGGGGAATTTTGCAATATGGAGTGTTTGACATTAATGATAGGAAGAGTGGGTAGATAACAGTCTTTTAGAGAATGTTTTAAAAACAAGGAGAGCAAGGGTATATACATTTGAAAATGTAAAAAACTAATTTCAACATGTAACTTATTAAAAATAAATAATAATTAATAAAGGAAAACAATTAAAGAAAGGGGAACAACAAAAAATAAGGGAAATTAACTTAACTATATACAAGGGGAAGATTAGTAAATTAGTTAAAGTGTTTCAAGTTGATTTTGTTAACCAGAATCCCCAATGCATTTCCTTCTCCATATTTCAATTTGAATGCAATAATTTGTCTATTTATAATGATGCAAAATGACCCCCATCATTTGGAATCAAAATTTTCATGTTGGCCTGGATTATTGGCCCTTTGATTATATTTGAGGACAAAATCCCCTAGTTTAAATCCCAAGTCTGATGATTTCTTATTGAACCATCACTTGACTACTTGTTAGGTAACCTTTGAATTACTAACATACTCTCTTATATTTTTATAAAAATCACCAACCTAATATCCATTTATCCATTTTCATCTATTTCAACCACCTTTAAAAGCTATAAGGTAGGGATTTCTATTTATATGGGCATGATTACTTCTTTCCTATATACTAGTTCATATGGGGATGTCTTGAGTATTTTTTTGAGAGTAATTTAGTTGGCCCACTTGGCCACTTTTACATGCATATTACATTCCCTTTGTTTTTTGGCACCTATCCTTTTGACTAACCTAATGACATTCTTGTTTGTTGATTCAACCAACCCATTCCCTTGTGGGTAATAGTTAGATGAAGTCTTTAGGAAAATGCTATTTCAAAGTGTAGAATATAAAATCTTGGAGCCAAGGAAGGATTTTGAATTATTGGAAATGATCATTTTTGGTAGGACAAACCTTACTACTAGCTCTTCAAAGAAATTTAGGATCACATTCTCAATTGCTTCCTTCATTGGGGCTACTTCGGTCCACCTAGTGAAGTAATCAATGGCTATAAGTATCCATTTATGGCCTATGTTGGATATGGGATTGATCATCCTAATGAAATCTAAGCCATACTATGTGAAGGTTTCATCAATCATAATTGGATTCAATAGCATGTCTAAATTTTTTTGCTTGCCTACAAAGAATTGACATTGATGGCATTTCTTAACTACCTAATGGCAATCCATAAACATGGTTGGCCATTATTATCCTGAATGCATGATCTTGGTCATGGTGGTCTTTACTAGGAAATTTCCACTTAGAGAGGCAAAGTGTATATCCTAGAGGATCTTCTCAACTTGGTGATTTTTGATGCTTTAGAGTAGATTTGCATCAAAGTTCTTTTTGAACAAGACTCCTTAGACCAATGTGTAGCTAGACCCTTGTAAATTTTAGAATTGCCTTTTGTGTGTGGGGAGATCATTAAGATATAAAATAATTTGTATGAATTGGGTTTTTTCAATAACCTAAGAGCTATCAGTTTCATATTGATTTAGTATAACCATTTTTGATGTGTCTTATCCTTATATAGGGGCATCTGCACATTGGGCCAAATATTCATAGATTCCTCATTCTTGGATCACCTTGGTTGGCCTGAATTCAATTTCATACTCTAAGATCTTGGTGATCTAATTGGACCTTTTTTAGTGATTTTTCCTTCTATTATATATTCCTTGATGCTAGAATACACCACATACACCATTATCTTACATCCCACCACAAAGTGCCTAGATTTTTTGAGGCCCTTGACAATGGCAAAATCCTATTTTTCAATGAAATTGTACTTGGTCTCATACCCATGCAAGGTTATTAAATAAAAAGTGATGGAGTGGTCACTTATTTATTCTTCCTCCATTTGAGTTAGCATAGCCACTAGTCTATGCTCTCTCCCATAAACATACATGATGAAATATCTAGATAAGTTAGGATTGAAAATCATGGGGGTAGTTGATATTACTAATTTAATATTTTTAAACATAATTCTTCCTTTTATGGTCTATTTGAAGGTCTGATATCTCTTCAACATTAGTGTGATTGGCCTTACCAATCCCATAAATTTAGATATGAGCCTTCTGATGAAATTGATCTTTTCCAATAAAGATTGGACCCCCTTCTTTCTTATCAAAAAGGCTAGGTCCCTATGTATTATACTCTCTCTATATTGATGGAAATCCCTTCCTTGGATACCATGTAAATTATTATCTTGCCCAAGGACTCTGAAAACACATTTAGTGGGGTTAAGAGACACCCCAAAATTTTGGTGTTTTTTAAAAACCCTATCCAAATGATCAAAATGGTCTTCCTTCTTCTTGGAAAATATAGTGAGATCATCTATGTATATGAAGAATATCTTATTGATTAGGAATTTAAAGGTTATATCCATAGCTCATTAAAAATTATCCCCTACATTAGAGAGGCTAAAAGGCATCTTCACATAAGCAAAGGTTCCCCACATTATGGTGAAAGTGGTCTTATATTGATCCTCTTCATTGACCCATACTTGGTTATATCCTCAAAAGCCATCCAGTAGAGAGAAAATTTATATAGATACTATTATGACATTAATGTACATCTTTGGAGAGGGTTATTTAAGCTCTCTCCCATTAAGTCACAATATTGCGACAACCCTAGGTTATGGGTAACCTATGTTAGGGTTGAACCTCTGAAGTAGTTTGGCTTCTTCTTTGATGCTCACCTAAACTAATACTAAGCTAATGCTTCACATGGAAAAGGGTTAGAAAGGGGATAAGTGATCATAATAAATATAACTAGGTGATGCACCAAAATTTAAATGAAAACTCCCATAATCTTGAACCCACACTAGATATGCTAAAGACAATACTAGCTCACAAAACCTCAAGATCAAGCTAATTTACTTAAGTATTTCATATAAGAGGTTCAGAATAAAAAACTCATCTAGACTTATAAACAACATTGAAAACTCCCTAAAAAAGGTCAAAAATGAGGATAATAGATGAGGAAGATTCTCCTTCACTTAATGCCATCATGCACAACTCACCAAACTAGATCTAAGGCAGGGGATAAGCAAATAAAGTCTTATATTGAATTAAGAGATAGTTCTTGAAAATGCTTGATAGGGTCAATCCTATTCAATAGGAGCATACTTTATAGTATCTCAAAGAGTATCCCTATATCTAAAAAAGATAAAAAAATCTAAAATCTGATAACCTTTACAAAGGAAAAGACAATGGGATAATATAGGAGAAGGGGAGAAGAGAGAAGATGGAACATGTTTCAAGAATAATTAATGAGTTGTTTTTATCTTTAATGAATGCCCCACCATGATTTGGTATTATTAAGATGTAATCCATCATGGAAAAGATAGCCTACTTTTTTATCAATAGCATTTGAATAATACACTATAAGATAAGAGTTTTACCAAAGATGGTGACTCATGATCTTATTTATGAAAGGGACCCCTAAGCACTCAAAAAATATATTAAATTCTTAGGATGATTCTCTAACCATCATATCTTTATCTTTGATCTTCTATGCATATTTCTACTTGGCTTCCACATAAGGACAAAACCCTCACATCTATAAACTTGATTGAGCTTTGGTTATATATGCTTTTGGTAGTTATCTATCAAGAGCATAACTCAAGTTGTTCCTTCATTGATTACATATAGCTACCCCTTGCTTTAAGAACTAGACCTGGGTTAACTATAGATGAAAAATAATTTAAGATTATTAGTTTTCTTATACTCTATATATAAGGCAGTTTTCTCTATGCTTGGTCCATTTTATAACAAGTTTACACCCTTTTGGCCTATATTAGGTCTAAAAGACCTATTTTACCACTATGGAGTTTTTCTATAAATGCTTAGTCCTTATTTTTTATCTTGGTTTAACTCAACTCAAGCTCAAACTTAGTCCCATGTATTTTCCACCAGCTCAGGTTCATTCATTTTATTTACTCAAGTTGAACTATTATATTGACCTTAGTTGAAATTGTCTTGGATTAGTCCTTTATTCATTGGTTGTTGAAATTGACTCAGATCATTGACCCTTTAACCTATGTTCACTCCATTTATCCTTCTCTATATGATTGAGCAAGAGCCATGGATCCTCTAGTAGATGAATACAGTTGAGAAACTTATCATCTATGTATTTTATCCTTGAATTTGATTGGTCTTACTTACACCATCTTTTCTCTTACTCTTTTAGATTTACTAGATGTGAGCAAATGTGAGCCCTCAGATCTATCTTTGAAATGTCAACTCTATCATTGGTAGTGCCATATTTTGAATGTGCATTCATTCTTAGGATTCACTATCAATCTTCAACCTCATGCACTTATGCCACATGTCTATATCTTGAGCTATTTGACCCTTTAAAATTTTATTGCACTATTAAATTAGGATGTATGATGTAATGTGGACCATTAAATCAACTAAGACCCACTATTTGAAATCCAATGGTTAGTTTATGAATTTAAAATTGACATCCTTGATCCCTTCAAATGATGTTCACATGATCATTATTTAAGTTCATGTGACCATAAAATTTAAGATCAATAGGATTTATTTTTTCTTGATATTAAACTTGACATTATCACAAACATCTTAATCTTTTTAACCAACTTTTAAGGATTGGATCTTCAATTGAAATAATCATGGAGGCACCAAATTTGTAGGAAATGTTCTTGATACTAAAAGGGATGAACCTACTTGATCCACTGATCTTGAGAGCCTTATAAGTAAATATATTAAGTACAAAATTTGGATGGTCTATTTTCTTTTGCATGACATCTTAGTGATGGTCTAGTAAAAAATGGATAAGTATGGAAATGTAGTGAATTTTGTATGTGGAGCCAACTTTGAACATGCATAACTTTTGTTTCACTTTAGTGGATGAGCTCAAACTTAACATGTATCAACTAAGGACTAAAATAAATAAACCCATGTGACCATTTTATATTGAGACTATCATATGTGTAATATATATCATTATCAAACTAATCACTTGGATCTATTTGAGCTTCTTCAAAAATGGCTAAGTATGGAAACTTAGCAAAAGTTTTCTTGGAGGTAAACTTTGAGTCCTCATATCTTTTATCATGCTTCTTCGAATGACCTAAAAATTGGTGAATATATTCTTGGGACTAATGTAAACATACCCATGTGACAAATTATTATTGACTCATCCAAATTTAGAAATAATAACATTAATAAAGTTCCTACTCAGAATTTTTGCCACTATCCCCAAAATGTCTATATGAACATAATGAAGAACCAGATGAAAACCATGCACTTCCATACTAATTCCTAGCACTATTGAAATTTTGAAGGTTATCTATAACCTATCCATCTTCTCATATATTATAAAATTAATCCATATGGGTAAAATATTGGTATGTGGGACAAAATTGGCCAACATCTTTGGTGACTCACAAGGGTTGCATGCCTATCTATGCTAAAGAACCTAGACCACGTGCCTAGTCTAGTCCATTTGGCATGGAGTCTCTACTTGGATCCAAAATATTGACCTAGAGATGAAAATAAGGTTGAACCCTTTCAAAACTTCTTCTTTAATCAAAAATGATAACAAGAAAATAATGAACAAAGGCAAGTGTATGTAGGCACTTAGAAAAAAGAAAAAAACAACTAACCTACTAAAAAACATGTGCACAAGGCACTTAGAGAAAAGCATAAAAAATAATCTAATATTTACAAGGTTATTATTTATTAATACCTATTATGCAATTAATGTTCACCTTTAGAGAGGTTTACTCAAGCTCTCTCCCATTAAGTCACAATATTGGGACAACCCCAGGTTATGGGTGACTTATGTTAGGGCTGAACCTTCAGAGTGGCCATCTTCCTCTTTGATGCTCACCTAAACTAATGATAAAGTAATGCTTCACATGGAAAAGGTTTATATATTGGATAAGGCTCTTAATAAATTTAACCATGAGATGCACCAAAATTAAAATTGAAACTCACATAAACTTGAACCCATAATAGATGAATAAAAGATAAAACTAGATTACACAACTTCAAGATCAAGCTACTTATATAAGTATTTCATAGGAGAATTTTAGAGTATAACACTAATCTATAACTTTAAGAAGAATTGAAAACACCCTAAAAAAGGTCATAAAGGAGGATAATGGATGAGGAAGATTCTCCTTCACACAATGCCATCATACACAACTCACCAAATGCATACTCAAGGAAAGAGATAGGTAAAGAATGTCCTTATTGCATCAAGAGGTAGTTCTTATCAATGCTTGATAGGGTCGAGCCTAATCAAGAGGAACATACTGTAAAGTATCTTAAATATTATCCCTATTTCATAGAAGGATAAAAAGTCTAAAATCTAAGAAAAACTTTTCAAAGGAAGATAGAATAGGATAATATAGAAGGGGAGAAGAGAGAAGAGGTAACATGTTTCAAGAATAATTAATGATCTTATATTATCTTTAATGAATTCCCTGCCATTCTTTGGTCTAATCAGGATGTAATCCATCATGAACAAATAACATGCCTTTTCCCTAATAGCCTCTAAGAAATACACTAGAAGATGAGAGTTTTGCCAAAGATGGCAAAACATGATCCTATTTATGAAAGGGACCCTTAGGAACTCTAAAAATATATTAAATGCTCAGGATACTTCTCCAACCATCAGATATCTATCTTGATCTTATATACATCTTTCCACTTAGCTTTTACATAAGGATAAAACCCTCACATCTATAAACATGAATGATATTTGATTGTCTTATTTTGATAGATATAGATCTAGAGCATGGATTGGGACATTCCTTCATTGATTACACCTATATTCTTCTTAATTTGAGAACTAAACCTATGTTTACTATAGAGGAAAACCAATCTAAAGTTATTAGTTTTCTTATAGTCCATATAGATGGCACTCTACTCAATGCCTAGTCCCTTTTACAATGATTTTCCACATTTTTAGCATATATTAGGTCTAAAATACTTATTTTACCTCTATGGACATATATTGGAAAAGATGAGTCCTTATTGTTTATCTCGGTTCAACTCAGGTTGAGCTCAAGCTTGGTTCCATGTATTTTTTTCTAGTTTGTGTCCATTCATTTTCTTAGCCCAAGTCAATATACTCCATCAACCTTAGTCAAAAATATCCTAACTTAGTCCTTTTTTTATTGGCTATTGAAAATGACTCAAATCATTGACCCCTTAACTCATCTTGCTCTATTTATCCTTCTCTATATGATTGAGTGAGAGATATGGATCCTCTATCAATTTAACATGATTAAGACACTTCTCATCCATGTATTTTCTCTTTGGATATGTTTGGTCCCACATACACCATATTTTCCCTTGATCCATTGGATTTTCCAAGTATGAAAAAATGTGAGCCCTTAGACCTATCTTTGAAATGTCAAATCTATCCCCACTGGTGCCATGTGTCAAACACACATTCATTTATAGGGTTCAATATTAGTCTAAAACCTCATGAACTTATGCCACATGTCAAACTCTCTAAATATTTGACTATTTGACCCATCTCATACCATTAGATCAAGATGTATGATGTAAAGTGGACTGATATATCAATTATGACCCACTACTTGAAATCCAAAGGCTACTTCATGATCTTAAAATTGATGTCCTCACTCTTATTATATGACATTTGTGTGACCATCATTAATGTTTATGAAACCATAAAATTTTAGTGAAATATTATTTATTTTTATTGAGATTAATTTTGATGTTAGCATGAACATCTTATACTTTTTGACCAAAATTGAAGGCTCAAATCCTGAAGTGTAATGATCATGGAGGCATAAAATTTATAGGAGATGTTCTTGATATTAAAAGGGATACACCCATTTAATCCACTAGTTATGTGAGACTTATGAGCAAATATATTTTTGTGACTTGTATTTTCATCCTTTGAGGAGATGAAAATATCTCCTCATCCAAGTGGCACAATGGATTCACCTCTAGGATTATGGGAAACCTAAGGAGTGAGGTGAGTCTCTAGATAGGGCTAGCTCCCTTGATGTACCACTTAGGATTAAACCAACTACTAATTTTTGTAGTTGAAAAGAGAGAGATATAAATGAAATAAAATATAAATTAATGGAGTTATACACCAAATAAATTTGATGACTTCCAACTAATTGCATTCTACACTTGAGACCAAGAAACAAACTAAAATTACACTCCTTCAACCTTTATATTCTCACATCAATGCTACATTGTGAGGTCATGGATGAATGTGAAGAGATAGGAGGACTAAACAAGAGGAATTGAATGGAAATAATGAAAATACTAACTCAATCAACATTTCACATGCCCTAAAAAATTTCACATGCCCTGTAAGAGGAAGTTTTCCAACTGTAAACAAGGTGAAAGAATGAGACAACATGTTAGGAATCCATAGTCTTCACTAAACAAGATTCATCATTCAAGTGGAAGAAACTTATGAAAAGTCATGAAGAGGTAACACTTAGTCATTTTATTGATATAAATTTATACAAATGAGTCATTTTATTGATATAAATTTATACAAATGAGTAGGACCTCACCATACTTAGGTGGAGAATCCCATAGAATGCCAAAATGGCTAACTCTTATAGAGTTTAAAAGAAAGAGAGAGAGAAGAAGAGAAGTCCAAGGGTAAGAATGACACTTGTAAATATGATCCAAGGAGTTACTTGAGAATTTTATAAGTATATGGGATGAACCATGCAAGGTTTGGAAATCCAAGTGTCTATTCAAGTCATCAAAGTTATGCAAAGTGGCCCAAAACTCCTTTTCATGCACATAAAAATACCTTCATGATTAGGCTTATTTGAGTGACTGATAACTAACCCAAGGAAAGTTATGATTTAAATAGAAGGTGAGTATATCAAAAATTCCTCTCCATGCATTTGTTTCATGATTTGTCTTCTTTAATCACCTAGAAGAGAATAATCATCACCTACACTCTAGGAAACCTCCTTCTCATGCACCTTGAACACTTGTCTTCAAATTTAGATTTATTTGTTCATTAAAGTGTGTAAAAGGTATTTTTTGACATGTTTAAATACCATACATGTCTTTTTAATCATTAGGGGCATCTTAAGATCACTTTATTTGAAGATTTCCTCCCTTCTCTCTAATTTGCCCAATATGCCAAATTTGATTGGCTAAGTTGAAAGAGTTTGTTTGAAAATTTATAAGAGTTTTAGTGGAATAAAATTTAAATATAGAGTTATTTCAAGTCTCATTATTCCATCAAAACTTGATTTCATCCTTAGAATCCTCTTGTATCCTGTACAACACATAAAATAGTGAAGAAAAGCCTATTTCTACCCCCATCAATACACGTCCATACAAACAAAAATATATGAAGAATCCTAGGTGAATCCTATAAAATTTAAAACAATTTTAAGGATCTAAAAATTTCCCTATATCATATTTATAACTCAACTTTCCATAAATGGTCACTAGTAAGGGTTTGCAAGGGTTTTAGGCTAGTTTGAAATCTTAACAATTGTTCATAAATTTGGGATGTTAAACATGAGAAAAAATTAAAAAAATATTTCCTATAAGACCCCTTATAATTCCCCATAACTCCTTTTGCTTCCATGCATAGCTTAGTGAAAGATATGAGCATTGGAACTTGGCTTCTCATGCTTGTTTTCTTGTTTCCTATATGCCTATGTTGATTTTAGACAAAAAAATAGTTTCTTTGATGTGTCCTCTATAATGTAAATGATGAAAAACCTCTATAGTGGATCTATGAACATGTTATAATAGGTTTAAAATCATTTTTAATTCCAAAAGTATGAATAACTTCCCTTTTGGACACAGTCTTAGTGTGCCTAGTATCCCTATTTATACTTTAAAGTAAAAAAAATGACCTCCTAAAGCTTTCCATTCTTATAATTAGTTAAAAAACATATATATATTCCTAATTAAAATATTACAATCATTTAAAATGATCATCCAGGGCTAGAATTGCATATGACTCCTCATTTTGACATTAGGCCTATTCCTTGCTTACTAGGTTTGCATGTAAAGCTAAGAGTATGGAGTACCATTTTTGGTTTCCCATGTTTTTGGTTGGTTCTCCAAGTTTTTTATGGATTAAATTTAGTTTTTAAAAACTCCACACAAGGTCAAAACAATTATTTGCCTCACCCTAACACACTTTCCCCCCAAATTGATAGTGTTTGCATGAGGGGAAGTACCCCTTATCTGAGACAAAATAAGGGGTACTACCCCTATTATATTAAGATAAATAAATTTTTTTGGGATTTAATATATTTTTTAAGACATAAAACACCAAATTTTAGGCTTAGGACATATCATTTGACCTCTCAAAACATAAAATTTCAAAATTGGTTCTTCATAGGTAGAATGTGCAAGTTTTACAAGAGTGAACTGTACATGTATGCTAAAGGTCTATCTAGTGTTTGATTTGCATTGTATGAATAATATTAATAGACCATAATGACCAAAATTAAGTTTTTTCTATGTCTTCATATCCATCCAATCTCATATGAATTTTCATACACTTGGATACACAAGTTTGCCTATGCTAATCATAACTTGACTCTATTTTATTCCTAAAGACCCTGCTGTATGTTACATTAGCTCATTGAGAACTAATTAATAATTTGAAATAAATCCTATAAGTAAAATACACCATTACTTAACTATAATTTTTCCTCTATTTAATTTATATGCTCAAAATCATAACCCTTCACTACCTGAGACAGTCTATATAGTGGTTTTAGGTGGACTTAGGACCTAGTGGGGGTTGTATAAGCTTAGTTTATATGGTTAAGAGATTATGAAATTAATCATGATGTTTATGTAAGTAACCAAAAAATATTTCACCATGTTAACCTCAATCTTAACCCTCTTATATATTAGATTTCCGAAACTAAGTTTTACTGCCCCTATTGAGTGAGATACTCTATTTATCCATGCCTATAGGTGTTTATGGCCACAAATGAATATGGACATGATCATTAAGGAAATATATTTGGATCCTTTGAGATGATAATTTTAATATATGATACATTATCCAACTATCTTGGAGTCTTAGATCACTAATTAGGCAATGAATCTAGGGTCATAGTTTTGACATTACTGCAAGTATTTATTCTTTATGTATAGATTGAGTGCATAGGAGTTGAAAATAAAAGTATACCATATTTATTCTCATGATATTCATGTTAATTATTATTATTATTATTATTATTATTATTATTATTATTATTATTATTATTATTATTATTATTATTATTATTATTATTATTATTATTATTATTATTATCATTAACATATATCATTAAAACCATGGAAGATTCCTTATTTTTTCTTTGTTCAATCAATGGCTAGTTAAGGATTCAAGACTATAGATATCATTGCATGAAAATAATCATGAATTGGCAAAGTTGAGGCTCTAAAACTTCATCCTCCTTATACCTTCAGACCCTCATATTTGGCATAGTTCATATGTATGCTAAGGGATACAAAGTTGGATAAGTTATATGTTTTAATCGCTTTTAATGCACATTGTATGAGGTCTTTGAAAACCTCTTAGGCCCATATTTCACTATTTTAGGGACAAGATCCCTAAACATTGTCATTTGACCCTTAAGGCATAATTTTCAATTTTATTTATCCATTTAAGTTTTAAAGAATATAAATATGGCCTATATAACACTCTAATACTCCAAGTGAGGTCTTGAACTATCTAGTTCTTTTATTTGGAATTATTAGCCCTCTATTAGGACCAACTATAGGTGAACATCTCATATGTCTGTAGGTAGTATATCTCTTGAATGGTATCTCCCTCATTTTTAGATTGTTTCACAATTTATCCATGACTGTTAGGACACCAAGATCCATCTATAATGTTATTGGAAACTCTAATTTATCTATACTTAATTATTATGTTCCTAACCTCCTCAGTATAGTCACATTCATATACAACTAGTAAAGGTGAAACATGGGCACTAAGTATGGGAAAAAGCTTAATGATCCATAAAAAATTTGATAAAATTGTGAGAATGGATCTTATATAACTTTTTAATACTTTTTTCAAGTAAAAAAATCTTGATTTCAATGTATTATTCCTTTCTAAAACACTTTAGGTGATCATTCTCATGTGCATCAGACAGGTAGACTATGAGCATATGTATATATGGATAAAAACCATGAGTCATTACTTATATTATGAGTATTAAAGGATAAATGGGAATTCAAAGAGACTTAGAAACATTAAAAATAATATAACACAACTTCTTTGAGCCATTAACAAGTTTGAGACCCCAACAATGGGAAGAAACTTCTCCATTCCACCTAAAAGAGATCAGTTTATAATTTCAAAGTCGTTAGCTTATCCAAACAACTTTAAAATTGAAAAAAATCATGGGAGACTTAAGGAGACATGTAAAAAATTATTTGGATAAAATATTAGCAATTAGTTTGTATGTATCTATTCAAAAAATGGCATTCATTTGGAGTCTCCTCTTAAATTAATGTATATGGTCTAAAAAAGAGATATTTGACCTTAATGTGGCACTAATTAACATTTAAAGGCCACTAAAACCACAATTAATGCCTTAAATATACTTTATGAACCCCATTATCAAATAAATAAGTATTTAATACACTAATGAGCCACTTTTCACAAAAGTTAACACCTAATTGCCACTAAAAGGGCCCCACATGTGCTAAAATGTGCCTCTTAAACTCCCCTAATTTCTACCTTGATATTTCATACATCACATGACCCTTATTTTCCATCTTCCTACCCACCAATTATGGATTATTTTTTGAAAAGTGAGAAAACATAGGGAATTTATAGGTTTCAAGAGTTTTATGGGTGGTACAAATCCATATAGTATGGACTGGCTTAAGTGGAGTTAGGGATATACAAGGGGAGTTCATTACTATAATATGTAGAAGAAATTAGGTCCCAAAATTGAATCAATATGGACTATATTAAATATCCCAAAATTTATTCATGTTCCCCATTAAGTTCATTGGCAGGTTTGGAGTGCAATTTAGGTTTGTGCTCAATTCATATATATATATATATATATATATATATATATATATATATATATATATATATATATACAGAGAGAGAGAGAGAGAGAGAGAGAGAGATAGAGGGAGAAGGTCTAAGCCCTTGGACAAATAAATTAAACTTGGTGACCTTAAAATCATGGGCATTGGTTTCATATTTATTCCCTTTATATATATAAATATTCATTAAGAATTTAAGTGATCTGATTACCACCCTCATCTACAAAAGGCAAAAGAAAGATGATTTCACTGAGTTTCTAGTTTATTTGATCAAATTGATAATTATTCTTGGTTATTAAATTATTTAATAGAATTTTCATATCCTCCTTATCATTTGGTTAACACATGTGGGTATACATAAGTGAAAAACATACAAAGTACCAATATATAGTCTATAGGCAAGGTTACAGTGGTGATAAGAAGTATTTAATGTATATACCTGAAGGTGAATAATATTAGGTTTAGTAGAGTATATTGAAGTTATTCATACCTATTTGGTTCAAAATTTGGATATTCCTATAGAAATATAACTCTCTCATACTTCCTCCAAGTGAAGACTGCATACATGTATGAGTTTCACTATAAAATAATGTAGTATAATGTATAATGGTGACTTTAAGGTTGTTAAAACACATTAAAACATAGCATGGAGTGTTTAATTCACACCAATTTATCCTTATCTATAGGTTCACAAGATTAAAAATATTCCCATATCCCAATAAATAACTAGTTATCTTCTCTTAAACACTTCACAGTGATTTTAGTAGATATTAAGTCATTTAGTAGATGTTAAGGTTTTCAAAGGGACTTAGGTTCTCTTCTCCCACTACATATGCCTCATTAAGAACCTAAAAATGTTCCATTCTACTAGGAATATGTATTGAGATACTTAAGGTCCCATATAGAATGTTATGAGTGTGATTTTATGTTTCATTCAAAACCCTCAAGAACCTCTGATATTTGACAACCTTTACAATGTCATTCCACCTCAGTTGTAAGCCCTGTATTCCATTTTCAAACTCTAGGTATCCTCACAATCATCACCCATAGTAACCAAAACCCATCCAAGTCTAAGTCATTAAATAAATTTTTAAATATTCCATAGGGTTCTCAAGAACCATTGGTGCCATGAATATATGGGTCTATGTATTTATATACCCTATTGAGAAAGTAATATATACCTATAAGAAATCAAATGGACCTACCTTGGTAAAGTTCTCAAAAGTCACCATGTATAGATCAAACATGTGCATAAGAAAAGGGTATGAATGAATGTATTCCCACCTTATAGAGATGGATTGGAAAAATATAGACATTAGGACATAAAATTAAACTAATAATAAACCATCTTAACTTAGATACCATGATTTAAAGACCCCTAGGTCAATCAACATACATGAACCAATGTTCACAATATTATTGATAAGTTTTAGGGTCTGCATCTTGACTTGAGTATAAGACAACACATACACCTAAAGGTAAAAATATAAAAAATGGAGGGAAATATGTAAATCATTGATTTAATCTCACCAAAGGTAGATAATCTTGTAGGAATGTGTTTTGGACTGAGTTAAGCATATACACCCAATCAAGGTTGTCCAAAATGATAAGTTACCAAGGTAAAAAGAGTTACAATACCGTAACATATTATTTTAGAGTCTCAAAGAGAATAAATCATAAAAAACCCTAAGGCCTCATATTATTTTGATATAATTATAAAGGGGTCCACCTAGTTTGAATTACATACTCAGTCCAACACAAACCTTATGTGTGATTATGTAAGTAAAATCTATTGGTAGGGTTTAGGGAGATGAGTATTAAGGTTATGATCATAATTTTAAAAATTATGAATGAACCCCAAACACACCCATATAAGTATCTAAAATTAGTTCTCATATTTTCATGTCAATTGCTTCAAGCATATGTACTAAGTAGTTATTCTTCAGGTAGGCCACAAAAGAGAGTATAGGTTGGTGAGTGCTATGAGTAGATAAATGGGAACATATGAAAAAGGTAGAAATGGATTCAAGAAGGTTTTATAGCCCATGATACTTATAGGTAAATCCATAGAGGATCTAAGTTTATAACACCTAGTCTAGTTATACAAGACCTAAAGGCTCACCTAGGTCTCAAGACCATACCTTCACCTTAATAGCAAATCTATACCTTCAGGAAAGTTTAATTCAATGTGGTATGTGTGGGAGGATATTTAGACATTAGATAAGGAATTTGGGTCAAAATAATGCAAAAAAATAGTAATTTTTTGGTTTTATCCCTTTTTCAAGCTCTATTTTCCTGAATAAGCATGTCAATTTGCATCTTCAAGCACTCATACCTTTCACCATAGAGGGACCCAAGCCTAGGGATCTTAGGGAAACTTAATTACCCCTACAGACTCAAAGTCCATAAAATAATGAGAGGAGTTGATGTCAAAATCATAATTAATAAGAAGGGCGGTGAATCAATGTCCTTAATACTCTTTCACTTTCACTTCATCATTAATTCATTACCATTCATCAAGAAATATCAACCTAATGTACATAAGCATGAATAAATCATTAATCAACTAGAGCAATGCATAAATAACCATAACACATCATATAGATGGGAAACACTCATGAGGGATATAACCCACTAAAATAAAGATTGGATAAATAGTCATATAAAGAAATGAATCAATATTTAGATGAGCACAAATACAAAAAGGAGAACCAACCCCTAATTAACTAAGCACCCACTTGGATTTAATAATCACCAACTTATTAGGAGGCACCATCCCCCTTGTTGATAAAGCACCCACTCAATCAACACTATGATGACTTAGTACCAAGTTAGCCACCAATGTTTTTTCCACCTTTTATTCAATGTGTATCAAAACCTAATGATGTTCTTCTTATGCTTTCTCTATTTATTCTACTCTTTATGATCTCAATTTCATACTCAATCTTCTATCTGCTCTCTCTACACATCAAATATCTCATCATGGCCTTATCAACATATTTAGGTATATAATAAACCTCTCCTCATAGATGATAACCTCATAAAATTATAATATAATACTCTCCTCATGAAGGTTCTCTTAATCATAATATTTCCTCATGGTTTACTCCTTGAGACTCATTATCATATTCAAAACTACCTCTCACTCAAGTAAATATGTCATTGATCAATAATCCCTCTATCACCTTGATTAGTTCACATACACATTTATATTCATATTAAAACCTACTAAATGATATTCATGACATACCTATAATGGTCCACATGACCTCCTCATTCTCTTCTTTATGCTCTTTTATTCACTTGCACACATACTTGACTAACACACACAAATAGGCCTAATTAGCATTATTTTTATACAAGTCACTTTATCTCACACACCTTGGTCAGAAATGCAAAATTTAATACTTAAATTACCATAAAAATAGATCATATAACATGTTAAAATCATGAATCAACCAATACATTATGCCAGCCATAGCATAATAGGCTATATTCCTTCTTTAGGTCTTATGGAGACCTATTAGGCCTTCTTAGTCACACATTACACTTAGCCTTCCTTATAAAACTTCAAAACTTATAATATAGAATAAAAAAATAAAATTAACTAAAATATACCTTATCAAACTTCAATTTAGGTCCATAAAACCTTTTATGTCCAACCACCACTTGAACCTTTTCTCAAAACATTGTTCACAATAGGCTTGTGCATACACAAAAAATGTATTATAAACAACTAAAGCATAAACTAAATTTTGGAAAAAAAACATGGAAAAAAATAACATATACAAACTCCTCATGACCTAAGGGTCATCAAAAATTTCATTATATTCTTCAACTCAATACTATATAGGCTTAAACTCTTCTTTGCAAGATGTTTAATCTGATCTGCCAAATGGCTTCCCAACACAGTCAAGGAAACATAAAATTATGAAACTTGATTGAAAATAATAAAGGGATTTAAATGAATGAAAATGATATTATAAAATAATTATAACAACATAAAATAAATATATCATAATATCTAATTAAAACTATTGGTCTTGAAGACCAATTTGTTGACCTTCTCTCTTAATCTTCACTCAACCATAAAAGGCATTTTGGATTTAATGTTCTAACATATTACACTGACTTCCAATATTATAAAATGGATGTATATGTCATTAAATTTATTAAAAAAAAAAAAAAAAAAAAAAAAAAAAAAAAAAAAAAAACATCATGTGCATTATATATATTTACTTAGGGAAAATATCCTTCAACTCATCACTGCAACTGCTATATACCCACTAGACCTTAACATACAACATTCATGTTTGTATATAGCTCGCTGTCAACATTGTTAAACCAAAAAAAAATTAGAATATTATGATGTCTTTATGATTTTTAATTATGGACTCATAAATATTTAAATATGATACACATATAAGCCATATTCTCATAGACAATATTTTTCTATTATTCATATTGGTTCTACAAACCAATCTTTCTTTCCATATGTCTTTATTCCATATCAGGTAGTTAGACACAACCATGTGCTCAAAATTTAATTCCACACTCTTTAATAACTATATTAATTGTATAAAATTGTGAAAATAATCCATATTATTTCCTATGATATCCATAATCCATTGAAATTACATCATCTTCATAAAACCATCCACTAAGGTTTGTTGTCATACTAAGTCTTGAAACCCTCATATTTTTTACAGTATATGCTTTACTTAGTTATTTGTTTATATAACCTAAAATAATCATGTATAAAATATATAGTGACTTTAATTCCTTAATATAATTTCAAAACATTTCAAGTACTCATCTTTGATGATTAAAAACACTAAGCAACTCTGCAACCAAACCTTGTCTGCTATTATGCAAACTTTCAAGGTATAGTCATGTTGTATGATGTTTTTATTACATGAAAAAATGTTCCAAAAAATCATTAAATGTAATGGATATTAAAGGTGTTAAAAACTTCCAAAATTATTAAAACATCAATCTAAACACTTCAAATGAGTTCTAAAGCCACTCTATTTAATTTGGGTTTACTGAGCTTTATCATAATCTGCATTGGTTAACTTGGACAATAAATAAATTATCTTTAAAAAATTTAATATAAAAATTACACTTTTAGTTTTTTCATAAATAAATTTAATTCATATTTTATTTTTATACCATGCCAAAATTCTCAATATCTTGTTCTCTACATGTATTTATTTGCTCACTAGTTTCTTTGGTTTTTATCACAGTCAACACCTTTGAATTTGACTTGAAATAAAGGTATTTATATGGAAATTTATGATAATACACTACCTTTAATTTTTTCCTCTCACTTTATAGAAAAAATTTCCAATTTACACCATACCAAAATTTCCAATATATTTTCCTATGCAAATAATTATTTGTTCACTGGTCTCTTTGGCAAGCATACTCAGTTTGAACTCCAATGGTCATATATTTGAAAACCAATAACTATTTCTCAATAGATAAATTTGTTAGGGTTTGGCACATATCCAGTCTATATACCAACTTGGAAATATTATAACTTGAGATAGACAACTTTTCAAGACACCAAATTTGGAATGCATGTTCTTGGCACATATTACATCATATTTATGTCACCCTTTGACCACATTTTACTTTTTAGGTACATATAATAAATTCACAAACTGACTAGTTCATTCATACCTTGATGACATGCAGTGGTGGTATAGTTATTCTAAGCTAGGAATGTGAATTTTCCTCTCTCTAAAGGATAAATTGGATATTGAAAAATCTCACTAAAGGATATATGAACCCCTCACAACATCCTCTTGGTCCTCATGCTCTACACTCATGCCATACATCCTCAAATCCATAAAACTAACATATTTGTCATTAATGCATCATGAAATCATGTACCTTGGACATTGATGACAACTATAGAATCAATAAACGTGCTCAATAGTTGAAGTTCTTAGTTTTATGAATGAACACTAAGAAGTTAGCCTGCTCAAACTACCTAGTAGAGAGCTTAAGGGACACTTTCTAACACTCCTATCTCCACACACACTTTGCATTAGATCCTAAGATATTTAGGAGAGATGAATGGATCAATGGGATAAAGGTTAATGATAATAAGTTTTGGTTTGGAATTCTATACTATATGAACCATCATTAAGATGGTCTACCTCCAAAACCCTTCTTAAACTCTAGATGGTACCCAATGACATAATTATGCCTCCAAATGCATTCAAATGGAGTAGTTTAGCCATGAAATGGTCCTAAAGGTATCCTTAGGTATTTTGGTCATTTGTATGGGTTATGTTTTATGAATTAGGCATGGGAAAATTATTTTAAGTATGTAATCAAGGAATTAAGAAGGATTTTTAGGAATCATGAGTTTTTTATGAGAAAAGGAGTCTCAATATTCCAAAATAACCTCATATTAATCACCTATAGAGGATTTTATAATTGGTTATCCTTAAAGATAGACCTAGGTATCTAAGTAAGAGAATATAATGCATATAATAGAAGGAAAATGGCTTGATGATGCTAACACAGGTACTCTAAGAACCCTCAGGGTTTATCTTCATGTCTATGGAAGTAGATAGGTGCCTCACAACTCTAGGTTAAGATAAAAACTCAGAAACCTTGCACTTATGCTCATTAATCTAACACCTTCATTGAGATAATGATAATTAAGAGATATATTAGAGGGAAGAATGATATTATAGGATACCTCAAAGCCTCATGGGGGAGATTATTAAGTTGTTTTAGAGGTGTAGTCACTTTTATTTTCAAGAGATAATCTCCAGTTGGCCATTTTGACCTAGAATAATTTCAAGACTACCCATAATGCATGACCCTTACTTAAGAGGCTACTTCACATGGTCATAAATATATAAAAATTATGTATGGGATGATGATCACTTCAAGAGAGGTGGGGGGATTTGTATACAATATTTTAGTGGAATTGGTTCAGAGGTTAAGTCCCTAACCTTTACGGACCATTGTTAAGAGTCTTAGGCACTCTTAAACCTCCATAAAACCCTCATAAAGACCCAAATGGAAATATTTAGAATAAAATTAATATATAATCATTGGAATCCCTTGGAAAAAACTTGGATTATATTTTCCACTTAGAGGAGGCTCCTTCTATAGTATTGGTAGGTATAGATAATTTACAGACACTTCCATAAAATTAATGTTTTCAAGGGTTTGAGAATTATTTGAAGTGTATAACTTAATAATAGGTTAAAAATAAATGGAGGTGTTGGTTTAAGTATTTTTAACCTCCTTAAATCATGAGGTGTTCACCTACCTACCTATAAGTGCTTCTACTAACCTTCACCAATCATCCAGTCTACAGAAGCTAGTCAAGATGGCCTAATCATGTAAGAATGGTAATATTGTATTTATGGAATGTTTAAAAGGTATAGATACAGGTGTGGGATGTTTATTTAGGTTGATAAAAATTTAAATTAGGTAGATTATAGGCCTAATTCAATCCTCATAACTCTTGAAATAGTGAATGAGCAAAACTAGGCTACTAGTCCATGAGGCCTACTTATCCAACAAGATAGAGAATCTTATTAGAATTAATGAGACATATTAATAAATATGTAAATACCATTTTGGGTGATTATAATTCACATTAGTGATCATAATTAAGGATTTTGGATGATTTATTTAACAAGGTCAATGTGCAGATAAGGGTAGCTACTTAATGCCTCATGAAAGAGGTTTAATTATACATATTTCAACACTTATTAACTAATGTAAAATAAATTAATTGACTAATGGTAGAATTTATGGACCCTCTATGAATAAAATATTGATAATAATAGAACTCAACACTCAAAAGTGTTCATTCAAAGCACTAGTCAACCAAGCAATGCATAGGAGAGTGAGAGAGACTAATGTAATTGTTGCATGGCTACAATGGCCTCTTCATGATCACTTATACACCAATATTAATATCTCTCTCTTATAAAAAAACACTACATATTTATTAATTAAGTCATTTTTTCTCATCCCTTAGTTGGGTGTAGTAAATCTCTACCAAAATTGTATCTTACATCTTAAGAACGAATAGAGAACAAGAATATTGTAGAATTATTCATTAACATTAGTGTGTGTTATGATTATTTATTTGCATAAAAGTATGAAATTCATATTATTTTATAGTTCTTATCTTTTTCTTATTATTAAATTGTCATCCTATACAAGTCCTGTGAAGTTTTGATAGATGGTAGTTGTGTTAAAATGTGAGTTGATTGGTAGTGTCTTATGTAAAACTTCATTATTTTTCCTTTAAGTTTTAGAACTTCCACATAACCTCCATATGAAACAATCATGTTTAGTATTGTGTCAACAAACTTGGTTAGTTACGTGTCTTTCATTATATTCACAATTGTGTTTGAAGATAAGTTAAAGAGAGAATAAGTGAGTATTGGTGCATCACCACCCATAAAATAGGTTTTCCTTTTAATTTTTCATCCAACCTATTTACATCCCAATATAAGTAATTCTTATAATAATATTTTAAGTTTATATACTATGGGAGATATCCATATAATCTATAGGTTTGGTATAAATTTAGGTCACCCACAACCTTTATGCCAATCCCATGTTAGTCTAAGTTTGAAGCAAAATTGAACTATCTCCTTCAAAGGATGCAACTTGGAGTGATAAATTTTTTGTCATGCTTGGTGGGAAGGTTTCAAGTGACTTGGAGCATGCTTTGGCAAACTTGGAAGACATTTTAAAGTTTTAAGTACATCAGTGATAGATATTTAGTCAAGTTCAATGTAAAAAGTGGCCATAAGATCTTCCTCAAAAGGTAAATATTGGTGTTCTAGATTTGTACCCTAACTAGAAGTGTTCAGTTCCTACTTATAAATCTATTTCAACATGGGACTGACCCTAGGAGGTGTATATCTTATAATATGGTTAGACCTCTACGATTTTTAATGAGGCTAGCTCCTTTGATGCATATTTTAGCTCATTTTCACTAAAACCTAATAATGACCAGGGGAATGAGAGAGAGAGAAATAAAATGAAAAGGAAACCTAAGATAAAGATGGTGATGCACCTAAATTATGGTTTATCCACTCTATTTGACTCTTAAAACACTAATGAAACAAGTAAAAGACTAGATCTAAGGTTCTAATTATCTATCATACATCAGTATTTCATGTAGAGGTTTTCTAAATGATCAAAAGATGAGTAAAATGATGGAGAGGTCTAATGTAAGACACTAACCAATCAAAAAGTCCACATGCAGTCTCCAATCAAAATATAAAGAACACTAAACATGACTTGCATAACAAGATAACTACTAAATATATGAGATCAAGACTTAACAAGGGAGAAAATATCTACCACATATGTAAATAAATTGATATGAACACATTAGATAAGTAGAATGAAATCTAAAATATAGTCTTCTATTTATTTCAAGAAGTTAAAAAATCCATCTTGGTAGAGTTTAGTCATGCCCAAGAGAGGGAGTAGAGGGATCATTTTTCAAGCTCAAAAGACTCTATATATAATAGAAACGGAGAGAGAGAGAGAGATGAGAAAAATGCCTATGAGAATGGAAAAAGGATCCTAGTCATCAAAAAACATGGTGGAAGTTTATTGTTTTCTTTATGTACACATGCCTTCCTTTAACAAGGATTAATCCTTATCAACAAGCTAACCTCTTTTGTCCCAATAATCCTTAAGCACCTCTCATCATCTAAGAGATCCACTAGAAGATAAGAGTTTGTTATATATGATGACAAAGTCTATTTGAGCAAAATCAATGCCCTTAACTACTTTTAAAACCACCAATTTGCCACCTTAGGACCCCAAACCCACTTGAATTGCTCATGAGGATCAAATCCTCTAATCTTAAAATTGAAATTGCCATGCTATAAATGGAAATTAGTACCTATTTTTTATATATCCATTTCAATAGATGAGACCCTTTTCATTAATCTTATAACTGCTCCATTTGTATATCCAAATCATAGGTCCATTCTATAGTCAAAAAACCTATCTAAGATTATTTTTTTTCCTATAGTATTTATATTAATGTAGACCTATAGACTATATAGGCTCTTGATTGATCTAGATAAGTCCAAATAGACCCACTTTGTCTCTACAAGGACTGAGAATCCATCATATGCATAGATCCTCCTTAAATAAAATGGTGAACATAGTCATAAAATGAACCCTACATGCCATAAATCTATGAACTAGAGATCTGTATTTGGCCTTAATAGTGGTCCCTTATGTTATTGGTCACCTTTTTTGCATCACTATGTCCTTTTTATGGCATTGGATTGAGCTTAAATGATGGAATTTATCCTTTGGAAATATTGCCCTAGTTTTGATTAAAAATACCCCTTTATTTCACCTTGTCCATCAAAAAGTAACTCAAACCAATCAAATTATGCCTAGTTATCTCTATTCTTATTGATCTCATAGATATTGTTGACTTCCTAACTTCTCTCACACCATTGGATCATAAATTTCATGATTAAGTGTATTCCATCATTATTTTGTTAGCTTGAACATGTTTAGGCCACTTGTTAATCACACATTGATCTCAAGATCCTATTGTTAGCCTATTTGTTGTCATACTTATGCCATGTGGTGGCCTCTAATATTCTTAACTTTTCCAACCTCAATCACATCATTGATATGCCTTTACACACTAAAATATGCTTCATTATATCTACCTAGATCTACTAGCCTATCTTTACCCACTCCCCATTATATTTGGTTTGTGAACCTTAGATTTGGACACTTGTCAATCTTGCATTCAGTCAAGGATCCCTTTGACTTACTTGCATGGAATTATATTAGAATCCAAGATTGAATGTGATCCATTGATATTGATATTTGAATTCAAGGTTCATTTTATGATACTTAACTTTTATGTTTATGTGACTATCAAATTATGTCCATGCGATCATCACTGACATCTGCAAGCTGGTCACATTTTAAACTCAAATGGCTAATTACTGAGCTTGATTTTGACACTTGTGAAAATTTCATACTTTTTGAAATGAGTTTAAAGGCTTGAATAACCCTCCCCAAAACAATTCTATTAGAGCCTTTGCATTAGCCATATTGTTGTGGAATTTATGCCAAGACATTTCCTTAAGCTATTTTCCTCAAAATTTCTATTTGGGACACTTCTTATGAAAGAAACAATATATTCAAAACTATGTTTGCAGACAAAATGTCTACAAGAATGAGCCTCTAGGATCTTTACCTTTGAGACATTTTTTATGAACAAAATGTCTGAGATAAATGGTCTTTAGGGAAATTATCATACGATAATTTTCCCAAAATAATTTTCCTTATATTTTGCCTATAACTAATGTCTGAAAGAAATTAAGGTCCTCAAGATTTTTATTTTAGACAAAATGTCTAAATTAGTTCTCAACACTTAGTCAAAAAAGCCCAAAAAAAAATTTCCTTGAAAGAAATAACACTTAACCAAAATAAAAGATTGAAATAATTTTCAAATTAAAGACCTAGAAAAATAAAGATTTTGCACTTAACTTTTTATCTTGAAAGCTCTTCTGGACTTGTGCAACTTGCCCTGCTACTAGATCTCTGAAGGTTCAAATGAACTATTAGGCATACACAAACCTACTCCATATAGAATTTTTCTCATCTATTCAAACTAGGTAGAAGATCCTAGTATGTGGAACAAAATTACCAACATTTTTGGTGACTCATAATGAATCACACTTGCTATTCTTAGAGAACCCATAACATTAGTTTCCTTGAATAGTCCATTGGGTATGGAGTCTCTTTTTCTATTTCAACATATTTACCTAGATCCAACACTCACTATAACCCTTAAATAACACCTTTTTGAAACAAACTGAGACTAAAATAAAGGGAAAAACAAGATAGAATACCCAAAACACTTATTGAAGGGAAACTAACTTAGAAAAAAATAAGGACAACAAGAAATGTGTCAAAAACTACACTTGGAGGAAATTATAAGAACTACCCTAATATATATAGCTTAAAACTATGTGTACCTTCCCTCCTGGATCAAAAATAAAGTTTGATGACATTCCTATATCATGGGATGAGTAATTTAATGAGGAGCATGGCTATTTAACCTTTGGTATTGATGCCTCCTTTGTGATCTCTACCATCTTCATTGGCATGATGTTTAACAAGAATAATTAAGCTCTAAATATATCAGTTATATACATCTAGATAATCTCAAATTTATCATAAAATCCTCAAATATCACATCTAATGATGACTCAGTAATGGTTCTATGTGTGTTGTCTTCATGGCTACCTTCCAAAGAAAGATGAGTTTGTCCCTGATCTATATCAGCTACCACAAGATCTTGAGAAAACTCTTGATTTTGGACTACTAATATGTGATCAATAGGTTCTTGAAAAATAACCTTGTTATGTACAAATGATACTTTTTCCTATTGGATATCATCTCCAACTTTCACTTTCTCTTGCAACTCATCCTCTTTGATATTATGAAAGATTTAGACATGCTTAATCTGACTAAGTAGTGTTACAATAATGATTTCCTCTTCTAAATCTGATAATTCATCATCATTAATTATGAGTTTAACATGGAGTTAATTTCTTACCTCTTTAAGGAGTGGCATAAGATATTCTTGGGATGAATCCAAGAGAGATGAGATATATGTGACACTTCTTTTGTCCAACTCCTTATCTTTTATAGTCATGTCTTCCTCCTTCTATTGTATATTTATCTATATGTATTTTGAAGAGGGAAAGGACTTAGATTCATGAAGAGGGGAGGGAGGGGATTTAATAACTTTATATTTTCTTTAATTCATGGTTTGGTTCCAATATGGGAAAGATATAGGTTCCTCTTTGACCTTTTGATTGTTATTTTCTTCCTCTTTCCTTGTCTTCAACTCTAACTCTTTGATATGTATATCTATAGTTTCTTAGAATAGTTGCTCTTTAAGGTGGTTAGCAGATTCATGATATGGAACACAAGAAGAATTTGTCTTACTTTTCCCACCACTTGATTCCAACTTGGAAAGTTGAAGGACCTTTTAAGGGGTTCTTAAGGAAGGATGGAGTTTTAGATCTCAACAAAAAGCTATTCCATAACAATCTCTTTCTTTTCTAACAACTTTATTAGATATATCTCCAAGAAGGGAAGGTCTACGAAACATATAATAACTTTGAATACTCAAAGGGTCACTTAGAATGGTCTCTTGGAGAGGAATGGGTGGTATATGTTGAGGCTTAGGTGGTGTATATGAAGCCACACAAGATTGGTGAGGTTGAAACTACTGCTCTTCAAGGCCTTAAAGCTTATCTTCAATGTTTTGAATGTAACCACCTACATCCATCATCTCACTTATGATATTATTACAATTTTCTCTCTCAATAAGTTCCCATTTATTTTTTACCTATTATAATGATTCTCTCACATAATCTATTTGATGAGTAGGGACATCTTAGCCATAATATTTTTGTGAGCATAATTCTAGTGCATTCTTGTCAAGGCTCACTAAAGTCTACTTAAGTGTTGGTATGAATGGTTTATGATAGGGATAGTAAGGATAATTATTATGATGGGCTTGCTATTCATATTGAGAATCAAGGCAATACTCCTACATGTATAACTAATATAGGTCCTCATATTGTTGGTGAGGTTAATAAGGATGGTAAGAGTCATGCCCTTGATATTAAGGATCATAATAATGATACTAAGATGGTTGATAAGGAGGTATATAATATGGATATTAACCATATTTATTAATATTAGCCTCATACACTAAATGAGTTACAAGAATTGATTAAAATCTTTAATGAGACATACCTGGCCTACTCATAACTAGAATATTTGATTTAAAGTCACCATTTGTGCTGAATTAATTACATCCAAAAGCTTATTAGAGGAAGGAAAAACCAAGATATTCTCAAACTTTTAGACATTTGTACTACCAAGTGTGCTAAAACTATTAGTGTTATATATTTGCACCCTAACTTGAAGAAAAAGTGTTCAAGTCTTAATTCTAAATCTAGCTCAACATGAGACTAACCCTAGGATGTGGGTATCCTATAATAGGTTTAGACATCTAATATTTTTAATGAGGCTAGCTCTTTTGATGCATCATTTTAGATCATTTACGCTAAAACCTACTAGTGACTAGGGAAAAGGGAAATATAAATAACATGAAAAGGAAACCTAATCTAAAATGGTGATGCACTTAAATTATGGTTGATCCACTCTATTTGACTCTTAAAACATTAATGAAATAAGTAAAAGACTAGATCTAGGGTTATAAATATCTATCATACATCATTATTTCATGTAGAGGTTTACCAAATGATCAAAAACTAAGGGAAGCAATGGAGATTTATATTAAAAGACACTAACCAGTCAAATTATCCATATGTAGGATCCAATCAAAAGATATATAACACTAAACATGACATGCATAAAAAGATAAATACTAACTAGGTGAGATGAAGAATTGACAAGGGAGAAAATCTCTACCACATATGGAAATCAATTGACATGAACACACTAGATAAGCATAATCAAATCTAAAATACAATCTTATATTCATTTCAAGAGGTTATAAGCTTCATATTGGTAGAGTTTAGTCATGCCCAAGAGTGGGAGTAGAGGGATCAATTTTTAGGCTCAAAAGACTTTATATATAGTAGAAATGGAGAGAGAGAGAGAGATGGGAACAATGCCTAGGAGAATTGATAAATGATCTTAGTCATCAAAGAATGTGGCAGTAGTTCATTATTTCCTTTCTATATGCACACCTTCCTTTAACAAAGATTAATCTTTCTCAATAAGATAACCTACTTTGTCCAAATAATCCTCAATCTCCTCTCATAGGCTGAGAGATCCACTATAATACAAGGGTTTCTTCTATACAATGACAAATTTTATTTGAGTGAAATCAATGTATTTAACTACTTTTCTAACCACCAATTCACCACCTAAGGACCCTAAGCCCACTTGACTTAATTATGAGGATTAAATCATCAAATCTTAAAAATAGTAATTCCATGATATGAATGGTGATTAGTACCTATTTTTTTTAATGATAAATCCATGTTGACATATGAGACCCTTTTAATTAATCACATATCTACTCCATTTCCATATCCAGATCATAGGTCCATTCTATAGTTAGAAAACCAATATAAGATTATTGGTTTTCCTATATTATTTATGTTGATGTAGACCTATAGACCATATAGCCTCTTTTTCTTAATCTAAATAGGTCCAAATAGACCCACTTTGTCTATTCAAGGACCAAATATCCACCATATGTAGATATCCTCGTTAAATAAAATGGCAAACACAGTCATAAAATGAACCCTACACACCACAAATCTACAAATTAGAGATCCATATTTGGAATTAATGGTGGTACCTTATGTTTTTAGTCAACTTGTATGAATCACTATGTACTTTTCATGGAATTAGATCAAGATTAAATGATGGCATGTACCCTTTGAAAATCCAACCCTAGTTTTTATTAAAAATTAATCCTTGGTTCAACCTTGCCCATTGAAAATTGACTCAAACTAATCAAATTATTCCTATTTGTCTCTATTTTTATTGATCCCATAGATCCTAATGAATTCCTAACTTCTCTTTCACTATTGGATCATGTTAGTGTAGGTTTTTATTTTTCCCTATTATTTAATTAAGGAATATTATATATTTGTCCATACATGGAGTTTTCCTGCATTCATGGGATAGGCTAGCTTATGTGGAGATGTGTGTCATAGATGTGTCATAGGTGTCATAAGAATGTCACAATTAACTCCTTTGACTGGCTATTCCAGGTATGGGAGTCACTTCTCTATTATTATCACCTTGTCACCACCTTTCATGGAGGAGTTACAGTCTATTCTTGGGGTGATTTGACAACCATTTGTGGAGGAGTTACTTACATGCTCTCCTATATGTATTCTTCACTTTGGCCATTTTAAGTTAATCGAATATTGGGTTTTGCTCCTATTTGTCTTTTGCAAATTATCTCTTTTAGTGATTTCACTTTGCTTTAGCTTCTTTGTGGTGTGCACCAGCTTCATCTCATGTGATCACTTGACCATTGAATTCACATTATTTAGACCCTAGAAATAACTCCAATATGGTATCAGAGTGATCCACATGCCTTCTTTGCTTTAGTTTCAGATCCAAAGACTTTTTGAGATGCATTGGGGGTACCTAAGTGGGATAATGCTATGGAGGAAGAATATTCTTCCTTAATCAAAAATCACACTTGGGACTTGACTTCACTTCCTAAGGGAAGGAAGATGGTTTGATGTAGGTGGATATATCAGACCAAGTTTGCAGTAGATGGGTTAGTTGATAAGTACAAGGTGTGATTGGTCACCAAGGGTTTCTCATAGGTGGCAGGCATTAACTACTCAGAGACCTTTGCACCTATTGCAAAGATGACTTCTATCTGACTCACCTTGGCTATTGCCACAACACATGGTTGGGATGTGCACCAGATGGATGTGAAGAGTGCCTTTCTTCATGGAGACTTAGAGGAGGAGATCTAGATGGAGCAATTGCCAAGATTTGTTCAGGATTCTTCCTTAGTATGCATACTTAAGAAATCTATTTATGGCCTCAAACAGGCCCCTGGGGCTTGGTATGCCAAGATGGATTCCTTCCTTCTCACAGTGGGTTTCACTAGGTGCCATTCTGACCCCATACTTCTTATAGCAAGATGATTTGCTCCTAATTTTGGTTCTATATTTTGATGACCTTTTGATCATCGAGAATTCTTCATCGGCTATTGCAATGGTGAAGGCATCTCTCTAGGATAGATTTGACATGACAGACTTGGGTTTATTGCACTACTTCCTTGGCATCAAGATCTCATAGTTAGATTTAGGGATTTCTCTTACACAACCTAAGTATGCTCTTGATTTATTATCTTGGTTTCACATGGTTGATTACAATCCATCTCTGATTCCCTTTCTATTAGGATCCATGCTTGAGGTTGACTATTCTTCACCATTAGTTGATGCCACTCGGTATCGATAACTTGTTGGTAGTCTCATCTACTTGACTCACACCAGGCCTAACATATCATATGCAGTGGGACTTGTCTCTAGATTTATGCAAGAACCTCATGAGTTGCATTGGAAAGTAGCTAAGAGGATCTTGCATTACATACAGGGTTCACATAGATATGGAATTTATTACAGATTTGGCATTGAGGATGACTTGATTGGGTATACAGATTTAGACTGGGCTGGCGATTCATAGACTCACAAGTCCACTTTTGGTTATAGTTTCTCTCTAGGTTATGGTCCTATCAGTTGGTCTAGCAAGAAGCAAAATTTTATTGCTATATCATCCATAGAGGTAGAGTATAGGGGAGCTGTTAATGCAATTACTAAGGCTATTTGGCTTTAGGGGATACTTTCTGAGTTTGGAATTCCTACCAAGTAGTCCACCATTATTTATTGTGACAAATAGAGTACCATTTAGATTTTTAGGAATCTAGTTTAGCACCAGTGGACCAAGCACATAGAGATTCACATGCATTTCATTCAGGAGCTTATTCATAGTCAGGTCATTAACTTGATATTTTGCCAGTCTTTGAAGCAAGTTGTAGACATCTTCACCAAACCTTTCACCAAGAGTAAGTTCATTAATCTAAGAGCTCTTCTTGGGTTGTGGTCCACATCTACAGTAGTATCATCTTCAGGGGGGCCTCTAGCCTCTTCATTTCTTTTATGTCTCTCTTTTGGGGGGGGGGAGTTTTTTCCTACGGGTTTTCTCCTTTTCTCTATCTTATGGGAGATTGCATTTGTACATGGGTACCTCATCAAGCCTAGTTGTGCTTATGGGGGGGTGTTAGTGTAGGTTTTTATTTTTCCCTATTATTTAATTAGGGAATATTATATATTTGTGCATACATGGAGTTTTCCTACATTCATGGGATATGCTAGCTTATTTGGAGATGTGTGTCATAGATGTGTCATAGGTTTCATAAGAATGTCATAAGTAACTCTTTTGACCAGCTATTCTAGGTATGGGAGTTACTTCTCTATTCTTAGCAACTTGTCACCACCTTTCATGGAGGAGTTACAGTCTATTCTTGGGGTGCTTTGACCACCTTTTGTGGAGGAGTTACTTACATGCTCTCCTATATGTATTCTTCATTTTGGCCATCTTAAGTTAATAAAATATTGGATTTGGCTCTTATTTGTCTTTTACAAATTATCTCTTTCAGTGATTTCACTTTGCTTTAGCTTCTTTGTGGTGTGGACCAGCTTTGTCTTGTGTGATCACTTGACCATTGCATTCACATTATTTAGAACCTAGCAACAAATCCAATAGATAATGACTCACATGATTAATCACATTCCATCAATCTTCTATCATCTTGAATGTGTTCATGCTACTAGTCAATCATGCATTGATCTCATGATCTTACTATCAGCCTATCTTTTTCCATGTTTTCACTACGTGGTGGGATCTAAGCTCCTTGAATTTTCTAACCTCACTCATACCATTTATCTACATTTGTATGCTCAAATTCACTCCATTAGATCTACCTATATCCATTGGCCTATTTTTACCCACTCACCATTAGATTTGGTCTAGACATCTAAGATTTAGACACTTTTTAAGTTTGTATTTAGTTGGTGACACCTTTTACTTTATCATGTACCATTAGATTTGAATCCATAATTGAACATGAGATATTGATCTTGTTATTTAAATTCTAATGGCCATTTATCGAGACTAAACTTTGACATTCACATGATCATCAAATGATGTCTATGCGACCATCACTGACATCTATGAGCCGATCACAATTTGAACTAAAACATATAATTATTGAGCTTGATTTTGACACTTTTTTAAACATCATACTTATTGGATTGCCTTTTAAGTCTCAAATCAACCTCCCCCAAAAAATTTATCATAGCTTTTACGTAGAGCATATTATTATGAAATTTTTTCCAAGATATTTCCTTGGGGTATTTTATATAATATTTCTATTTGTGACACTTCCTCTAAAATAAATAATGTCCTCAAAATGTATTCTTATGCATAAATGTCTGAGAGAATGAGACTACAGGGTCTTTGCCTTTAGGACATTTATTGCAAACAAAATGTCTAAGATAAATGGTCTTTAGGGAAATTTTCAAGGTACAATTTTCTCAAAATAATTTGCCTTATACTTTGTCTAAAATAAATTGAGGTCCTTAGGATTTTTTTTTCAGATAAAATGTCTAAAATAATTCTCAACACTTAGTCAAAAAATCTTGAAACATTTTCTCCCGAAAAGAAATAACACTTAGCCAAAACAAAAGCCTGAAAGAATTTTCCAAGTAAGGACCTAAAAAAATAAATATTTTACACTTACATTTTTAGCTTACAAGATCTTCTATACTTTTGAAACTTTCCCTACTACTAGATATTTTAAGGCTTGAATAAACTATTAGACATACACAAACCTACTCCATCCATAACTTTTCTCATCTATTCAAACAAGGCAGAAGATCCTGGTCTGTGGGCCAAAATGGCCAACAATAAGGACATTGAGTTTTTTGAGTTTTCATTAAACATTTCTAAGAGAAAGAGGTATATTATATTTAATCCCAACCCTACACCCCCAACTCTCTTAATTCTTCCCAAACAAACACCATTGTAAATCATATACCCCAAATGGCTAGGCCTAAAATGAAAGAATTTGTGACTATCAATGGTGGTAGCCATTTAAACCTCAATCATCTTAATGGCATACCTATTTTTTCCCTCTAAATCCTTTTTTATTGCATATAAAATAACTTAACTACCCCTATAGAACATATTGTCAACATAGCCAATATTTTTTTAGTTCATAATGTAACCCAAGATAATTTGGCTATGAGACTATTGGAACCCTCTTTGAAGGGTAAGGCACTCTAATGGTATATGGTATTAACACCTTCATCCATAAACATGGGATGAGTGTGGATAACACTTGTGTAATCACTTTGAAGATAGGAGTGACCATCTCTCCTTGGTAAAGAAACTCACCACAATTCATAGGGCCCCCAAGAATTAATGGTAGACTTTAACTATATATTTCAAAAAACTTAGGATATGATCCCCATAGTCATTAATATCACCCTTAATTATGTATTATTTTACTCCCTAATGGATATAAACTCTAATTTTGCATTTATGATACAGTCAATAGGGGAATCACCTTGCTAAAAGTCTATGAGATAGTTATAAGTGTAGAAAATTTCCTAATCCAAGAAGGTAAACTCACCCCTATACCCCTCATACATTTTTTCTTGGAGATTCAAACCCTTATGCCTACCATTGCTCCAATAGCAACCCCAAATAATTAATATTAGAAAGATGGTAGCCAAGTAGACAGATTGGTCAAAATAGAATGGCTACTCAAGGTTCAAAAGAACAAGTTAGTGTCCTTATTGAGGTAATAAAATCCACCCTATAGGCATTATTAAGCACCCAAAAAACCTCCTTATCATCCCTATCAATATAAAAATCTTCCCCATCAACCAAATCAATAATTCCCAGGTCATATTACACAAACAAGACCTTATAATAGTTATAATCTTAATTTTGCCAATAGTTCTAAAGCCTTAGTTCTATTTTCCCCTAAAAATATCACTCATTTTTGGGACAACATTTGAACTATTTTGGTCTTACAGACCAAAATTGTCTCTTCCCTTTTCAAAATTTGTCCTAGGCATTCAAATTCTTCATTTTTCAAGCTTCTCAAAAATCTATGGACTCTACAGGATTGAATCTATGGACTTTGTAGGCTTGAATCTATAGACTCTATAGGAAGAGAAATCTACAGACTCTATAGGAAAATAAAATCTATGGACTCTGCAAGCCAATTTCAATGGGCTTCATATGTTGATTTCTATAGACTCTGTAGGAAATAAATAGCTTTCAACACTTAGGCAATCTCAAAGTTGGTTCAATGACCAGGTTCAACCAAAAGAGTTCATCAGCAAGCTTCTAAGCAAAGATTGAACCATTGAACCTTGAACCATTTTGGTTCAATAAGCTCAATAGGTTTAAAGGTTCAACATCAGTAGCAAGATTTTAACCACTTTTAGGTTCAAAGTCTTCTAAAAGTAGGTTCAATCAAAAGAACAAGTTTTTGAGGCTTGAACCATTGAACCACTCAAGTTCAAGGTTCAATAGGTTCAACGCATTTAGTTCAATGAGGATCAAAAGGACTTAGCCAAATCAAAGGGAATGAACCATTTAACTATTTAACCAAATTTGGTTCAATTTAGTTGGTTCAATGCTTTGGTTCACTCAGTCAAATAGTTTAACAACTTTTGGTTCAATCAAAGGGTTCGATGGTTGGTTCAAAGCTTGGTTCAACGGTTGGTTCAAAGGAGTGGTTCAATGCAAAAGTTCAAGAGAGCCTCCCAAAGGACAAGTTCCCTTGCAAAGGGTACTTGGTTGACAAAAGCACCCTTCAGAAGAGTCATTTTAAAAGAAGCCACCAAGTTAAGTTATTTCATAATTTTGTTTAAGGAAGTTGAAAGGCAAAGGCATAATTCCTTCGGAATTTTTGTTCGAAGGAATTCATTTAGATAAAAAGTTTGAAGGAATTTAGGAAAGAAGTTGTGGGAGGAAATCCCAAAGGAATTTCCAAAGGCCAAAGACAAAGCAATCGAAACAATTCTTGCAGACTTTTTGTCCATGGGAAAATGTCTGCAGACTTTTTGTCCATGGGAAAATGTCTGCAGAAAAAGTTTGTGGGAAAATGTTCACAGGAAAGCTCTAAAGGATTCCAAAGACAAAAGGCCATCGATGGACCCTGAAGGGTAGGTTCCCTTGTAGGGGAATCTTAGCTACCAAATTAAAGGACACTTCCCAAAGCCGAAGCGTCACCTTCCCTTTGGGAGGATGTAAAATAAGAAAGCTAAAGAAAGCCCAAGGGGTGACGTGCCTAAAGACATCAAAGTCAAGAATGGTGAACTAGCTATTTGAAATTCAAATGTAGTGATGGGTGTGTGAATGTCAATTTCAAGGTTCATAAAATAGCCATTGATTTTGAAAAGCCTTACAAAAAATCCAAAGAACTTAGCGACCCACCAGAAGAAAGAAGCTTGAAAGAAATTTAAATACCACCCAAAGGGCATATACCCTTACAGGGGGCTCTTCCCAACCCAAAGTGGATCATTTCTCAAGGCCTAAAGGGTATGTCCCTTTTGAGAAAGCTCAATGACAAAGTTGAAGGAATTACCAAGGAAACGTGCTCACAGACGTCAAAGTTGCGAGAATAAAAAAGCCATTGATCCTTGTAGTTTTAAATCTATGGACTCAAATGCATTCAAAGGCTTTAAGGCCAAGATCAGTAGGAAGTGACTAAGGAAAAAATCATCAAATTGAATCAAGGACCTAATTCAATTAACCAAAAAAGGAGGAACGATGAGGAAGGATCAGATCGCTAGGTGGACATTGAAAGATGCAAACTTTCAATAGTGTGACCCGTTTCTCTGCATTGAGAAAAGCAAATGGGTAAATGCCCCTAAATTCCAGCATGGCTTCTTAACAAATTTCAATGAAACATGATGTGTTACTATTCCTGAGTCCTTCTTGAAGAGGCTATATAAGGGACTCTCTTTTATTGTAAAAGGATCTCTCTCTGACAATCAAAAATAAAACTCTACCCAAATTGAAAGGCATTACTGAGACTTTGAGCTCAGATTGTTGATCATATTTTGTTATTTGAATAAGAAAGCAAGTGACTTTTTAGATATTGTGTTGTGATATCTTTTTTTTTGGGAAAATTGTTCTTATGTCTTTTTCCTTAATATATTTTCTATTCCTTTAATTTAACAAGCAGAATTAGTGAAAGTAGTTAGGAAGGTGTCCTGAAGTGAACTGTGGAGAGACTTTGTGCCCCCATAATTTCCTTTAGTGTGTTTTCTTTTTGTTTCTATGTAAAGGACCTTGGGATGACTTTGTGCCCTCATTGTCCTTTGTATCTCACCCTTGGGCAATTCAGGTGGAGACTTTGTGCTACATCTCAATTTGCTGGTTACTACGTCCTTGGTTAGATTTTGCAATTATTACCAGGAGTATTCTTGTGGTTTACTGAATAGTACTTCAAAAAAAAGAGGAGTGCTTTCTATCATTTCCCTTGAGTTTTTTCCTTTGATTTTCATGCATCATCTCTAAAAAAAGAGAGATGGATGGTTTATCCTACCCTTGAGTATTATTTTCTATTTATATATATATATATATATATATATATATATATATATAACATGTCTATAGGGAACCTCCCTTTGATGAGAGGAGAGATTAGTCCCCTTTTGATGTGGTAAACCTACAAATTTGGATGACCAATCTTCCTACTTTGGCTGATCAGACCTATTTTATTTATCTGTACCCTGATCGCCAAAATATTCAATCAATAGTTTTTGGTGACTCCGTTAGGGATATACATAATTTTGTACAATTTAGAACCTCAAGTTTTAGATTGAAACATCACCTATGTCTTACCCATTATCATTATAAACCTTATCCATTATAGACTCTGGCAACTCCATTTCATGTCTTACCCATTATCCATTTATAGCCTTACCATTTTCTTTCACCTCTATTATTTTATGTGGTCTGCAAAACTAGAGATGCTAGGAAAGAGTGCACAGTTTGAAGCCTTAAGCCTCAACCTAAAGCTAAGCCAGTCTTTTTCCATTTTTGTCCTATAATCTGACCACTCTATCTAGATTTTTTATCTTTGTTTTTCTTGATTAAATCATGGTAGTTTGAGGCCCTTGGGGTAACTCTTTTGGCCCACTCAACTTGACTCCACCTCTGCATGAACTCCCATGTAGTTCAAGAAAGAATTTCCCCAAATTTTTTGGTGATGGTATAGTTTACCCTGATGAACACATTATATCCTTCAGCATAGCTTGTGGTGTTATAGGGGTGGAATTTGAAGATGTGGTAGTCAGGATTTTTGTGGAGACACTACACGGTGCTACTAGAGACTGGTTCTACCATCTGCAAGCTGGATCAGTGACTAACTAGGATACACTCAAAGCCAAGTTCAAAGCAAGGTTTAAGCCCATAAAAGATGCACATTCCTTCTTGGCATAGCTCACTCAAATGAAGAAAGAGCCTCATGATCCTATGAGGGATTTTATTACTAGGTTTGACAAGTTGAGGCACAGGATTCCCATGGTTGCCCATCTGACACCTCAGAACCTCAAATGATTCTTCATCAATTCAAAACTACCTGAAGTGAGTTTTTTGCTGAGATGAGTTGGCCACATAAACCTTGCTGCTACTCAAGACTTGGCTACTGAGGTAGAATATGACCTTATCTTGGCAAGAAAGATAAGGAGAGACCCAAATAGAGGCAAACCCTCTTCATCTTCTAAATACTCAGCCATAGTCACCACTAACCCAATGGTACAAAAGCTAGCAAATGAATTGATAGCCTTGAAAAGGAAAATGGCACAAGGTATGTCTTCTACTCCTCTATATAAATACATACCAAAGATGACATTCCCTAATTATCCATATCAAGGCAATGCTACCAAAAGTCAAGGGCAACAAAATCATCTTCCTCCCCCACAGAGGAACCTTGCCCTTGAAGCACCTCCAACCAACTTAGTAGTTGGATATCTAGAAATAGAACATGTTTCCTATTTTTAACCTAAGTTTGAGTAAGAAAATAACACTAATCTCTTCATGTAGGATTTAGAAGAATCAGCTAGCAACTCCCACATTGGTTTCCTGAATTTCTAGGATGAACCCATAAGTGAAGGTGAAGTAGTTGAAGGATCATATGCAGTATTCACCAGGTCCCAAAATTAGTTAGCCCAATATGCCAATAAAGAGAAGATAGAGGAGTGAATCCAACTAATAATTTCAATTGTTGAGTAGAGAAACCCTCTTCCTTTCTAGTCAAAGGACCCGATGATTGCCAAAGAAGCAAGTACATCAAACATCTTTGCACCTTCTACTTTAAATTCATAGATCAGTCCTCCCCCTCCCAAAAACCAAAAGGATGAACTCCCATCCTCTCTTCCAAGTCCATCTCAATCATTTTCCATGATTGATCATGTCAAGAAATCCAAAATTTAGATGACTGAGTTTGAATCCCTGCAAGCCAATCCTAAGCAATTAAACATTGGTGGCAAACTAAGTGTGGACCTGTCTAAGGAAAAAATTGTGGTTACCCAAATGTCATCCCCTGTAACTCAAATTATATTTGAGCCTTTAGGTAGGGGTAATTACTTCTTGACCATAGAGGATGCTCATGTCTTAGCTGATGAAAGTCTCATAGCTAGCAATCTAGGATTTCATCCAAACAAGGCATCAAAAAAATTGGTAGAGTGTAATATAAATCAATAAGGATCTTCCATCTCTGATGAAGATAAATCTAATAGAAGATCAGCTTTTGATGATGCTTGGATCTTGGAATTTGATGGTAGTAATTCTTCCATAGCTAGATACAGATCTTTGTTGCTCAAATTGAAGACTGCTCAAGATGAAGATATCAAACTCCTTCACACCAAAGGAGGTGTTGAGCTGATGGTTTGTTAGGGTCTAATGCTGAAAATCAAAGCATGTGTTGGACTGGACCAATAGAACAACTAGCTATGGTGGTGGACCATACTATTGTATTCCAAAGTTAGATAAAGGAACTCTTCATAGGGAGAGCAAGGAGTTATGGTTTTTAGTTTGAAGACCACGTCCTACCATGGAGGAAGAAGAAGAAAAAGTTAAGAGGAAGATGTAGAAAATTAGTTTCCTAGTGGAGAGCTCCATTCGCTCATCACCATTTCTGAGGGAAAAATGGTTTCATGTTGGTTTACCAAGATGGCACACTATTTTCACTACCTCTCAAGAAGCAACATCTAAAAGACTTCAACTCTTGAAGTATCAGATTATTGCATCTATATATATGTATATTTGTATAGTTTTTAATTCTGTTTTGTTTTGTTTGTTTCCATTTTTTGATACCTTCCATTTCTAGGTAACATGACTCTGTAGCCTAATGGTACACATGAAGACATTGGAGATTCTATATTTTACTCCATTCAATTCTTTTTACAGTTGATAGAAGTTCCCCAATTGGAGCCAACTATTATCCCCCAAAAATATCACTCATTTTTGGGACAAAATTTGAACTATTTTGGTCCTATAGACCAAAATTGTCTCTTCCCTTTTCAAAATTTGTCTTGGGCATTCAAATTCCTCATTTTTCAAGCTTCTCAGAAATCTACAAACTCTATAGGATTGAATCTATGGACTCTACAGGCTTGAATCTATGGACTTTATAGGATGAGAAATCTATAGAATCTATAGGAAAAGAAAATATTTGGACTCCACAGGCCAAGTCCAATAGGCTTCACAAATTGATTTCTATGGACTCTATAGGAAAGAAGCAAGCTTTCAAAACTTAGGTGATCTCAAAGTTGGTTCAATGACCAGGTTCAACCAAAAGAGTTCATCAGCAAGATTTTAAGCAAAGATTAAACTGTTGAATCTTGAACCATTTTGGTTTAATAGGCTTGATAGGTTTAAAGGTTCAACATCAACATCAAGAGTTCAACTGCTTTCAGGTTCAAAGTCTTCTATAAGCAGGTTTAATCAAAAGAACAAGTTTTTGAGGCTTGAACCATTAAACCATTGAACCATTAAACCACTCGAGTTCAATTTTCAATAGTTTGAATGCATTTGGTTCAATGAGGATCAAAAGGAATTAGCCAAATCAAAGGGAATGAACCATTAAACTGTTGAACCAAAGTTGGTTCAATTCAGTTGGTTCAATGCTTTAGTTTACTCAGTCAAACGGTTCAACGGCTTTTGGTTCAATCAAAGGGTTTAATAGTTGGTTCAAAGCTTGGTTCAATGGTTGGTTCAAAGGAGTGGTTCAATGCAAAAGTTCAAGAGAGCCTCCCAAAGGACAAGTGCCCTTGTGGAGGGCACTTGGTTGACAAAAGGACCCTTCAGAAGGGTCATTTTCAAGGAAGCCACTAAGGTAAGTTCTTTCAAAATTTTGTTTAAGGTAGTTGAAAGGCAAAGGCATAATTCCTTCAAACTTTTTAGCCAAAGGAATATCTTCAGACAAAAATTCCAAAGGAATTTAGGAAAGAAGTTGTGAGAGGAAATCCCCAAGGAATTTCCAAAGGCCAAAGACAAAGCAATCGAAATAATTCTTGCAGACTTTTTGTCCACGAGAAAATGTCTGCAAACTTTTTGTCTGTGGGAGATTGTCTGTGGAAAAAGTCTATGGGAAAATGTCCACAAGAAAGCTCTGAAGGATTCCAAAGACAAAAGGCCACCAAAGGACCCTGAAGGGTAGGTGCCCTTATGAGGGACTCTCAGCTACCAAATTAAGGGACACTTCCCAAAGCTGAAGGGTCACCTTCCCTTTGGGAGGATGCAAAACAAGAAATATGAAGAAAGCCCAAGGGGTGACGCACTTAAAGATGTCAAAGTCAATAATAGTAAACTAGCCATTAGAAATTCAAATGTAGTGATGGGTGCATGAACATCAATTTCAAGGTTCATAAAAAAGCTGCTGATTTTGAAAAGCCTTACAAAAAATCCAAAGAACTTAGCGACCCACCAAAAGAAATAAGCCTTAAAGCCATCCGAAGAACACCCAAAGGGAAGATACCCTTACAAGGGGCTCTTCCTGACCTAAAGCTGATCATTTCTCATGGCTCGAAGGGCAGGTCCCCTCTGGGAAAGCTCAAATGGCAAAGTCGAAGGAATTGTTGAGGAAAGTGACGTACCTACAGACATCAAAGTTATAATAATAAAAAAGCTGTTGATCCTTGTAGTTTTAAATCTATGAACTCAAATGCATTCAAAGGATTTAAGGCCAAGATCAATAGGAAGTGTCTAAGGAATAGAGCATCAAATTGAATCAAGGACCTAATTCAATCAACTAGAAAAGGAGGAATGATGAGGAAGGATCAGATTGCCAAGTAGACATTGATAGATGGAAATTTTCAATAGTGTGATCTGTTTCTCTACATTGAGAAAAGCAAATGGGTAAATTCCCCTAAATCCAACATGTCTTCTTAACAAATTTCAATGCAACATGATGTGTTAATATTCTTGAGTCCTTCTTGAAGAGGCTATATAAGGGACTCTCTTTTATTGAAGGATCTCTCTTTGACAATTAGAAATAAAACTCTACCCAAATTGAAAGGCATTACTGAGACTTTGAGCTCAGATTGTTGATCATATTTTGTTATTGGAATAAGAAAGCAAGTGACTTTTCAGACTTTGTGCTGTGATATCTTTGTTGTTGGGGAAACTTTTCTTTTGTATTTTTCCTTAATATATTTTCTTTTCCTTTAATTCAACAAGCAGAATTAGTGAAAGTACTCAGGAAGGTGTCCTGAAGTCAACTATGGAGAGACTTTGTGCCCCCATAATTACCTTTAGTGTGTTTTCTTTTTGTTTCTATGTAAAGAACCTTGGGACAACTTTGTGCCCTCATTGTCCTTCGTATCTCACCCTTGGGCAATTTAGGTGGAGACTTTGTGTTACATCTCAATTTGTTGGTTACTACATCCTTGGTTACATTTTGCAATTACTACCAGGAGTATTCTTATGGTTTGTTGAATAGTACTTTTGAAAAAATAGGAGTGCTTTCTATCATTTCCCTTGAGTTTTTTCCTTTTATTTATGTGCATCATCTCTAAAAAAAGAGAGATGGATGATTTATTCTACCCTTGAGTATTATTTTCTATATATATATATATATATATATATATATATACATATGTATATATATATATATATACATATGTATATATATATATACATATGTATATATATATATATATAGGGAACCTCCCCTTGATGAGAGGAGAGATTAGTCCCCTTTTAATGTGGTAAACCTACACATTTGGATGACCAATCTTCCTACTTTGGCTAATCAGACCTATTTTGTTTATCAGTATGTTCATCGACAAAATATTCAACCAACAAGTACCAAATCAAAAAATTTATGTATAAGAGAGTCAATGGTCTTCTCAATTGGGAAATTAAATTATATGTAAATGGATGTAAGTGGTGATGTGTGTCAATCATATTTCATACAGCAAGGTGTTATTCTTCCATCACATGATAATCAACCTTATCCACAATACAAGGAAGGTCCTCCTATGACACATGGGAACACTCCCTTCATGACCCAAGTTGAGATGCTAACTCAATAATTGGCAAGTAGAAGCAAAGAAACTTTTTAAACTATATTTTTTAACTTCTAGGAAGGTGAGCATTCATTTAAACAAGTGGTAGTAAATCAAGGTCAGAATGTATCCAAAGTGGATAATTTAGTTGCAAGGGTAGTTGATGATAGTTTGGTAATCTTCAAATAATATTCTTTACTTATAAAAAAACTCAAGGGGATCACATTAAATATATAACTCACAAAACACCATCAACATAGCAGATACAATATGGGAGAGGGTAGAATCATAAGGGTCCTTTTATACCTTAGTTTACATAAGCTCTAAGTAATGTTTATGCCCCAAAGTTTTATTCCAAGGTAGCCAAACCTCATATTATCATCATGGAATACATGAATAAGTCCCATGTTACTCTCACTTTATGGGATACTTTTATTATTATGAGATAATAGGACCTCCTTCAAGAATAACTCTCCAAACTTCATGTCTTGGATATATAAGTAGAAAAGTTAATTACAGTCCTTACTAATTCCATCCAACATCATTATTTTTAAACACATAAGGTATTCAAGCCACCTCCCTTATAAATTTTAGTCATCATAGTTTATTTTTTTGTGCATAATTTCATGATAAATAGTGGGTCTAACACTTCTACATAGCATAAGTGTAATCCCTACTAACTAGATGATAAATTAGGGCTTAAATATGAACCTAATGAAAAGGGAGTTTTATAATTATATGGGTCTCCTACCAAGATTTAAGGTGTTCTTAAAGACCTTAAAATAATATTTTATCCTTATCCTAATTTTATCATATCCTAAGATGTGATGGTAGTTGACCTTCCTTCTTACTTTGCCTTATGCTTGTCTAGGGATTTCACTGCCAAAATTGGGGGTATATATCTTCTAATTACTCATACATGGTATTTAAGACTAGGTATGGGATAAAGGTTACCATAATTTTGGAACCTATTTCAAGGTTCCACTTATAACCCTACATGCCCAACCTATCATATGTTAATTTCACCATCTTAGATGAGAATGAACACCCCAATGACCAAAAGTCTATGGAACCTTTAAAAGGCATATCAATTTTTTTCCTTGATGAGTGGGAAGTAGAAAATCATGGATATGGCCCTTATAATACCACTAAAGAGGTAGGATTATTTGTGTATATCATGCATGAAGAAGGAGATGCCACTCCAAGTCTCACTAGCATAAGTTAAGAACTTGAAGGGGTATCAAACTTATTTTTTGATGGGTCAAGATCAAAGAATAGGAATGGGGTAGGTGTTGTGCTTGTCTCCCCTCATAATAAAAGGTACTATTACACCCTAATGTTTAATTTTAACTACACTTCTAATACTGTATAATACGAGGCCCTCATCCATGGATTATAATGGGAAAGGAAGAGAGGCATCCAAATTTTACAAGCTAAAGGAGATAGTGAGTTAGTGGTTCAATAGGTAATAGGCCTAACTACAATAAATAATCCAATCTTAAAGGCCTAAAAACATAGGGTTTGGGACCTCTTAAAGGACTTACAATATTTTGACATTCACTCCATACCTATGGAGTCCAATCAATGTGTAGACAGATTAGCTACCATTGGAGCATAATATGATATAGTTGATGGGTCAAAGACATTAAAGAGTACTCCCAAATCAAAGTGGTATGTAGGCCCTTAGTCCCTAATAATGAGGTGATTTGGAAAGTATTTGAAAGTGATAGGCAAATTTATTGCTTCTTACAACATGAGGTAGAATTATGCTCAAAGAATCAAGGCAAGCTACAACATCAATATGGAGATTAGATTATCTAGCTATGGAAAAATAAGCTACATAAGGGTTTGGTAACATTGGAGATTTTATTAAATGAGGATGAATAGTTGAGGAAGGATAAGGTAAGCATATCCACCAAAGAGAAACACTATGAGAAGGTTTTTATATTCAAGGACAACTTACTCAAGTTAGGGAAGGTGAATACCAAATAAGAAAGAACAAACTTCATAACATTATGCTAAGAATTTACAGATGTCTTTTCATGGTAATGTCATGAATTTAAGGGGTTTGATCCTAGGTTGGCCCAACATACTATAGAGTTGGAGGAGAATTCCAAACTTGTGAGGCACAATCGAAGGTTAGTTAACACAAAAATTTAGATCCTTATGAGGAATAAGTTGACAAAACTAATTGAATCTAAAATTATCTTCCCCATCAAACATTTTTCATAGGTGTAAAATATTATGACTATGAGGAATAAGAATGTGGAGATACATTTGCGTGTGGATTTTACAGATCTCAACAAGGTGTCATGAAGAGATCACTACCCTCTACTATTAATGGATCAAATTATTTAGAGGGTTGTAGGTTCACAAAGGTTATATTTTCTTTAGGGATACTCTAGATACAATTAGATATTAATGAGGGAGGAGGATAGACATAAAACTACCTTCACAACTAGTTGGGGTATTTATACATACATGAAAATGCCCTTTGGACTATCCAATGTAAGAAATAAATTCTAAAGGGAAATGGATGTGGCATTTCAAGGGATCATAAATGAGATGGTGCTCATCTACCTTGATGATATTTATATGTTTTCAAAGGATACCAATGATCACTTGACACATTTGAGGTTGGTGTTTGTTAGGTGCATATATTTTGGGGTTTCTTTGAACCCATAAAATGCATATTTTAAGTCTATGAGGGAAAAATTATAGGACATGTTATATCAAAACATGGCCTCTACATTAACCCTAAGAGGATATAGGTAATACTTTATTTTTCACTACCCAAACATAGGAATGGGTTGTAAATTTTCTTAGGAAAGATCAACTTTATCACAAGATTCATTCCAAGATTTGTAGAATTAGTGAGGCCACTAACTCACATCATTAATAAACATAAGTTTTCATGGAAAAAATAAGGTAAAATAATTTTTTAGGCTATCAATAATTTTATTTCCCAATATCCCATCCTACTCAACCCTTATTATACAAAATATTTCTTCATGTATGCCTTCTCCAAAAGTGATATTATTTATGTTATGTTTATGCATAAAAATAATGCATAACTAGAGAAAGCCATCATATTATTTATTCAAGAATTGAAAGGGTATGAGGAGAGATATACATTTTTTTAAAAACATGTCATTTTTTCATAAGAGGCCTAAAAAATTTTAGACACACGGTGTCTAACAATAATATTTTTGTGAAGGTAGTTCACTCTAGTATAAAAGATTTCATACTCAATAGGGACTTGAATGAGAAGAGGGTTGTTTGGGTGACTAAGTGAATCAAGTATGACATAGAGGTGAAATTTAATAAGTTGATCATAGTTATATTTATTTTTAAGAAACTTTAAGTAGATGATAAAGAGGATAAGGAAGTGGTTTTGGTAGTCCAAGATAATCAACAAGTAGCTACAACTATCTGTTCTTCTAGCTGGACCCAAGATATAGTGAAGTTACTCAAAATAGGAAAATGACCTATGGGATTACATATGAAAAAGAGAAGGAAATTTATAATAAAATTAATTACTTACACCTTAGTTAGTAGAGTAATCTTCAATAATGATATTGGTGGTATGCTTCTAAGGTGTGTGGAGACTAGTCAAATTTACAAGTTGTTAGAACAATTTCATGATGGTCCTATAAGAGGTTACTTTTCATCCAAGAAAAAAACATAAAATATAATATTATTAGTCTATTTTTGGTCCACTTTATTTAGTGACTCATATTCTTGGGTTGAGAAGTGTCCCAAATTTTCCATGTTTACCAAAAAGTAAAGACTAGGTGCCTTGCCTCTAAAACCCATTCAAATTGAATAACCCTTCATGTAATGTGTATTATACCTAATAGGTATGATTAAAAACTCATTTAGTGTTGGTAGTAATTGGTTTTTAACAACTAATAAATACTTCACCAAGTGGGTGTAGGTAGCTACACTCAAAGAAGAAAATGATAACTTAGTTTTGATTTCTGACATCGTAGTGACTTGGTTTGGTGTCCCCTCCACCATTATATCAAATAATACCTTGTAATATTGTAGTGAAAAGGTGTGTGATTTGGCCATTAATCATGTCATATATCTCAAGTCTTCATCTAACTATTATCCAAATGGTAATGGACTAGCATAGTCCACCAATAAGAACTTGATTAGGATCATAAAAATGACAATGGAAGACAATCAAAAGGAGTGGCACACCAAGTTAAGGATTGCCTTGTGGGAAGATATAATTACTCATAATAATTATATTGGTAACTCACATTATCTCCTTGTTTATTTTATAGAATAAAAACTTCCCATCTCACTTGAGCTTGGTCCAGCCTTGGAACTTGCACACCAACTTGAGCTCATGGAATATATCCTCATCCAAGACCATTCAATAAGGTGACATTGTAATTAAGTGGTATGATGATTGTGCCTAGCTAGGCAAGCATTCAAAATTTGACATTTTTTGTAGTGGTCCATACATCATTACCAATTTTAAAGAGATAAATGCTTTATAATTTTAAATATTGAGTGGTAAGGAACATCCTATCCTTTTAAATTGTATTTTCCTCAAGTACTGTCATTAGAAACACCAAGTTTTCTTATACATAGTAGCTAGTTTATTTCCTCTAAGTGTTGTTTCACATGCTTAATAGTTGTTGGTTTGTTCTAGTTTTTTATTACCATGTGTCTTTGATATTTTCATTTATATTTTTTATTTTCATGTTTTGTTTGTTTTATTATTTATGTGTGCAAGGTATTAGATAAAGTCATTTTGTAGTCAAGGGTTTCTATCTAGCCATTAATGATAAGCAGAAAGATTATGAGTTTTATTAACCAGTAGGCAAGTCAAGCTAGATGAGTCACCATAGATGTTGATTAATTTATACCCTTAGGATTAGAAATGGTTACAAATAATACCTATGAACCCTAGTCCACCACAATACCTCATGGGTATCACATCTCTTGGTGAATCAGGATAGTCTAAAGCATGGGCACCAGTTATCATTTCAAATGCAACAAGTCCACTATCTAGTAATGTTATGAAAACATAATGGCTATCTATATTCCATGATCCATTTTTTTTCAATTGTTATGATATTGTTTGAGCATGTATGGAGGTCCAAAATAGGCTTTGAAGTGGTCTCAATAATTCAAAATGATAATGGTGGAGATGATTGAATGATGCAGCTAATGAGTCATCATGAACCCTTCTAGTGTATACAAGATATGTAAGGTATGGTTTAATTACAAGACCTTAATAATTTTATTAAGGTGTATGGGGGAAAAATTTGATCCCTTATCATGTCTTAAGGTCTTTTCATATGTATTGAAATGGTATTCACTATTAAAGTTATGTATATTGTTTTTTATTGATCATTGGTGATATATGTTAGGATTAAAAATTTAAGAGATTTCATGAACACCATTAATACATAAAAAAGTGTTTCATACACTAATTATCCCATTTTCACAAAATTCAACAACTAATTTCTATTAAATGGGCCCTACACATGCCAAAATGTGCCTCTTCAACTCCCCCAATTCATACAATGAGATTTAAAACATCATTTAACCCCTATTTCCCTTCTTACTACCCACTAATAATGGATTATGGTCTAAAAAATGAGAAAATATAAGGAATTTATATGTGTTAGGAGTTTTCTGAGTGGTGTAAATACGTACATATGAACTAGATCAGGTGGAGTCAAGGGTCTTCAAGGGGATTTCACTACTAGCATGTGTGGAATACATTAGAGTGTTTTAGTGCTTAAGGATCCCAAAACTAATTCATCTTCCCCATCGATATCATTGAAAAGCTTGGAGAGCACTTCATGTTTGTGTTTAGTCTATATAGAGGAGAGAGAGAAAGTATAAGCCCTTGTCCAAATAAATTAAACTTGGTGACCTTCCAATCAAGGGCATTGGTTACAATTTTATTACCTTAAGTTCTATGAACATTCATTAAGAAGTTAAGTGATATGGTCATCACCCTCATCTACATAGGTCAAAAGGAGGATGGTTTAATTGAGTTTCTAGTTTATTTGATCAAAATGATGATTGTTCCTAGTTTTTCAAATATTGTAGAGAATTTTTAGTCATCCTCAACATTTGGGTTCTACATGTGGGCATACAGAATTGAGAAACAACCAAACTACCAATATGTGTAGTCTACAAACAAGGTTATAATGGTGATAAGAAATATTCAATTTATACACTTGAAGGTGAATAGTCTTGAATTATCTTGATGTGATTCATACCTCTTTTTTTCAAAATTTGGATATTCATATAGACCTATAACTCTCTCATAATGCCTCCAAGTGAAGACTGTTTACATGTCTAAGTTTTGCTACAAAATAAGGTAGTTTATTGTATGATGGTGATATTAAGGTTGTAAAAACATAATAAAACATAACATGGAGTGTTGCATTCACACTAGTGTATCATTCTCTATAGGTTCACAAGATTCATCATAGCCCCGTTATCTAATGAATCACCATCTATCTAATTTTAAGCACCTTCACAGTCCTTTTATTAGATATTAAGGTCATTTAGAAGATTTTAAGATTTTTGGAGGATCATATGTTCTCTTTTCCAACAACATATGCCTCATTAAGAGCCTTAAAATTTTATATTATGCTAGTCATATGTATGGATATTATTAGGGGCATCTATAAAATATTTTGAGTGTGAATTAATGGTTCATTCCAAAGCCTCAATAACTTCTAATATTTGATAGCCTTTACACTATCATTTTACCTCAGTTGTAAGACCTGCACTCCATTTTCAAACTCTATGTATCCCCACAATCATCACCCATAGTCACCAACCCCCACCCAAATCCAAGTCATGAAATAAAGTTTTGAATATTCCATAACGTTCTCAAGAAACATTAGTTCCTTGAATATATGGGACTATGTAGTTATATACCCCATTGAGAGAGTTATAACCACCTACAATAAATCACATGGACCTACTTTGGTAAAGTCCACCAATGTCACCATGTATAGATCATCCTTAAGTATAGGATAAGGGAATGACTAAATAAATTTAAACATTATAGAGATGGATTGGAATAAGATAGACATTGATACCTCAAATGCAACTAATAATACACTCTCTTGACTTAGAGACTAGGATCCATAGACCCTTGGGTCAATTAACATACATGAACTAATGTACATAATACTGATGGCAAGTTTTGGGGTCTACATCTTGTCTTGAGTATAAAACAACATATAAAACTAATGTATAATATATAAAAATGGAGGGAAATAATTAAAACATGGATGTCATCTCACCAAAGGTAGAGAAGCTTGTAGGAATGTGTTTTAGACTTATTTGAGCATATATAACCAGTCAAGGTTGTCTAGAATGAAAAGGCACTAAGGTAAAAATAGTGATAGTGATATAACATATGAATGTGGAGCCTTAGATAGAATAAATCATAGCAAAACATAAGGCCTTACATGATGGTGATGTCAGTCTAAGCGTGACCACCTAGTCTTAATTGCATACTTAGTCTAACATAAGCCTTATGTGTGATTTTGTAAGTGAAATATGTTGGTAGGGTTAAGTGAGATGAGTCTTAAGGTTATGATAATGATTTTAAACATGATTAATTAACCTTTCCCATACCCATATAACTATTTAAAATGGCTACTTAGATTGTCATCTTAATTGCTTTATGTCTGTACACTAAATAGTGATGCTTTAAAGAGGCCACAAAAGAGACTATAGGTTGGTGAGTTGTCTAATAAAATAGATGGGAACATGTGAACAAGATAGGGATGGATCAAGGAAGGCTTTATGTCCCATTATATCTATAGGTTCATCCATATAAGAGCTATGTTTTTGAAACCCAGTCTGACTCTACAAGACCTAAAGGCTTACTTACGTTTCAAGACTCTACCTTCACCTTAATAGAAAAAATGGACCTTAAATCAATTTCAATGCATTGTGGTATGTGTGGGAGGATTTTTAGAAAATATATTTATTTATTTAGATTAAATTAATGTAATTAGATAGTCGTTTTTATGTTTTATCCCTTTTTTGAGCTCTATTTTCTTGAATAGGCATGTCAAACTGCATCTTCAATCACTCATACCTTTCACTATAGAGGGACCCAAGCCTAGGACTCTTAGGGAAACATAAGTACCCATATGGAAAAAAAATACATATAATAATGAGATGTTTTGACTGTATTATTTTTATGAATAAACACTTAGAAGTTAGCCTACTCAAACTACCTAGCAGAAATCTTGAGGCACACCTTCTAGCACTCCTATCTCCACACACACTTTGCATGGGATCCTTAGCTATTTAAGAGAGATGAAGGGGTCAATGGTATAAAGGTTCATGACAATAAGTTTTTCTCTGTAGGTTCATAGTATATGAACCATCATTAACATGGTGGACCTCTAAAACCCTTCTTAAACCATAGATGGTACCCAATGATAGAATTATGCATCCAAATGTATTAAAATGGATTATTTGAGTCATGAAATGGTCCCAAATGTCTCATTATGTCTTATGAACACTCAAATGACCTATTTATTATATTGTGTATGGGTTATATTATATTTATCAGGGATATAAAAGATAGTTTAAGTTTATAATCATGTAATTAAGAAGAATTTATATGACCCATGAGTTTTTGAGGAGATAAGGGGTCCCAAGATTCCCAAATAACCTCATATCAATCACATAGAGAGGATTTTATAATAGGTTGCCTTTGTAGGCAAACCTAAGTGTTTATGTGAGAGACTATATTGAATATAAAAAAAGGAAAATGGATTCATGATGCTAACATAGGTACTTTAAAGGCCCTCAGGGGTCATATTCATTTCAAATGTAGTGGATAGGTGCTTCACAACTGTAGGTTAAGACCAAAACTCAAAAACTTGCACTTATGCTCATTAATCTAACATCTTCATTGAGACAGTGCCACTTATGAGATAGATCAAAGAGAAAAATGAGATTAGAGGACACTTCAAAGATTCATGGGGGAAGTCATAATTTTTTTATAGGTTTAAGTCACTTTGATTTGTAGGAGATAAGCCCTAGTTGGCCATTTTGACTTGGAATTGTTTCAAGACTACCTAAAATGCATGTTCCTCACCCGAGAGGTAACTTCACATGTTCATAAATGTATGAAATGTATACATAGGAGGACAAACACTTCAAGATAGGTGTGCATCTTTTTCTAAAAGAGTTTATTGTAATTGGTTTATAGGTTAAGGCCTTATTCAATATTAACCATTATTAAGATTCCTAAGCACTCTTAAATAACCCTAAAATCTTAATAAGGTCTTGAATATAAATATTTAGGATAAAATACATCTAAAATCATAGGAATCACTTGGAAAACACTTAGATCATATTTCCCACTTAGAGTAGACTCTTTCTAGGGTACTGGTTTGTATGGATAGTGTATGGACACCCTCTAAAAACTATAAATTTTTAGGGTTTTGAGTAAGAGTGAAGTGTAAAACTTGTTAATATGTTATTAATAAGTGTATTTTTTGGTTTCAAGGTTTTTTCATCTCATAAAATCATGAAGTGTTCACCTACCCACCTATAATTTCATTTGCTAACCTTCACCAATCAACTAGTCTATAAAATCTAGTCAGGATTGTCTAATCATGCAAGAAGGGTAAGATTTCGGGTATGGAATGTTTTAAAGGTATATATAGAGGTTTGGGATGTTTATTTATGTTTTTAATAAGTTAACTTAAGTATATTAAAGTCCCAATTCAATCCTCATGATTTTCCAAATAGTGAATGAGCAAAACTAGACTACTAATCTATGATGCTTACTTAGCCAATAGGATAGAGAAGCTTATGGGCATTGAAATACATATTAAAACTAATGATACATATTAATACATATTTATATACCACTTGGGGTGAGTATAATTCATATTAATTATCATTTTGAAGTGTTCTGGGTAGTTTCTTCAACAAGGTTAATGTGCAGATAAGGGAAGATACTTAATGCTTCATGAAAGAGGTCTAATTATACCTCTTTCAATGCTTAGTAACTAATGAAAGGGAAATAAATTTACTAAGAGTGGAAGGCATAAACCCTATATGAATAAAATATCTCTAATAATAAAAATCAATACTCAAAAGTGTCCATTTCAAGCACTAGTCAACTAAGTAATGTATAAGAGAGTGAGAGAGACTATTGTAGCTACTACATGAGAACTATGGAATATTCATGACCACTTATACACCAATATTCCTCTCTCTATATCTTATGAATAAATCTATATATCTAATCATTGAGTCCTTTATTCTCATCCCTTGACTAGATGTAGCAAAGATCTACCAAAATTGTATCTTGCATCTAAAGAATCAGTAGAGAAAAGGATTGTTACAGACTTCTTCATTAGAATTAGTGTGTGTGTTATGATTGTCGATTTGTAGAAAAGTATGAATTTCATCTTATTTTACAGATCTTGTCTTTCACCTAATTTTATATTATCATCTTATACAAGTCATGTGAAGTGTTGATAAGTGGTAGTTGAGTTGAAGAGTGAGTTAATTGGTAGTGTCTTATGCAAACCTTCATTATTTTGCCTTCAAGTTACTAAAATTACACCTAACATCCATATGAAATACTCATGTTTAGGAATATTTCAATAATAATGACTAGTTACTTGTCTTTCATTATATTCATAAGTGTGCTTGAAGATCAGTTAAGAGAGGATAAGTGAAGATTGGTGCATCACCACCCCTAGAATAGGTTTTCATTTTAAGTTTTAAGCATATCTGTTTTCATCCCAATATAAGTAAGTCTTAAAATAAGAGTTTGATTTGATATATTAGGGGATATATCCATATAATATAGAGGTTTGGTATAAATATAGGTCACCCACAACCTTTAGGCCAATCCCATGTTAGTCCAAGTTTGAGACAAAATTAAACTATGTCCTTTAAAGGATAAAACTTGGAGTGATAACAATTCATAGATTAAAATATGGTATGTGTTTTTGGATATGAGATATAACTTTAAATAATGGATTTTGTGGCTATTAATAAGTGTAAATTACTAAGGAATACAAGGCAAAATCAAACTTTGAAATTGAATGGAGTTCTTTTGTGTATAATTTTATGCCTTTTGGCGTAAAAAATAAACTAATAATGTTATAATATATTGTAATGGAAGACTTCATGGATTTGATCCATAGTTTCCTTTAAGTGTACCTATGTTATTGGATCATGTATGGTTTAATGTATAAACACTATGATTATTTGTGCCTCATGCTTGAGTATTTTCATCAACTACAGATCTCTTACAATATTAAAACATGTATCTTTTCCATGTCATATGGTATTTTGTTGGGACACATCATTTAATAAATTGGATTTTTTTTGGATCAAGAAAATATTATGATCATTATGCAACTTCTAGTGCTAACCACTCAACACATGGTCCATGCCTTCTTAGGTCACACTAGGTACAATTGTAAGTTAATTAGGGATTATGATAACATAGAAACTCTAATGGAAGAATTAATAAAAAAAGTTGAATATTCATATGTACCATTAAACATCAACAAACATTTGAGGTTATAAGGAAAAACTACTGATTTCACTCATTCTCCAGTTCTCAGACTAGATGCATCCATTTCATATTCATGTCAACACTTCAGGCATCGAAGTGTGTGTCATCCTTGCAAAACATGATGAAGGAAACCTTGATATTATGATTTACTTTACTATCCAAAATATCACACCAATTTAATTAAACTACTCAAGCATAGACCATGATACCCTATCTATGGTTTATGTGATCCGACAGTTTCACCAATACTTGTTCTCCATTTGATTTATCTTCTATACAGATCATGAAGCACTCAAGTATTTGGTTAATAATCCAATGTTACATAGATACATTTTGTAATTTATTTTCATAATTTATGAGTTATAGTTCTCCCTAGTAATGAAATTGGTAAAAAATAATTTCATCCTAGACCACCTCTCATGCAATCAATCTTGTGAATTGGCACACACAATAGAATATGATTTACTCAATGTTCAAATATTTCAAGTTACATACATGCTTTAATAATTAGAGTAATTTTTTTATTTTATTACAAAATCCATAGTGTCCAACCACCTTAGCACCTAAGAGAAGAAGCAACTAGTTACTCATATTTCCCCCATCTAGTTTATTGGAGGATATCTATACAAGCTGAGAGATGATGAGGTATTATTATTATCACTTAGAAGTGCACCCTTATAATAATGTGTGATTTTTATCACTCCAATTAACAAAATGGAAACTCTCTAAGGTGTGTGTTTCTTTATATTGGATAGAATATTTATATTAAGGGTTGGTTCCCTTTTGTAAACTCACCTACTTCTCTCTAAACTCTCTAATTTAGTGAATTCTTGACTAGGAAAAAGGTAAAAGGAACAATGCTCAAACTAAAATTAAACACAAAAATTAAAAATTTGGGGTGATTCACCAATGTTAAGGTTAATTATTCCTATACTTGACACACTTGTAAATCTAAATAACTTGGACACATTCACTTCATATTCATGTAATGACTCTTGTATTAGATTTTCATACAGAGGTATTGAGAAACATTCATACTAGCATGGAAGGAATGAACATAGGTTTAATTCACTTCAAAATTATATATAAATCAAACTTATACAATTTATATGACCTCAAACAATTCTCATATGTTTCACAAAGGTGAAAAATTTAGACAAAAACATAGTAAAATTAGTCATTCACTAAGTCACATCAATGAATATTAAATACACACTTCATGAACAACCTAAAATAGAGGAAAAATTATCTTATTATTGCTTCAAAGGTGATTTATTACAAATTTTGGAATTTGTTTTGTATATCTAAAATAATAACCTCCTCTTCTTTCAGAAATTAACATACACGTAAAAAATGAAAGAGAGAATAGACAAAATATCCCCAAAATAAGGATGAGTTAGCATGCTTAGTAATCATTCCTTCCTACTTTAACTCAACTCACTAAACTCAAAAATCATACATATTACATCAAGAGTTTAAAATTATACTTCTTGGAACATGGTGTTGGACAAAGAGATAAGATTGTTTGAATATTTTTAAACAAGTCTTAGTTCCTCATTCATGACCTATTTTTAAGGAATTTGGTATCCTTGCATGATTTTATGGTATTCAATGAATGAAAGGTCTCAATAATCTTCAATTAACTCCTTTTTAACACCCCATTAAATCTCTTGGAAACTCTCCATATTTCTAGTGAGTGTCTTCAACTATCTTACTTGTATATTCAAGATAGACTTCAACTATCTTACTTATATCTTTCATGCATGTTTCTCTCTCTCAACCTCCTTAAATTTATACAAGATGGTTTTTAATGGATAGGTTTTAATTTTTATTGTTTAATTAATCTCCTCTATGAAAATAGGTCCTCTTATTTGATCACTTCTTCAAATCAAATATTCTATTTTTTCATGTTGCTTCTCCACCTTTCTAACACTAATTGAAGGCTTCTTCTTATTTGAATTTAATTTTTATAAAATTATCTCAAAATTGGAATAGGAATTTCATTATTAATTTTTATTTATATTCATGAAATATCCTTTTTGAGAATGTATTTAATTATAGACAATCACATCTCTCCATATTGGTCCTTGGATATGCTTATCTTCTCCATTTTGACAAGCTAGTTGAATGCACAATGATAAATTAAAACTTGATGATACTAAATTATTTTAATATATAATTATTCTAAATATTATTTTAAAATAATCATCATAGTGTTACATACCTTCAAACAAATATTTATCTCCAAACTCTACATATAACTTATAAACTTGCTCTTGTGTGTTCTTTAGGCCTCAAGAAACCCTAATTTAGATTTGGTGGTCTAAAATGAGTAATAAGTATCACCAAACATTAAAAATATTACAATTATATAGGTATAAATGGTTAATTCCTAGATAATTTTTAAAATATCAAAAAACCTTCACAAAACTCCCAAATAAAAATTCACAAAAAGTACCTGCTTGCTGCCCATAACATCACCTAAAGATGTGTTTGAATGATTTGAGGATACTTTGAATTGGTTTTCTATTATATAAATATGTATTTATACATTTTAATAAATTATAAATCCTATAAAATAATTTTATACCCTTGAAAAATATGAAACAGTCATTTCTAACTCTATTTATGAGAAAATTAGTCAAAAACCTTGATTTCCTTTATGGTACAGACCTATTTTTTATATTTTTTCTCTCATAATGTACAACAATGACATAAAAATAATTTTAAACATTAAAGGACATAAAAAAATTCATAAATTTTAAATTTAAATATATTTCACATTGTACAAACAAAAAAAATGCACTTTTAAATGTTTTCTTGTTTGTACAATTTCTTCTAAATGCCTATAGGTTTGATTTTCAGAATTTTATTGAGTTTTATGGGGTAAAAATACCTCATTATTTTTTAATTATAAACCTAAATATAATATATAATAATTAAAACCATTTTATATTCTCAAAAAATCACTTAAACCTCTCAAAAAATGCTTTATTTGGTTGTTTCTCTTGCATGCTTGAAACCTTACAACCTATATCATTACCTTTTTCATTATTTGCATTGAAATTTTGATTGATTAAGGTGTATTAATTTTATTTATGACCCATAATATATAAAAAAAAATTAATTTTCAATAAAGAACTAAAAAATTCAATCGCATCTCCTAAAACTGAGCTATTGGGGTTTTAAAAATGTTTTAGAGCACCTTTTCTTCTTAACAATTGTTCATAAACATATCCCCTTGTAAGATAAAACCAATGAATATAATATTAAGGTAATAATGGAACCTATATTACCATAATAATATTATAACAAACTCTTCTTTTTGTTCATGAACTAAACATCTAAAAATTGCCCTTAATAGCTTGCAACTAGCTTGCTAAAGGAATAAAAGAAACTTTTGCCAAAATTTGGACATATGAGATGTTATTGAGAATGGTTATGGATTTATGAAGGATATATTATGTTATTTATATATTATTTAATCCCCACTTCATGATTGAAGTCTTCCTAAAAATCTTTATATAATCGATCTTGACCAATGGTGGTAAAACTTATCAACATTCTTGGTGACCATGTTGAGATGCTTTCCTGCTAAACACTCAAGACTAGTAGAATTATTAATTGGTATCTTGATCTATGAAAACATCACCAAATTTTAAATTTAAATTTACTTCTCAATTAATAACAAAACTTGTGCATGATCACTTAGGTAATTGAAAACTAAAACAACTACCAACTGAAAAATGTGCAAGATAACACTTACAGGAAAGTGAAAACTAAAACTAATATGTACAAAGAATAAATTTTATTTATAAAAAAATATTAATATTATTTCCATTAAATAGGATTGATATCTCTTCATGATCCATCTTAACTAGTTGGAAGGCATTGTGAGGCTTGCAACTTGAGATCATGTAAGGACTACTCCAAAGTGAGTCAAAATTTGTGTGTCTTCATATTTTGGCCCTATCCTCATCCCATTTTAGAACCAAGTCACATTAATTGAATATTATTGAATATTATCTTATATCAAATGTTTTATTTACTTGTGCTTGATGTATTTCTATAGCTAACATAGACTGATTTATGATTTTTTCTAACTCCATAAGTTCAGCATATCTCACTTCCATAGGCTCACTCTCTCATAATTCTAGCTGATGAATTAACTCCAAAGTAGGGAGCTCAAGTGAGATTAGAAATATAGATTCTCTAACATACACTATCTTGTAAGTTGAATTGGAAACAAACCTCTTGAAGGTGGCCCTATAAACCCATAAAGATGACTTTAACTTCAAATTTGAAGTCCTATGATTATATTCAATTGTTCTCTTAATGATCTTCAACAAGTTTTTGTTAGTAGACTCAACAAGGAAATTACCTTGTGGATACTAATTGGAAGAAGTCTTGAGATACAAACTATTTTGGTTAACCCATTGACTACTTTTAGATGTTAAAATTGTCATAGCATTTTCCAAAATTATAGTGAAAGGAAAACCAAACCTTGTGAGCAAACCTTCATAGAAGTCCAAAACACTAGATTCATTTGCTTCCTTCAAATACACTATTTATATCCATTTAGTAAGGCAATATGTTGCTATAATAATCCACTTGTGGTCTAAGATATAAGGTGGATTGATGAGACAAATAAAGTAAAAATCACATTAGACAATGAATAATATACTAAAATAGGTTGAAGAGGTAAGACAACAATCTTTTCCTTTCTTGAAAACAATTCACCTTCTTGCACTTCCTTACCTAAACACGACAATATCTAAAAATGTTTAGCCAATACTATCCACCCCTCATGATTTTGAGGGTTTTTTTACTTGATAAAAAGTGTCCTCCACCTTTTCCATCATGAAATTATTTAAATAATATTTCAACTTGACATGGTTCTATACATCTCAAGAACATGTAATTAACATCCTTTTTAAATAACACACCATCAACGAGTAGAAAAGTAATAAATTGAAACCTAAATTACCTTATCTTTGATCAACTTGAGTTTGGAGGATACATACCACTCTAAAAGTACCTCACGATATCTTGAAACTAGTTTATTGAAGGTATATGATTGGATGAAATATCTTCCCCATTAAAGACCAAAACAACCTCTTTGATTTCCTACAAGTCTTGATACAAGTACTCACACAACCCTTTGCCTATAATCAACTTGGTTACCTTTACTTACACATCTTATCCCATGATCCTTGTTATCCATCCTACTCTCTTATCACTTATGTCCTTTTTCAATAAGAAATATTTGATGTTAGGATGGGAAACCACCATGTGGATATTTTTGTTGGATAGTAGGTACCTAAACTTTATAAGACTTATGATTATGAAAATCACATGTGTCTCAATAAATGTGTATCTTATTTCATACCCTTCCAAGACTTGACTAAAAAATGCTATTAGCTGCTTTAAACCATTTTAATTTTATTATGTTAATATTACTAAAATTGTATCAAAATTAGCATATGCATACAACACAAAATCCATTGAAAAATTATTATTGATAAGACTAGGAACACTAACAATGGATTGCTTAATTTATTCAAAACTTTTCATACCTTTCTTGGTCCAAGTAAAATTCCAATTTTTCTTGAGCATAATTATTATAAGGCTTGACAAATTTGAAAAATTAGATATATACCTTCTTATAAATTTAATATTTCCAGGGAAAATTTGTAATGTTTTCTTATGATTAATCAAGGATAATTCAATAATATAATTTATTCTTTCTAGATCAATAGTCAAACCATGCTTATAAAAAAACAGGACTAAGGAGTTTACCTTCATACATAAAAAACATGCACTTATTTAGGTTAAGTGACACCCCATATTGCCTACATCTCTCAAATACCTCTCTAATATGAATCATGTGATCACTTATCCTATTTTTAAAAATGTAACATCATCCAAATACACAAGAAGAAATCTATGGATCAAAATTTGAAATCTCATATCCATGGCTCTTTGGAATGTTTATCTTGTAGTGGATAACCCAAACGGATTTTTTTAGTATGAAAAGGTGCCCCACTTGGTGGTTAATGTTGTTTTGAATTGATACTCTTCTTTCAAAAGTATTTGGTTATGCCCACTATAACCATATATCAATGAAAACCTTTTCGAACTAGCATTTAACTACAATATTTGTTTCATTGATGGTAAGGGATAATGGTCCTTAAGTGAGGCTTTGTTCAAGTCATTAAATTCCACACATAATTTTTTTTGTCCATTATTCTTTCTCATGGGATAATGCTTCATTGGAAATATTATACCTTATTCAATCAACTTGAGAAGCTCTATTCTCATCAATGGTTCTAGCTTTGGGTTGATTAATCTTTGTCTTTGCCTCACTGGTTTTGTATCTATTTCTAGTTAAATTGTGTGCTGAGCCAATCTAAGATCAAAACCTTTTAAATAACCACACTCACATGAAAAAAAAAACATCAAACTCTCAACATAAATAAACAATAGATTCTTTTTGATATTGAGAGCATACTTTATTAAGCTTGAGAGCTTTTCCATTAACTATGTCAATGATTTCATAATGTTCTTATTTGTTAGATAAAGAAGATTTATACCTTATTACCTCATAATTCCTATTTAAAATATTATCAAGTGTGAAAAAACCCTTTGGTAACTTGTTATATTTGACCTGAATTATTTGATCACTATACTACTACAAAAAATTTGACTGATTTCTTGAAAAAAATTCAACCTCTTCTTATAGAAAACAAACAACTTGATCATCATCCTCAAAGGCTTGCTAATTCACATTATTATTAATTTATGGTATTATCATAATACTTATATATGGATGAGTTTTATCATTTTTTATATCAGCTAGAATTTTAAATTAGGATCTTATTATAGCCAGTGTATCTACATGCTTATTGATCCCTCTAATCACTGCTTACATGTCAAATGCTTCAACACCTTATATAATATCCCATACCTTGTGTTTTTATGAATATATCAATGTATTTTTACAAAAATTAATCCCTCTTATTTTATTTACCACAAGATCACTATCTCTAAATGACTATAATAGGTTAACTTCCATCATTCTAGCCCATTGCAAACCATGAACTAAGGCCTCATATTCTTTTAATTTATTAGAGCATCCAAAATAAAAGTTTAAATCAACATAGTAAATTTTTTTGGAAGGTGAAATTAGAATCATACCAGTCCCTATACCATGTTTATTCTATGAGCCATCAAAATAGAGTTACCATTAACCATCATTTAACTCACCTTCTTTGTATAGAGATGGAATTTGTTCACCATCCTCATGTAAACATTAAAATCCAAGTCATTATTCATATATAATATTTTAGCAATAATTTTCATGAATATTATTGTCCCATTAATTAATTAATAAATTAAGACCACCATCAATAGATGAGTTTGCTTTTGCTTCACTAGTTTGCTCCACTTCATCCAAAATGACATAATTAGTATTAACAATACTAAGCATATATGGTTATAGATGAAAATGAGCAATATGATATGAATTAATTGTAAATTTTGTTCTATACCTTATTATAAACATTAGGTATGTATAATAAATTGAAATATACCCACCTATATTTGAAGTTAAGTAATGTGATAATCACATATCAAATTATGGAGGAAGATCTACCATCACTACATCTTTTTTAATGGTCACATTTAGGAATGAATGAAGTTTTAATTTTAGATTATTTATTATACCCAATATCTTGGTTGGATATAACTCAAGTTGAAAGACACCCTTATTATTTGGGTCATATACCAAAACTAATATGAAATCTATTTTGGCATTACTATGCTACTTTTTCCACTATCAATCATGTAATTATGAACTAGTGTGTTGCCAATAATCAAAGAAATGTAGAAAGGATGTGTATTACTTGGTTTTTAATAATATTTTATATCCTTTACCAATTTATGTATTTATTTTACTTGTTACTTCTATTGTTGATCTGAATTTTCTAGAACCACACTTTCCTTCTCTAGTAGTTTTATAGATAAACTAAGGCCCAAAAGCTCATGGATAAGGGTATCACTTTATCTTAGGATTTTAAATGAATCAAACATGGTAATTTTTATATTTTATTTATTTATATGGTTTACTATACTGAAGGAGGATCCTCTAATATTTGGTTTCACCTTCTAAGAAATAGGACACTCTTGTACTTGAGGCACTTGGTGGACCTTGCTTACTTCCATATTCTAAATTTTTATGAGCTAAAGGGATAGTAATATGATGATTAGTACCTTTATAAACCATATTAAATACATATTTAGGTTTAATTACCTCTTTTATCTCATATATATCCCTTATCTTATCTCGTGTGGTTGTAACCAAGTTGTTTGGTTTACTAGGTTCACCAATCTAATTTACTACCATGTGATCATCAACTTGCTAATTAACCAAGGTTATATCTAGTTTTAATTTTCCATGATTAACTTACCATTGTTAATTAATATACTAATTGTGTTGGTCTCCTTGAATAAAGGATTCCTCTTGTGTCTTTCGAGGAATAGTCATATTTTGTGCTACTAGATCTTAATTTTTCATATCGTTGGCATTAGAAGGATGCCAAATTGAATCATGCATCATATTTTTTTTTACTAGTAAAATTTCCTTGGATGTGGAAGTAAAATTGGGATAAATTTAAACATATGTTTTGGATATTGTAATGACTCCATGAACCTGGTATGATGGCCTATTAACTCTAAAGCCTTGGTAGTGAGGTTTGTGCTCTCTATATGGCTGATATATGGGCTGATTAATTGTTTGGTATGGAATATTTGATTCATATGTTATCCTTTTTAGATGAAATATCTCATTACAAAAATATTTTATCATACTTTTTAGTTCACCAACCACACTAGATTGACTACAGGGATATTGAACTTGGTTTTGAGAGGTTAGAATTGGGGATAGTGATGGAACTTGATGAGGTTGAATAGGTTGTGTTTCTATAAAAAATAGAATTAGAGGCCTAGGTGAAAGTTTTCCATATTTAATTAGACTATTTTAAAATATAATTGCAACCTCATATACATCTAGGAGTGTCCTACCACCCATGGACTGAATCATAATTGAAATATTACAATTCAAGGCTCTCAAGAAGTATAGGAAAACACATTCAAGAGATGGCCTTATCATGGGAGGTATTATGTTACATTTTTTATAAAATTTAATATTTAAGTCAATAATAAATTCATGTGGTTCACTTTTGATGGTAGTGAGTTGTTCAAGAAGGGATAAATGGTTTGATTTACCTTCAAATTGTCTATAAAATACTACACCTAAGTCATTCCATGTGGTAATGGAGTCCAAGGGAATGTTCCTATACCATTGAAATTAATTTTATATGAATGGTATAGCAAGTAAATATATGACAACATTATCATGGGTAACATGTTGAAATGAACATAAGTTGGTCACAACTTTGATATGTTTTATCAATGTAGTTTGATCTTCACTTTTAAAATATGGTAGGCTTTGGAGGGTTGAGGTTGGACTATCATCATATTAGTCCAAATTGAGAGGGATTACATAATTTAAATGAATAAATAATTGTTTCTTAGGTATATCCATGTTGATAATGGGATTTGAAGTTGAAGTGGTTTGCATAATAGGCTGATTTGGTGAATGAAATAATCTTATAGGATATGTAATTTTTCTTAAAAACCTTCTTCTTTTGTTTGAATGAAAAAGTAATTAAATAAAATAAGATGGTATAACTATAATTTTATACCTTGTAGTGATCTTAGGCATGAAATCGGTACTTCTCTACTACTACCAATATGTTTGTTTAACTCTAATCTACGTCTCACCAGGCATGTCAGAAACTATTATCACTTAGAAGTGCACCCTTACAATAATGTGTGTTTGTTATCATGCTTATTGACATAATGGAAACTCTCCAAGGTGTGGGTGGCCTTATATTATAGATAATATCTAGATTAATTGTTGTTTACTTTTGGTGCAGTCACCTACTTCTCTCTAAACTCTTTAATTTAGTAAATTTTTCCCTCAGAAAAAGGTAAAAGAAGCAATACTCAACTTAAAATTGATGAAAATTGAAAATTTGGGGTGATGAACCAATGTTAACTTCATATGATTGACACACTTTATAAGATAAATAACTTTCACACATTCACTTCATCTTCATATAATGACTCTTGCATTAGTATTTCATATAAAGGTCTTGATAAACATTCATGTTGGCATGGAAGGAATGAACATAGCTTGAATTCACTTCCAAATTAGGTAGAAATTAGACTTATACACTTGATATAAACTCTAGTAATTCTCATATTTTAAATAAAGGTGAAAATTTTAGACATAAACATAGGAAAATTAGTTATTCACTAAGTTACATCAATGAATATTAAGCACACACTTCATGAACAAAACCTAAAAATGGAGGAAAAATTAGGTTATTATTGCTTCAAACATGATGTATTACAAATTTTTCTAGATTTTTTTTATATCCAAAATCATAATATCCTATTCTCTCAAAATTCAAAATACATATATAAAAGTAAGGAAAGATAGAGGAGACAAAACATCCCCAAAGTAGGGATGATTCATCATTCCTAGTCATCATTCACTCCTAATTCAACTCAACTCACTAAAATCCAAAATCATACATCGTAAATAAATATTTTAAACCTCCTATTCTTTTAACATGACATAGGAGAGAGAGAGAGAGATAATATTACTTGAATGTTTTTGAACAAGTCCTAGCTTTTCATTCATGACCTATTTTTAATAAATTTGGTCTCCTTCAATGATTTGATTGACTTCAATGCATTAAGAGGTCTTGATAATATTAAATTAACTCCTTTTGAACTTAAAATTCAATATCCTTGAGACTCTCCATATTTATAGTGAGATACTTCATCTATATTACTTGTATCTTTAAGTTTGACTTTAGTTATCTTACATGTAACTTGCATGCACATTTATCTCTATCAACCTCCTCAAATTTCTCTAAGGTGGAATATAAGGGACAAGTTTTCATTTTTATTGGTAAATGAGTATCCTCCATGAAAATAATGTCCTCTTATTTTATCAATTCTTAAAATCAACTTCTCCATTCTTGCATGTTACTTATCCACCTTTCTAGGGTTGATTAAAAGCTTCTGCTTGTTTGACTTGACTTTTTCTAAAAATAGATCTAGTATGGAATAAAACGAGAGAAATATTTCATGTTTAATTTATATTTATATTTGTGAAATATAATTTCTAAGAGTGCATTTGATTATGGACAATCATATCTCTCCATACTTGTCCTTCTTGGATATGCCCATCTTTTCCATTTTGATAAACTTGTTGAATGCATAATGAGAACCTAAAACTTTATTATATTGCATTATTTTAACAAATAAGGAGTATAAATATGATTATAAAATCATAAAAATGGTGTCACAAACACTCAAACAAATTTTTAGATCCAAATTCACATATAACTTCCAAAACTGCTCTTTTGTGCTCTCTAGGCCTCAAAAAACCGTAATTTATATTTGGGGGTATATAATTAATTGTATGTATCAATAGAGACTCATAATATTATAATTGTATATTTATAAATGGTTAATACTTTTATAAGTTTTAAAATATCAAAAAAATTTTACCAAACTCTTAAGTAAAAATTCACAAAAAAGTGCCTACTTGTTACCCATAAGGTCACCTAGAGATGTTTTTTAATGATATGAACCTATTTTGAATTGATTTTCATTGTAAAATTATATATTTATACTTATAAATTAATTTCACACCATATAAAATAATTTTATGCCATTATAAAGATTTGAAACACTCATTTCTAACTTCATTTATGAGAAAATTAGTCAAAATCCCTAATTTCCTTCATGATATAGACCTTTGTTTTTATATTTTATATCTCATAATGTATATTAAGGATATTAAAATAATTTTAAAAATTAAATAACATAAAAAAAAAAAAAAAGCCCTTTATGTAAAATTTTAAGAGATTAAAAATAGTAGAACTCAAAATATGTACTTTTTAGTGGTTTCTAGATTGCACAATTTCATTTTTAAATGCTTATAGGTCTACATTTTGTCATTTTATTGAGTTTTATGATGCTTATATACATAATTATTTTTTAATTATAACCATTAATATCCAATATAATCATTACATATATTTTATATTCTCAAATAATCACTTAAACCTCTCAAAACATTCTTTTTATGAGTATCTCTTGCATGCTTGAAACCTTACAACCTATACCTTTAAATTTCACCATTAATTTAATTGAAATTTTGATTTAAAAATGTTTATTAAATTTAATTTTGACCCAAAATATCTCACAAAACTTTTAATTTTCATCAAAAAACTCAAAAATGCAATCACGCCTCATAAAACTGAGTTATTGGAGTTTTAGAAGGGTTTTAGAGCACCTTTTCTTCTTAACTACTATTCATAAATTTAATCCCATATAACCTAAAAAAAATGAATGGAATATTGAGGTAATATGGGACCTTATATTATTATAATAATATTCTACCCAAATATTATTTTCTTTCATGAACTAAACATCTAAAAATTGTACTTACTAGATTGCAACTAACTTGTTAGAGGAATAAAAGAAACTTCTACAAAAATCTGGACCTATGAGTTGTTACTAAGCATAGTTTTTTATTAATTAAATTTGTATTATTTTTTAAATATATTATTGAATTTTAAATCCATTATTTGAGTCTTTTTATAAACTTTCACATAAGCAACCTTGACCAATGGTGGCAAAATTTGTCAACAAATATGAAGGCGCATAATGAATATGAGTGCGCTAAATTCCTAAAAGAAATCCATGAGGGTGTTTTAGGAGGAAATTAATTTGGTAAATAAATAACAAGAAAGGTTATACTATCTATATTATAGTGGTCTATACTATTCAATAATGTCAAATCCTATGTGCACCAATGTGATATCTATTAGCATAGGAAAACCAAATCAATGGGATGTTATGTCCCTTCATCTGGTTCTTTCTCATGAACCATTTGAAATATGGGATATTGATTTTTTTGTCCCCATTAAACTTTTTTAAAGATATACTACTCCATTTATATCATTATTACTATATATTATATCATATGTTGGCTGAAGCAATGCCCATAGAAGATTATACTACTACTACTACTACCATTGTTATATTTGTATGGAAACATATCATCACATGATGTGGGTTCCTATTAAGTATAACTAGTAATTTTGTCACTCACTTTATCACTTTAGAAATGCAAATCCTCTTATCTAAATTCATGATTTCACACCATAAGACCACACCATACCATTATCAATTCAATATTACAATAGAATCCTTCAACAATGTCCTTAGTAATATACTGGCTAAGGTTTGAAATATTGGTCACATTGATTGGGATGATCATTTTTATGTAGTTTTATGAGCTTACAACACTAAAATTAAAATTTTGATTAAAATTACTCCTTTTAACCTTGTCTTTGGCACTGAAGCTATTTTACTGGTTGAATATCTTGTGCCTTCTAACATATTAAATGTGTTGGTAGATCAGAAGAATAAGAACATATAAAATCTGAAATGGATGTTTTAATTCAATTGGATGAAACATGCATTATCTCACACTAGAGTCAAGAGGTTGAGAAGCAAAAAGAAAAATATTGGCATGACCAACATATCAAAACAAAAGTTTATCATCCTACTATGCATGTATTAGTCTATGATTAAAAGTTTTTGTCATATAAATAAAATATGGATATGATGTAATGGTCCATTTATTATCCATGATATCCACCCAATATGTTCTAGGACATTTCACTAGTAGTCAGCTTCAGCCCTACCATTATATGTAAATATTTTTTTCATGCATTATATAAGGTGTATGCATATTAATTTTAGCTTATAAATTTAGTTTTATTTTCAAATAACCATGGAATTTGTTGAAAAAAAATTCTTAGGATGACTTTAGCACTTTTATTACTCTCTTGTTTTAAAAAATTGTGTCATTTATCACTAGGTTATGTCATGGAGGATAAAACACATATTTGTGTGTGGGGTAAGTTTTAAGATGAATAAAACAATTAAGATAAAGTGCATAATTATTTTTGGGAGGAATCAAATGAGACCAAAAAAATATTAAAGGATAAGGAGGCATGCATGAAGTGACATGAGGCATACAAGAGGTAGTGCATGATAGAGGCACAGAGGAAGTGGTGCAGGCCTTAGGATTGTGGGATGTAGAAAACAAATGAAATGCCATTATAAATATGTTTAAAATAGAAAAGGTAGTTCTTTAAAATCAAAATGGAAATTTTAATTTTTTGTTATAGTTAACATGCATTATAGAAAAAGTGAAATAACTTTCAAATTAAGGATGGGACATTTATTTACTTATAATGTAGTGGGATAAATAGATAACATGTCAAATGGATGCCATGGCATTATGTTTAAAGTAATAATGGTTGAAGTGATTAGAAAAAGGTTTGGAGGGGTAGTTAATGTAAAAAATTCTTATGTAAAAAACACTTGTAGATATCTAATTCTCATTTTTACTAGTGAAAACTTCAAATGATTTTAGAGCTCAAGTGTGTAAAAGTAGAAAAGGTGTATTTATATAATTTTAGTGGAAAAAGTGAAGTAGAGATTGATAAAAAAATGCATTAAGAAAAAAGGATTATAAACATACTATAAGATCATTTCAAAGTGAGTTTTAGGCTTTATATGCTATGTCTTCTATTGAAGGAGGTTAAAGTAGGAAAGTTAAAGTATTTTGGGTTTGTAAAAAGGAAACAAACACATTCATAGAATAACTAGTCAACCACACATTAACCTTTATGCATCATATTTGGTGACGCATCTAAAGTAGAAGTCAAGAAAGAGAAGATATCCATTACCGATCATCCACTAAGTAGAGGAGTACAAAGGTGCAAAGGAATGTAGTCCTATTTTTATCCAAGAAGAAGGTTTTAGTATATATAGTGTGCAAGGTGAGAATATGATAAAGTTTGTATAAGAGATGTTTTTAAAATAGGTAGCATAGATGGATTATGTATGGAATAACACTACCACAACACCACCTCTACCTCTAATTTTTATAGAAGAAATGTAATACCCTTATAAAATATTTCACATGGAAAACTAGGAATACAAGGTTTTCACTTGTCCTATACTTGACTAAAATCATCACCAATATGGTAACAAGGGAGGATTGTAGTGAAACTACCATGTTGAGAACTAAAACATAAGGAATGATTTCACTTATTATATAAAATTTTAAAATTTACTCAAGGATGAAGGCATGCTTCAACTTTTCCAACTACCATATTTTTGTAAACCTTGATAGGTGGTTTGTTTTCTGGTTTCTTGTATCCATAAGGACCATATTTAATTTTTAGGGCACAAAATGAGGATCACCCCTCAAATAACAAATAAAAAAATGATTGATATCTTTAAGGTTTAATGTTAGTGTGGATCTTAATAATCAAGATGTGATTGATAAAAAAAAAATGATACTGAAATATAAAAAAGAAGGCCATACCATGTACACTACAATTCTTTTAGATCCTACCATTCAGGTAGCTATGCACTTATACATGACAAAGTTAGGATGCATGGATATATGGAAAGAGGTGGATATGTCCCACCTCTATGTCATAATCTAAATGATCAAGGGGAATAAATATAATTACACCTAATATTTTGTTGAGATAATTGAAGAAGATGTAGATAAGGCACATCAACTTCCCAACCACAAGGTTACCTATGGTATAATTTTATTTTACTTATTTTTGATGAGATTGGTGTCCTAGAGTATTCTTGTATAGAACTTAAGTGGGTCCACCAACAATATTATAAGTCCCCCGTCAAGAGGTTCAAAAAATTTACATGTTTTAGTAGCATCACACTATATGACAAGATGAAGATAAAGGGTTAGTTTGAGGGGATGAAGGAATATTTTAGGAATGAATGACACATAACCAAAGATTTTATCACATATATGGAAAGACAAGATGATTTTTTTGTTAAGTAACATTATTCTCTCATGTGGATATGGATGGATAACACTAATAACTTATTAAGATAGCTCAAGTTTCCCTATGCTCTCACTACAAAATATTTCATGGACTCTATTAATCACATTATAGATTCACACCTATTAAACATTTATGTTCGAAATATTGATGTCGAGGTTCAAACTCTTCACAATTTATATGTCTATCCAAGAAGGGAAGCATACATATAATCACATAAATCAGGTAAAATTGATATTAATCATTTCAAGAATAACATGAAAGGAAAAATATTTTTGGTGTACTATATGATTAGGCCCCAAAATAGAACATTGGGAAGCTAAGAGGTAGAGAAATAATCCATTCCCACTCAATTAGAACATGTGTTTAAGTAAGGGCATATAAAAATGAGGAAATGCCAAGACTTGAGGACATTACTTATATTAGGGCATATGAGCAACAACTTAGGTCTAACCCCAAATGATAAATTAAAGCCTCATCACCAAAAAAGTCATAATGGTTACCTATAGAAACAAAATATGTCTTTTCTACCTCAAAACCAACTATCCAATTATGGCCAAATATTTAATGCCAAAAGTGGTGATCCATAAACTAGGTGAAGTTTCTACAGAAGTGTAGCCTAAAAGTAACCCACTACTAAGCCTAAAAAATAACATCATGTTATTAAGGAACCATAAATGGACATTGAGAGTCAAAAACCTTTTGAGTAAGAGATAGTAAAAGTGGCATCCCCTAGCACAGAGGACCTTGGCACTGGTATAAGTGAATAATGGAAAAAGATCCATAATATTGTAGATCCAAAGAGTAACCCTCAAAATGGAAAGGAACCTATGTAAGAAGTATAAGAGTTATAACTATAAAATGAGGATAATGAGGACCTTCCTTCTAATTACCTATTCCATCAAGGTATACTAGATGAGAAATTATATATATGGGATTATTTATGTAAAATTGAATCCACCAACCAAAATAGGTATAAGCTATCTTTTTCTATGGATATATACAATGATGAATGTCATTTTGAGCTCCCAAAGGCCAACACTAATCTAATCTAGAGGGGGAAGATATTCTAGATATGATTTAGGTGGATACCCTTTAATGCTCCACAACTAAATAATGCATGGACCTAACAAAGGTTTCCTTAGAAGTTACTATGATAAATATTCTTGATAGGAACTATGTTAGCAATATTCACCACAAACATTGATAGGTTGTCTGGATGTATAGATAAGAGCATGATAAAAGGTCCAAACTTCAAGAATAACTTGAAGTGCTTAAAAGACAACATGATGCAACTGAGGCATGTTGATTAAGGACACTAGGCCTTTATTAGATAATTTTGAAGAGTGAGCTAACACATTTTGATGGTATTCCTCTAACTGGAGAAGCCATCAATAAACTAGAGACACTAGTGGACCTTTTTCTAAAGAAATGCAAGAATCAAGTGACTCCCCAAAAAGAGTAGTTATGGGTAATAGAGTAATTGATAGAGGCCATAGACATATAGAGGACCTTTATGAACAAATTAAGCACCACTATGAGCATCACTGATGGGTTTTTTATAAACTTGGTGTTATCAATATAGATTACACCCTTGAGGTAAAGGAGTTTTGAGCCTACCTTGTCTAGTTAATACAATGGAATCACGTCTAGATGTCAGTAGCCTAATGGGTGAGGTGAATCTCTAGTTTTGTGGTTATCTCCCTTAATGAATCATCTAATCATGAATATTAAGCCTACTTACTTTTCCAATGAAAATGGACTGAATAAATGTATGAAATCAGATCTTATATTATAGGAGGTGATACACCAAAATTTTATATATCCTCTACTTAATCTTTCAACAACACTTTTGGAGTAAAACCAAGACTAATTACTAAGACACTCTCTGTAAAGGACTCCAATACATTAGTGCTTCACATGGAGGTTATGCTAAATGACCATGACTTGAGGATGATGAATAAGAGGTCTAATTCAAGATACTATCAATCAATTTACACTATAATAACATTCATTATCACGTTCACACACCATGTAACCTAAATAAGAATAATCCACTAACATCTAGGTGAGAAATAAGGACCTCCAAAGGGAGAAAAGGATAGACCGCTTATGCAAATCAAACAATTATGAAACACATTAGAGACCAGTTTGGAGAAGGTTAAATCAATCATTATATTATCTCAAAGGATAAAATATACAAATGGATATAATGTTATCATACCCAATATAGGGATCATTACAATGTCTTTCTAATCCTAATTTATAGAACATGAGAAGAAGAGAGAAAGATAATGTGGTGTATAATTATAGTTTAGAGGACATGATTACCATAATTCATATAATAATTAGTTACAAACATGAAGGAGGGGTATAAATAGTTCCATAACTCCTCCCATGCATAGACTCATTATCATAGTGGCCTTCATATAAGGTGTCCTAGTTGTTGAATGAGGACTTACAAGGTCAGATTTCAAAGAGAAGTTATGAATATATTCCTATAAAATATTTAATTTAATAATACCTCTATAATTCATCATGATTCATTACCTATTTAATATGTATCATCCCATTATTCATGCCATTTATGACTCCATGAAGTTATATTATGCCTTACTCAATCTAATTTTTAAGGGAGACCTCCTAAAATTGCCTTTACTAGGAATGTAAAAGTCATTCTTAGGCCTAACCCATACAAAATGTACCTCACACATGTGAAATAGTAGATATTTTTAGTGTCCATGAGCCCTCTAAAGATTATATTGATCTTTTTTATCCTAACCATTACATTTTAATTTAATTAGCTCATCATCTCTTCCATCAAGTTATTATAGAGGTTTTAGGAAAGTTCAAACATGCATAGTATTTTAATTATTATTCATATCCCTAAGGGAATATATTTCATATTTAATACCAATAACTTCAAGTAGAAAACCTAACTCAACTTCCCATAGTATCTAATAACTCCAAGCACTTTCTCCTTGAAATTCACATGTGAGGATGATACCTCTTAGAATAGAAAACATGTAAATGTGGGCTCAAAAGAGGAAAATTTAGTTTGCATGGTGTGATAATGTATGGTTTACCCTATTTTAAAATCCCCAAAGTTTTTATAATATCTCATACATAGGCTTAGGGTTTTTTATCCAATAGGCTAGTTTGACTCTAAATGTCAGGTTATTAGGATTTCCTTTCAATTTCATGAGTTAAACTTCATGTTAAAAAAAATTAAAATCATAAATAACTTCCCTAGATATTTTAATCCTCCAAATAATCCCAATGATTCAATTTTTCTTCCAATTTCATGCTTAGGCCTATGACTACCTATTTAGGTCTACTAGGCCTAATTAGCTTGTCAAGGCTCTTCATTTTGTTTCAAAAAAACAAACCATATAAATTAAGAATATAAAAACCTTGTATAAAATTATATATACTAATTTATCACCCCTTCACCTTTCATTCATGTATACCTCAATCATCTCATATTCTTCTTCATGACCTTGATTGTAGGAGACCTAGTTGATTTGTTTGGGATATGAGTGCAAACATCCTAATTTTGTTTGAAACTTGAGGTTTAATTGAGTGATGTAAAATATTACTTAGGGTAATATTAATTATATATAAATTTTTAATCTTTTTTCTAACTCATCCACCACTTAGTACCTTGTTTTTTCAAGCTAGCTTGTAGGTGGAAGTTTGGTTCTTGACTATGTGTACGAGGCTGGTCTCCTTCTTGATGACTTTATCACAAATTACTAGCATTTTTAATTTTTTATATGATGTTTCAAACATAAATTCACATTCTAAACCTTAAATTCACCATAAAATGGATAATTTTTCTCAAATTATTCTCCTTCTTTGGTCAGACCTAAAGATGGTAATTCTAAGTTTTTTTACTATGAGAGGAAAAAGTGCATCCTTATTGAGTGGTTATTCAGTGATATTTTTAATTTTTATATAATTATTCATGATTATTCACCATTATTATCCACACATCCATACCTCCTAGACTCATCACATAATTAGTGTTTCTTTAATTTATAGTCATAGTCATGTGTCCTCAATTGGTGTTTTGATTGGGTTTCTCATATTCTATCAATCTTACATGATTATTCATAATCATTTTGATTATTATGAGCATCAATACCTTAGTTTATTAATCCCAATATTCAATACTTCACTTGATTATTTTTCCTAAATAGGCATGTAGATTCTCAATTAGGAGCATGTCTCTCTATGCTAAGAATGGTCTGTGAGTATGAAGAAGTGAGGAGCATGAAGCCAATACCAAAGAGTATGACCATAAAATGAATCTCATGAATGTTTTAGTATAACCTTATGATTATCTATAGTTATCATAATGAAACACCCTTCTCTCACTTGTAATGGAGATCACACTATGCATAGTAGTCACACTTGAAAGTAGGACTTTAAAGGAATTGAGCTTCTTTTGATGACCTATTTATATGATTATGGATCATAAAAAAGTTTGAATGAATATAAAATAAGACACCACTCAATAAATATATCAATCTTCATTTATTTCATGCACTATAGACCCTAAAATGTTAAGAAGCTATTTTTTATAAGTTGAAACTACTCCATAATGAAGGTTTTATTTCTTCCTTGAGTTCACATGTTCCAAAAAAATATAAGGAGTGAAGTCGAATGACTTTAAAGCCTCTTATAAGACATATGCAACCACCACTTTCATTAACCAAGCCAAGAATGCATTGAAACCATTCAAAATTTGACCCTATGTAGATGTAGAAGACAAATTTAACTTCTTAGGTTCTTACCATTTGTTTATAAATAATAGGGATTTTATATGAAAAATAATTCCAATAATTATAATCCCACTATTTGATCTACCTCTAGACAAGATCTTGTAATCTAATTGCCTCTATACAGACCATACCATTCACTTCAAATTGGCCCTTGTGAGCTTGCCAAAATATTGAAGGAAATATTACTATCATTTTTTCCTTTATATTGGTTTTATGAGCATATATTATTCTCATTATTTCCTACAAGGGATCACTCATAATATGTCTAACCTCTTATAACTCTGACCTAACTATACAAGTTAGAACAAGTCTTGGAAACACCTATAAAACATCATTTCTTTACATTTTTTTAGGTTTGAGATCTTTAAACCCCATTGGAAAATAAGAGGAGGAAAATGAGATGTAAATTAAAATTTAAAATTAGAGGGTAAAGATGGAGGTAATATTAAAAGTCACTTTTTCAAATGTGTGGGGCCTTTTCTGGTGAATGAAGGGTTTTTAATCCTTAAAAAGGCCCCCTTTTACATATAAGACCACCTTATAATGACTTTAAATCTCTATGAGTCCCTTTAAAACTCATAATTTAAATTTTACATAAAAAAAACACCTTATTTAAAGGATTATAATATACAAGGTTAAGTTATAATACATGTTTGAGGGGCATTTGATGACCTTGTGGGCTAATAAGAGCTTGAAACATGCTTGACAAATAGACTATAAAAGATAACCCTAGATATACTACTAGACCTATTTTTAAGACTTAAAATTACCTATATATCCTATACATCATGCTAACAAATCCCCTATCATAAGAATCAGCTAAGGCAAGAAGGAAAACCATGAGAATAAGAAACTTTAATTCCTCTAAATACCTTAATTTTTTGCTAAAATGACTTAACTTCATAAAACATGATATAGACCACTCATTAGGATTTAAAATACACTTTATACACTTATTTTCACCCAAGAAAAATATATGAAAACCCAAAACATCATTTAATGACTCATAAGATGCTATCACATGATGATCCCTCAACTAGCCCCTAATGCATACAATGAAACCTTAAACAATGTTAATAAGTCTTAATTGAAAGTTTTGAAGACCATGGAAATATTTAAGGTAATATTATACAATTTTAAAGGGGTATCATGAGAAATTTTATAAATATAAGGGTTGATATTTGGCCTAGGATGCTAAATTATCAATGTTCTTGTTAACTCATAGGGGTTGACCTTATTGTTGGTCAAGAGAACTAGATATATCATCTTTATATTGGACTCACATGATATTCATGACTCAGTTGACATGAACACACTATTTTGAGATGGAAATAAGCCTTCAAGGACTATAAATAACCTCCCTACTCACAAAATGAGTAATAAACACCAAACAAATCAAGAGGAAAACAACCCACACTTGTGCTGACAAACACTTAGGAAATGTAATAAATAAGAAAATAACTAGATATATATAACTGACCTCAACTTTTCTTATCCATCCTAGGTCAAAGGATAAGTATATTAGATCCTTTACTCCATGATCTTAATAATGACATGAGATAAATTGCCTCTTGGGCATTGGTCTTATTGTCTTAATTCTCTACTTGAATGACACTCCTCTTGTCATGCTCTCACATGAGGTGATAATTATAAACCAATATCCTATGATGACATATTATTCTTGTACTTCAAGACTCTTCTCATAGTTATTATCATCTTCTATCTCATTCAAGTATGTTCCATCTAACCATTCTTATTAATCCTCTATGGTAACTTGAGTAGCCTCATGATTCTTACCAATTGCATCAAGCTCTTCAAGGAGCTTTACATACTCAACCCAAGATTTATCATAGTTTTCAATTGATCTCTTATTTAATTTCTTCATAATCATGATTAATAGGGTATTTACCTTTAAAAATATATTTAATCTATTAAATATAATGAAGGTATTAATATTAGTCATCATTGAGGTCCTCTTCATGATTATTAATAAGGGTGTTAGCTTTAGTAACATTATTATCTTCTTCTCTAGGAGATGTAGACCTATGAAAGAATTCAGATTTACGAATGGAATTTTGGTACATATGCAAATATGATCTCTCAAGATCTATTTATGGCTTACCAATAACCATATTCACTTCATAAAATCTTTCATCTTGCTTAATTTGGTAAGTGTCATAGTTATAAAGATCCACAAATTGAACAAGGAGTTGGTAACTATTTTTTAGGACATTAAAAAAACATTGTCAAGTGTAGAAGTATCTCGGTATGGCATGTTTATAGGATTGCCCTTCTTGGACTTAGTCAGGTCACGATCTATTTAGAAAAGCACATAAACCATATATATAACTCCAAACAAGTCTTGTATCTATCTACCATTTAATTTTAACTCATTTAGATATTATTTTGATTCCATAGAGGTTGGTGTGATAGAGTTATTAGCAAGGATGGGGAAAATATTAAAGTCTACACATTTTTCAAAAGTTGTACCAAGATCTTCAAGTTCACATTCTACAAGTTGATCAATTTATTCCTTTATGGAGCATGGAATCTCCATTAGTTTTGAAACCATATGGACTTCCATAAGTAAATCATGATTGTTTTGAGTATATTCCTCTTCATCAAGACTATGTTTATGAGATTGAATTTATTCATTTTGATCATTATTTTCAATGAAACAAGGGGTTTAATCTATGGATCTTACTTTATCTTATCCATTAGAATCACTTTGAAGACTGTCCAATTGTATATTTTCTACAGCTGTCACTTGAACATCTTCATGGTGAAATTCTTAGGGCACACTTATAACTACTACTAGACCTTAATTGATATGAACTTATACTTCACAAATTTTCTCTTATTTCAAATATGGTTCATCCACCTAAATGGAATAAAGATTAGGCATTTTATAACTATGGTACTTGGTACAAGAAGGCTATCATATGTTCATTATTTCATCAACCTTTCTTGACAAATCCTTTTATTCATTTATATTCTCCTTATCTAATATCTAAACCATAGGTCTTCCTTCAAATAGGGAGATGGTTGGAGGGAAATAATGTCTAACTAGTGGAGTAGGAACATAAGGCTTTATAAGCTACTCTTGAGTGAGATTAGGGAGTGAAGAGGCACTCTTACAACTTGGTATCTTGGAAAAAATGGGCTCATTTAATGTGTTATTTTTTCCTCCTTTCCACTTGGAAACAAACACATCAAACTTTGATACATCTTCATTTTCAAGAATGCTTGAAACTTGAATGGTGGGTGGAGTACCTTAAATACTTCAAAATTTCCTAGGTTTGGTATTCATAACCTCTTTATTTCCTTGCATATATTGACATCCATGGAAAATTTGAACATGAGGAAGAGGTGAGGATTATTGAAATCTTGGTAATTTTATTGGTTTAGACTTTATAACCTTATTTTATTCATGGTTTTGACTTGACATGGGAGGATTGGCCCAAGAAGGTTGACATGGGACAATGAGAGCCTCATAAGACTGGATGGATTAAGCTTATTATTCCTTTAAGTATAGTAATTTACTACCAATTATTTAACTCATGATTTATATCTCATTCCACTCATTATAAGAACTAGTGTAGTTTGAAAGGGTGCTTGTGGAGGGAATGAGGGACAATACTCCTAATAGAAAGGCTATCAAGGAGGTTGATAGTAAGTTTGATCATGTAGATAACTAAATTAATGTGGAGAATAAGAATAATAACTATAAGATGGATATATCTCATTATAGGGTTGGTATGGATAATGATATTGTTGATAAGGAAGCGTAAAATAGAAATTTACTTCATATCCAACCATTAAACATCATGAGGTAAACAAATAACAAGATTAACTATCAATAAATTTAGCTTCCTTACCCTTGGATGAATACCTTGTGATGACCTTTGACATGATACTTGAGTGATAATCTACCACCAAAATGTTTGATACTCCTTGAGGTCACCAAATGTTAAGAGTGAGTGCTCTAACCTCATTGAATTCTAATCATACTAGACATGCCAGAAACTTTTATAAGTCTAAATTTCACCCTTGAAGAAAACGGGTTTCAATATTTATTCATCTAACTGATACAATGGAATCACCTCTAGGTGTGGGTAGCCTATGGGTGAGGTTAATCTCTAGTTTTGGGGCTAGCTCCCCTAATGCATCACCTAAGCATAAATACTAAGCCTACTTACTTTGCCAACGAAAATAGATAGAAAAAATATATTAAATTAATTTTTATAATATAATAAGTGAAGAACCAATATCTTATGTCTGCTCTACTTAATCCTTAAACAACACTTATAGACCAAAATAAAAACTAATTGCTAAGACATCCTCTCCAAAGGACTCCTACACATTAGTGCTTCAAATGGAGGTTATGCTAAATGATTATGACCTGAGGATGATCAATGAGAGGTCTAATTCAAGAAACCATCAATAATTTTTCACTAAAATAATAATCATTATCACCTTCACACACCATGTAACCTACATAAGACCAGTCCACTAGAATCTAGTTTAGAAACAAAGACCTATAAAGGGAAAAAAGGATCAACCACTTATGTAAATCAAACAAGCATGAAACACATTAGATAAGAGTATGGAGAGGGATGAATAAATTATTATATTATATCAAAGAATAAAATATAAAAATGGGAAAAACATTATCATACCTAGTAGAGGGATAATTACAATGGCTTTCTAAGCCCAATTTATAGAACATTAGAAGGAGAGAGAAGGATAATGTGGCATATAAGTGTAGTGTAGAGTTTATGATGATCATCATTAATCCAATAATAAGTTAAAAACATAAATTAGGGGTATAATTAATCCCATAAATCCTCCCATGCATTGACTCAGTGGCATAGTGGCCTTCATACAAGGTGGCATATTGGTTAAATGAGTCATAAGGTCATCTCTCAAAGAGTAGTTATAAGGACATTACTTTGACATATTGAATTTCATACTACCTCCATGCTTAATAATGATCCATTACCTATTTAATATAGATAATCCCATGCTTCATTCCATTGATGGATCCATGAGATTCCATTAATCCTTACTCAATCTAATTTTAAATGAAACTTCTTGAAATTGCCTTTTCTAGGATGGTATTATTCACCCATAAGCCTAATCTATACAACTAGTACCTCACATGTGTGAAAAATTAGATTTTTTTAGTGTCCATGAGACATATAAAGGTCATCCTAATCTTTCTTCATCCAAAAATTTCCATTTGAAGTCAATTATTTCTTTATCTCTTCCATCAAGTCATTATGAAGGCTTTAGGTAGGTTTAAACATGCATTGTCTCATAATGATTGTTCATAGTCATAAGGGAATGTATTACATAAATAATACCAATAAATTAAATTATAAAACTTCCCTAAAATTTTACTATCAACTAATAACTCCATATACCTTCTCCTTGATGTTCACACGTGAGGATGACACCTTTCAGACTAGAAAACATGCAACTGTGGGGTCAAGAGAGAAACATTGAGTGTGTAGGGTGTGAGAATGCATGAGTTTGGATTAAAATATCCTTGTGATTCTTTTGAAACTCTCATAAAACATAATTATGGTTTACCTTATTTTCTAACTCCCTAAAGTGTCTATAGATCTCTCATACACAGGCTTAGGTTTTGTAAGTTAATATACTTGTTTGACCCTAAATGTTAGGTTTTTAGGATTTCATCTCAATTTCATAAGTTAAAATTAATTAAAAAACATTTTAACATCATAAATCACTTATCTATATCCTTAAATTCTCCTAATACTATCAATATTTCAATTTGTCTTCCAATTTCATGCTTAGGCATGTGATTGCCTATTTAGGCCTACTAGGCATAATTAGCCTATCAAGGCTTTTTATTTTGTTTAAAAATAAAAAAACATATAAATTAATACTATTAACCCTTTGTATAAAATTTAATATTATTTTTTCTCAGTCATCTACCTTTCATCCATGTATATCACAATCATCTCCTACTCTTCTTCATGACCCTGCTTATTGGAGACCTAGTAAATTTGCCTAGGCCGTGAGTGTAAATATCCTACTTTTGTTTTAAAATTGAGGTTATTTTGAGTGATTTAAGATATTAATTATCATACTCTTACTTTTATATTATTTTTAAATCCTTAAAATAACTCATCCACCACACAATACCTTACTTTTTCATGTTGTCTTGTAGGTGGTAGTTCATTTCTTGACTGTGTGTAAGAGGTAGGTCTCTTTATTGATTAATTTATCATAGATAATCAGAATTTATCATTATTTTTATTAGTTTTTAAATATAAATTCACTTTATAAACCTTCAAGTCACCCTAAAATCTATCTTTTTTCTTAGATTATTCTCCTTCTACGGTCAGGCCTAAAGATGGAAATTCTAAGTTTTTTGACTAAGTGTAATAAGTGCATCCTTATTGAGTGGTTATTAAATGTTATTTTTAATGGTTATATCATGTTTTATGATTATTAATTTTTATTATCTACACATCCATACCTCTTATACTCAGCACACAATTACTATCTATCCAATTTATAGTTATAGTCTTGTGGGATCAATAGGTGTTTTGACTAAGTTTCTCATCTTTGAGTGGTATGATATTATTGATCATAATATATAAATAATCCATGATTATTTATTATAATTTTTATTGTTATTAGATTTAATACCTTATTTTCCTACTCCCAAAATTCAATACTTCACTTTTTTAGTTTGCCTAAATAGGCCTGTGGATGCTTAATTAGGAGCATGTCTCTCTAGGTTAAGAATGGTCTATGACTATGAAGAAGTGAGGATCATGAATATAATAATATAGAGAATGACCATAAAATTAATATTAATAATGTTTTATTATAACCTTATGATTCTCTAAACTTATCAAAATGAAACACCCTGCTCACTCTTGTAATGGAGATTACACTACACATGGCAGTCATACTTGAAATCAGGACTTCAAAGGAATTAAGATTATTTTTGATGACCTAGTTATGTGATCAGGTATTATGTAAAGTTTGAATTAATATTTAATAATCCACCAATAAATAAATATATAAATCCTCATTTTATTTATGCACTAAAGACCCTAAAATGTCAAGAAGCCATTATTACTAACTTGCAATTACTCCATCATGAAGGTTTTATTGCTTCGTTGAGTTCAAACATTCCAATAAGTGATAAGGATTAAATTTTAATGACTATGAATATTCATATAATACATATTAAACTACCAATTTTATCAACCAAGTTAAGAATGCATTAAAAGTATTCAAAAGTTGACCTTGTATAAATGTAGAAGACAAATTTGACTACTTAGGTTATTAGAATTTATTCATTAAGAATAGGTATTTGATATACAAACCAATGCCACTAATTTTAATCCCACTAGGGTTTATACCTATAAAAAATATCTTCGGCTCTGACTCACTCTATATAGACCATACAATTCACTTCAAATTGGCCCTTGTGGTCTTGCCAAGAGCTCAATGGAAATCCTTATACTATTTTTTTATTTATCATGACTCTATGAACATGGATTATTATATTTTATTCCTATATGATATCCCCCATAATATTTATAACTTCCTTTGACTCTTATCTAATCATACAAGTCTATACAAGTCTTTAAAACACCTACAAAACATCATTTCTTTGCATTTTTTAGGTTTAAGATCTTGAAACCCCATTGGATAACAAGAGGAGGGAAATTGTAGGTCAATTAAATTTTAAAATTAAATGGTATGGATGGAGGGAATATGAAAATTCACTTTTTAAAGCATGTGGTGCCCTTTTTTGTGAATGAAGGGTGTTTGACCCCTAAAAAGACCCCACTTTTACCTATATGACCACCTTATAATGACTTTAAATGGATATGATAACCTTTAAAAATCCTAATTTAAATGTGACATATAAAACATAGATTATTCAAAGGCTTATAATATATAAGGTTAACTTATAATACATTTGTTTGAGGTATTTAATGACCTTATGGGTTAATTGGAGCTTGAAACATACTTGACAAATGGACTATAAAAGATGGCCCTAGATATACCAATAGACTTATTTTAAAGAGTCAAAATGACTTGGATATCCTCTAAATCATGATAAAAAATCCCCTATCTTAATAATTAGCTAAGGTAAGCAAGAATACCATGAGAACCAGAAACCTTAATTCCTTCAAATACCTTATTTTTTGCTATAATACCTTAACTTCATAAAACATGATATAAAAAACTCTTTAGGATTTAAAATACACTTGATACCATTTATCTCACCCAAGGACAACCTATGAAAACCTAAAACATCATTTAATGACTCACAAGGTGTTATCATGTGATGATCCCTCAAGCAGCCCCTAGTGCATAGAATGAAACTTAAATAATGCTAATAAGGCTTAATTTACCATTTTTAAGACCATAAAAATATATAAGGTAACCTTATATAATATTCAATGGGACACGTGATAAATTTTATAAATATAAGGGTTTATATTTGGCTAGGGAGGCCAAATTATCAACACTTGGCACAATTAAATAAAATTTAAGAAACGTGACTTCAAGTTGAGGAACAAAAATCTCAATAATTGGTTGAGGATGTGATGAATATTAAGGATATATCCTATCATTATAATTTATGGGGTGTCATTATTACCCCTTCATCTAACCAATATATGTTGGTGTTTATTCTTACCAGGGCAGTGCCTAAAAATGTTTATAGTGAGGTACTTTATGGATTTTAGGTTAACAATACCTAGTTTACAAGGTTTTTAGATTATATGCTAATATATATCTACTTATAACTACTAATATACTATTTGGAAACAAACACTCTTTCTATAAAACATAAACAACTCAATCTAATCTAATTTGTAAAATCTGGAAATGCTTCACACAACTACAAAACAAACCTATTCAAATCACTCTTTTAGAATTAAAAAAATATCAAATCCTCATTTAATAATTAAAAGAAATCATAAATATATATTTTCATAATTCTAAAGAATTAAATAAATGTTTATGTTGGAAATAATGGATTAATTATTCAATCTTCCCTACAGGTTTTCAATCTAAATTATACAAACATATATCTATATTAATATTTAATTAGAAAGAATATAAAACAATATTATAAATACCAAATATATATCCTATTTATTTTGGGAGTGGGCCCTTTTTCACCTTTAGATCTACGACCAAATTAACTCAAATCTAAGATATTTCTTCAAGACAGATTGAAAAAAGAAACCACTGTAGTACTTTGTATTTCAGAAAATCACCAAAATTATAATATTTCTATATGTAGCCATAAAATTTATAGATCCAATCATGGATATATATATTTATTCTATACCAAGAAACTATTTAACCCTACATCATAGGTAACAACTAAATTGATATGAAAATAGAAGATATTCTAGACAAATTGAGTGACATAGTTATAATATAAAGTCATTGCAATGAGATCTTAAAGGAGTCAAAGAATCCACAAATAACAATTTCCACACCTTACTATATAAACCAAATATTAACATATATTGATACTCATATATTCTATCTTTATCATTTTAACCTAGTGTAGTAACTCTCAAAATGGAAGATTAAATAGAAATAGATATTTATTTATATAAATGCATAGAAATGGAAATGTTGAAAAACATTTTCTAGATTGTCATGAAGAGGTTGGATAAGGTATATGAACCCTTTGGAATGTACTAGGATTAATTCTAGAGCAAAATGGGTCAATCCATATCAAAATTATTACAATTTGAATCTTTCTATCAAAATCCGTAGTTTGGCTATCAAAATCTATAACTGACTATCAAAATCCACAAGTGACTATTGAAATCTACAACTAAATATTGAAATCTATAGCTAACTATATAAATCCATAACAAACTTTAGAATCTATAGTTGGGTCTTAGATGGTTCATTCTTTGTCTTGGATCCTCCTTGTATTCATGAAATCTTGTCAAAACTCATATTAATACTATTATTGTCTGTACATGTCAAAATGTGGGGCCTAAAACATGCAAATGTTTAAACAAAGTGAAAATAAGGTAGAATTAAAATGTACATGAGTTTATATAGATAAAAGAATCTATTTCCTACCTTATGAAAGTTATATATATCAAGATTACATAAAATGATTAACCATTTGACATATTTAAGGTCACAAACTATAGTAATAATGAGTCATTTTATGGACTCATCATCTCCCCCACTCCTTACCTTTTGCAAATCCCTTTTTCAAACTATATCTTCAATCTCCATAGTTTTGAACTATCTGTTGCAGCTTCAAATCATAAATGGAATATAGATCTTTTTAAAGTATCCTCTAATTATGAGGATTGAAACCTATATCCCTTTGTAAAAAATTAATCCAAATATCAAACTATTCCTAAGACTATGGTCCTATATTATACCAAAAGGACATATGAGAAAGTAGTAAGGGAGGTCTTAACCTCATTCCTATCCATGGATTTCTTCCATCCCTCAATAAAACATCTAAAATTATATGCACAATAACATTATCTCTTTTCAAAGACCATTGAATGGTAGTGGGTGACAACACTTCTCTTTATCTTAATATAATTTGTAGCATATGCCAACATTGTCTACAAACCACCAACACATCATCAAAATTATGTTGAACAAACAACTCAAAATTTATAAGGCCATCATGTAAGGTGGAGAGATAATGATCACAAATTATTGGTTGTTGTTAAAACTTGTGAAATTGTTGTAATATGTACCATGCATGACCAAATTGAGGCCTAATGCATAAATCAACATCTTTTGAAATACTAGTGTGATCATCATATCTCTCCTACCAAGTAATTTGATTTCTATATGTAGACAATATGGCTCTCATCTGAAGCTTTCCCACAAATATATTTACCAAGAAATTCTTTGTAATACCTAGAACAATATCACATAAATAAAACTCACAAAGTAAATCTTGACTATTAGGATTAATTTTTATGAATGTTTTCATGAAGTCATTAATGATATCTATCTCATATGGTAAATTACAAGATATCAACAACAGTTTCTATTTGAAGAATTATTCATGTAAAAATATGTTATATGCAGAAGAAGGGACTATGTAAGATAATAACTTTTCACTTAACTAATAGGTGAATTTAAGATTTTAATTTAACATATTCTTATTTTTGTTGGACTTTAGTTAGTTATTATTGCATTTTTTATTTTTGTTCCTTGAGAATATGATTTTACTTCTTGAGTAGACGATTTTGTATCTTCATTTATTCTAGTTCTAAGCAAACTTGGTCCCATTGGTTTTTCACTTCTAAAATAGACAAAGTAATTTGACAACCTTGTTCTACCATGGCCCTAAGCGGAAAATTAGAAGAGATATAATACATTTGGGTTCTTAGCCTAGCATTTTCCATTTCAATTTTTAGAAGATTCCTCCTTAAATAGATTTTCTCTTATTTAAGTGATCTAATATGACTCCATACATCAATAATTTCATCTTCTACCTCATCAACTTTCTTTAGGGATTACATTTCCAAATTTTCAATTTGTTTCATTACATGAAAAATCAAAAAATATTTGTTTTTAGATGTAGCAATTAATGTAGCTATATATTTTGTATTTTGTTTGACAGTGGCTTCTAGCTAGGATAATGCTAGAGCTTAATGGAGTTCTACATCATATGCTTCCCTTGAAGGTTGTCTCTTCTCTTCATTCATGCAGGATTTTCCTTTATCCCTTATAATATATGTATGAGGAATAAGAATCTCATTAGGAATAGTCTTATAAAATTCATCATCCAAATCTTCATGTGTAAAAATGGTTTCCTCCTCTTCTCTATTGTGAGCTTCACTAGTAGTTGTTATCACTTTAGAGAGCACCCTACTTGAAGATGTGAAAGGCACACCTTCTCTCTATTCAATACAATTGGATATTCTTAGAGTTTGGGTGACTCTGTATTGAGAATAACCTATAGAGAGGGTTAGTTCCCTTAAAATCTATCTCTAAAAATTAAACTATTTTGATTTTTTGGGATGAAAAGGGAGAAAGAAACTGAAATGGAAAATCCTACCTATTTTGGTGATGCACCAGAGTAATTTTCTATTCTCTAAAAAATTTTAAAAACTAATTAAGGTACACATATGATTAAAAATAAATTATTTAGGAAATCCTAAACATAAGTGTTTCAATAAAAGGCCTGAAAGAAGATTGTAAAGCAAATTTCTAATCCTAGCTCTTCCAATGATGTATAGAGGATGAGATTTTCATAGTAGGTATGGAAAGGACCTAAAAAAGGGTAAGTATATACCACTTTTATTATATTAAATATTAAAATTACACTCTATTTTTATCCAAAAAAATATGCAAAAAAAGGATCTTTTTATTTGATAAATTGGTGTTAATTACAATTTCTTCTATGCTTTAGGAATTAATGAAAAATGGCTTTACAAAGCCAATATATATGTTTAAAACTAACCTAAATATAAAGTGGTGTTTATTTTAGATAATTATTAGTATTGGTTAGTTAATTTAAGACCTAATCCTTTTATAATGTAAAAATAATTCATCAAAATCTCTAAATTTTATGAAAATTTGCATGGTCTTTAAATTTTGCCATAGAATTAGAGGTGGTGGGCCCATGTTGACTTGTCAACCTTCCTTGCATGAAAATAATGCCAAAAATTAGAAGATAAATCCATATTAAAAGTGATTTTAAGCTCTTAAATGTCCTTATATTGCATTAAAATCATGGGAGATGCATGAAACTAGTCAAACTAGTTAACCGAAGAGATGTGGACTCAAAGACTAGTCAACTTCCACTTGAACTCAACTTGAATGAATTGAAACTTGTGGATTTAATTTAGAATGACATATTCACTTAAAAAAATATATATTTCATGTGGTAAATTTAAAATTTATTTATTTTATATATTTTTAACACCATTCTTCAAGTTGACCATTTGACCAACTAGGCATATTAGACCAAATAGGCCTAAAAGCCAATATGTGCATTTGAACTCCATTAAACCTATAAAAAGATACATGAAACCTAGAAAAAAATTTAAATAGACTTGTAAAAAATTTATTCATCACAATATATTTGATTTTAATGATAAAATACTCACCATTCAGTCAACAGGGTTGACTAGGCCTATTTTGTTCAATTTTCCTATATACTAGCCATTTTGATTAAGCTAGTTGGCACACTTTCAAGATTATTTATTAAAGAATAAATATTTGAGGATGAATAAAAAGAATTATCATTTTATCTCAATTGTTTATATTTCATTCAACTATCTTGTACTTTATTTTACATGTTTTTTTTCACAAAAAACATGATTTATGCCCTCATCCGTATAGATCCATGTATAAAATTAAAATTTATAGAATCCTATCTAAGTTTAACTAAAATTTGAAAATATTTTAGGTTGATCCATGATGATTTGATGTCAATAAAATCAATTTTTTTTACAATTAGTTTTTTAAGGGTTTAGGAGCGCTTTGAAGTTGAATCTTCAAAATAATGATTCATGAAGTACAAACCTCCAAATATAAAAATATTTATATTTATGTGTATCATACTAACCCCCCTAACATCATTTAAAATATTCAATTCCCATGCAAAATATTAAAATTTATCATGTAGAGTAATCTACCTGTGGGGTTTTGACTACATTTTGAGCTACCTACACTTTTAACAATTATTCATAAAGCACAACCCCTCAATTTGTCTTAATTATTCATGAATTATAATTAAATAGGGTCACTCAAAAAATAATAAGATAATTTGGCCAAACTCCACACGTGGTGAATGATATGAGCACCTGAACATGAGGCTTGTAAGGGTGCGTAGAACTACAAAAAATGAAAAATTTGCCAAAATAAAAATAGATGTTCACCTACTTCCCAATGCATAAAAAAATAATCATAGGTTCTGTACCATGCTATCAAAACACTATAAAATCATATTTTTCTTGAAAAGTAAAAAAAAACCTTTTTGGCCTATATGCCTATTTGCTTGCAAAATCTTGTATAAACATGGGTTACTTAAAATTTAGAGTTTTTACACTCTTTAAAGGTCTTATTATGATATAAAAACATCATACCATAATTTTAAAACTTTTTTCTAGACTTAAAAACCTCTATGGCACTCTAGAATAATGCCTACTCCAATGGTGATCTCTAACAAACGTGCTAAGGATTGTTAAAAAATAGTGACTATCTCCACTCATATAATTATTCAAGTCATTATGACCTTGTGTATAAAATTTGGGGTCCTAAAACCACTTGTAGTTCCTAGAGAGCTCAATTTTCTCTCAAAATTGACCTCTATGCATGGATTGTCTATATATTTAAACTTGGTAATGCTCTTTTGAAATTAAAATGACCCATTTAAAATACATTTTTGACATTTTTTTAACAAAATTAGTGATTTTATGCCATAATTCCTTGGTTTGACTAGCTGCAAAGGGTTAATGACCAATTTTAGGAAAGTTTTGTATGATAGGGGTAGTAATTTGACTTTAACAGGTCAAATTACTATAAATTTTGGTGAGTTTCATAGGTTGACTAGCCTGATGGTCAAATAACTCAAAAAATTTGGTAAAATTGACTTGGATAAACATTGATGTTTGGAATATCTTTTGCAAATAAAGATACAAAAAGACATCTGACACAAACAAAAACAAACACATGCACATATGCATTTAAAAGAATGGACAAAAAAAATAGAAAGGGGAAAAACAACTAAAATCATGTGAAAATATGCACCAATACTAGAGAAATAACAAGAAGTCTATTATATAGAAACTAACCTCAACTTGCTGGTCCACCTAGATCAAAAGGAAGATTCTTGAGTTCACTTCCATGATGAGATGGAAAATTGTGTATTACATGTTCCCTTACAAGCTCGATGGTTGAGAAATCAAGTATATTTTTTGACAACTCCTTGGAATGCTCATATGTGGAATATTATGATTAAATTAACCTCCAATGTAAACATACTCACTTGGTGGATCTTCTACTTTGTCAAGCTTCATTTCTTCACAATCTAGTTGACTAGGTTGAGCACAAAACATACTTGTATTACCTTTTGGAAGCATATACATTTTTTTAGGCTCATCAAGGAGATGATAGCCTATTTTGAAGATCTAAAACAATTTTATGTGAACCATAAAATCTCAAGGTGGTAGAATTAAAGGACTACCTAGTCCATCTTTTTTAATTTGCTTGACAAGGTTACTCTCTTTGGCTATAATTAGATCATAATCCCCTTGGAGAAGAACATATCATGCTCCCAAAACTTCAATAAAGTCCTCCAATGAGATGTTTGCCTTATTGGTAATATTTGGCTATCCCAAAAATTGATCAATTTGATCAGTTTCTACATTAATTTCTTCATTCTCTTTATAAAATGGTAGCATTGCTTCCTCAACTTCTTCATAAACACATACATCTTCTTCAGCACATTCTTCTTAAAAATCATTTGAATCTACAGTTTTCTAATCCTCTTTCATCTTCTACATGTTTCTTTGGATGGATTTCAAAGATGGAAATGAGTCATATTCTTGAGGAGGAAGGGATAGTACCCAAGTAGCTTTAGATTTGCTTGACTATATAATTTGGTTCCAAGATGGGAAATATAGAGGCTCCTTTTCGACCTTTTGATTTTGGTTCTCCTCTTCTTTCCTTATCTTCAACTCTAAATCTCTAATCTACTTGTCAATATTCTATTGGAATATCTTCTTTTTAAGGTGGTTAGTGGTCTCAACAGTAAGATATCCCATAGCAATCTCTTTCTTTCTTTGACAATTCTCTTAGATAGATCTCCAAGAAGGGAAAGTCTAAGAAACACATGAATAATTTGGCAAACTCAAAGCAGCTCTTGGAATGGTCTCTCAAGAATAAATGGATGGCATATAAGAATAGTAAGGTTGGACATTTTGTTCCTTGAGGCCTTTTAGTTTGTCCCCAGTACTTTGAATGTAACCACCTACATCCATCATCTCACTAGTGAGATTGCCCCAATTTGCTCTCTCAACAAGTGCCCATTTTGATTTTAATTATTGTAATGACTCTCTCACATAATGGATCTAGTGAGTATGTGTACCATGGACATAATAACTCTATGATTACATCTCTAGTGTATGCTTTTCAAGGCTGAGTAAAGTTTTTTTAAGTATTGTTATGGATTGGGTAGATGTAAAATGACCATGTTTAGGTTGTTTAGATGTGTAGGATGGCTCATGAGAAGACTAATAATGGGAAGTACTATGATATATTAGCTATTAATAAGGAGGATCTTGGTATTACTCCTATATATATGCCCTATATAAATCCTCAAACTCCTAGTGAGGATTATAGTGTGGCTTGTCATACTAATCATAGCGAGGATTATATGGATCCATACTAAAATAAGCCATTTGAGACCATTAGTAGACCAAGTGTTGAAGTTAATCTATATTTGAAATGATACTTGATGTTCATGACTATCTTTGAGTGCCTAAAATTTGCATTGATCTTTTGGATGCCTCCAAAGGCTGATGTGTAGAATGAGAATTCCATTGGGCATCCCATAAATTGTTATCACTTTGGAGAGCACCCTACTTGAAGATATGCAAGGTACACCCCTTTCTCCAAATAATACAATTGGATCTTCTCAGTGTGTGTGTGACTCTTTAGTTATAATAACCTCTAGAGAGTGTTGGTTCCCTTAAGATCTATCTCTAAAAACTAAATAATTTTGATTTTTTGGGATGAAAAGGGAGAAAGAAATTGAAATGGGAAATCCTACCTATTTTGGTGATGCACCAGAGTAATTTTATATTCTCTGAAAGATTTTAAAAATTTAGTTAGGTACATATATGAATCAAATTAAATTATTTAGGAAATCCTAAACACAAGTGTTTCAATACAAGGCCTAAAAGAAGTTTGCAAAGAAAATTTCTAATCTTAGCTCTTCCAATGACCTGTAGAGGATGAGATTTTCATAATAGGTGTGGAAAGGAACGAAAAAAATGGTAAGTATATGCCACTTTTATTTTGGTACATATTCAAATTACACTCTATTTTAATACAAAACCATATGAAAAAAAAAGATCTTTTATTTGATAAAATGGTGTCAATTACAATTTCTTCTTTACTTCAAGAATTAATGAAAAATGCCTTAAAAAAACCAATATATATGTTTAAAACTAACCTAAATCCAAATTGGTATTGATTTTAGATAAGGATTAGTATTGGTTATTTAACTCATGACCTAATCCATTTACAATGTTAAAATAATTCATCAAAATCTCTAAATTTTATGAAAATTTGCATGGTCTTCAAATTTTGGCATAGAATTGGAGGTGGTGGGCCCATGTTGACTTTTCAACCTTCCTTTAATGAAAATTATGCCATAAATTATAATATAAATTCATATTAAAAGTGATTTTAAGTTCATGAATGTCCTTATCTTGCATGAAAAGCATGGGAGATGCATGAAACTAGTCAAACTAGTCAACTAAAGAGATGTGGACTCAAAGACTAGTCAACTTCCACTTGAACTCAAATTGCATGAATTTCAACTTCTGGATTTAATTTATAATGATATATTCAATTAAAAAATATATATGTCATGTGGTAACTCCAAAATTAATTCATTTGATAGATTTTCAAGGCCATTCTTTACATTGACCATTTGACCAACTATGCCTATTAGACCAAATAGGCCTAAAAGCCAATCTATGAATTTGAAATTCATTAAATCTGAAATAAGATGCCATGAAACCTAAAAAAAATAAAATATACTTGTAACAACTTTCCTCATCACAATATATTTGATTTTGATGAGAAAATACTCACCATTCAATCAACAGGGTTGACTATGCCTAGTTTGCTTCATTTTCTTATAGAATGGCCATTTTGATCAAGATAGTTTGGAAAATTCCAAGATTATTTATGAAAAAATAAATATTTTATGATTAATAAAAATTCTTAGGGTTTTATCTCCATTGATTATATTTTATTGAATTGTCCTAAACTTCATTTTACATACTTTTTTCCATAAAAAACATGATTTATACCCTCATCTATACAACTTCACACATAAAATTGAAATTTATAGAATCCTATATGAGTTTAATTTAAATTTTAAACATTTTAATGTTTATAAATGATGATTTTATGTCAATAAAATCAACTTTTTTCAAAACTAGTTTTTTGAGGTTTTAGGAAGGATTTGACGCTGAATCTTCAAAATGATGATTCACAAAGTGCATACCTTCAAATACCAAACTATTTACATTTATGTGTATCAAATTTACCCCCCCCCTCACCCCAATACCCACCCAACATACGTAAAAATATTAGGTTTCCATGCAAAATGTATGAAAATTTATCACGTGGAGTAATCTGCCTATGGGGTTTTGACTACATTCTGAGTTGACTACACTCTTAAATATTGTTCATAAAGCACAAGCCATAAAATAGTCTCAATTATTAATTAATTATAATTACATATGGGTTCTAAAAAAATACTAATATTTTTCAACCAACTCCACATGTGGTGAAAGATATGAGCATCTGAATAGGAGGCTTGTAAGGGTGCCTAGAACTGTAAAAAATGAAAAATTCACCAAAATGAAAATAATCTTAACCTAATTCTCAATGCCTAAAAATATCATCATGGGGTTTGTACCATGGTATGAAAACACTCTAAAATTACATTCTACTTTAAAAGTCAAAAAACCCCTTTTTGGCCTATATGCATATTTGCTTGCAAGAGCCTATATAAGCATGGTTTGATTAAATTTAGAGTTTTGACACTATTTAAATGTCTTATTATTATGTAAAAAATATCATCCTATGATTTTAAAACTTTTATATAGACTTAGAAACCTTTGTAGCAGTCTAGAATGATGCTTGCTCTAATGGTGATCTCCAACAGATATGTTAAGGACTGTTACAAAACATTGAGTATATCTAATCATCCAATGGACATGAAACTTGTTTATAAGGTCCTAAAGTCATGATTACCTTGTGTAAAAAATTTAAAGTCCTAAAACCACCTATAGCTCCTAGAAAACTCAATTTTCTCTCAAAATTGACCCCTATGCATGGATTATCTGCATATTTGAACTTGACAATGCTCTTTTGAAATGACAATGATCAATTTAAAATTCATTTTTAATTTTTTTTTACCAAAATTAGTGATTTTAAGCCAAAATTTACTAGTTTGACTAGCTATAAAAGGTTAATGACTAATTTTAAGAAATTTTCATATGATAGGGGTAGTAATTTGGACTTGACAGATCAAATTACTAATAGTAGTGGCTATGTGGTTTTATCTCAAACTATCTAGTGTCTCAATTGAAATGGTCTCATCACTATCAAATAATAAGATCAATCTTCTTCTTCTCTTAAGAGGAGGAAGAGCTTATGTATGTAGGGTTTCACGAGTTTTTAGCTGGGAGGTAAGGTCTATAGAAGACTCTTCTTCAATAATTTGAATGGGTTTTTGGACATAATAATCTTCGGAAACATACTACTAGATTCTAGTTGAGGATTAGAGTCTCTATTTTCTACTTGTTAGCTTAAGAAGAGAGACTGTATGAGGAGGATGTAAGGTTTGCAATGGAATAGTCTTATCTATAGATCTTGTGTTATAGATGAATTTAGAGGCAATTTTTTTGAAAGAAATTTTTGGTGGGGTTTTTGAGCTAGAGGGATGCATGTGCACAAGAGTTTATTTAGCAATTTTAGTGTTTTTCTTTCTTTTTTCCTTCAAGAATGGTAGCCCAACCTTCTATTCCATTTTCTTACTATAAAAAGTGGTGTTGAATAATGAGTTAAATCAACCCATGATGATGTATGGCAATAGGATTTTTAGCATACCTCATGGCTATAATTTGGATTGATCTTAGGAGGAATGAGGAAAATTTATCTTGTGTTGAGGTTTCTAAACACCATATATTATATGAATTAACATTCTTAACACCATACAAATCAACACACTACACTATCCCTCACATGTTAAATATTTAATGAGCCAAAAGAAAACTGACCTCTAAGGTTCAAGTAGAGACTCTCTGATTTCCCCTTTTATTCTACCTTTGACATCTTCCATTAAAAATGGTGTGTACTCTCCTTCACTACTAAAATTTTTGATGAGATTATGAAATTAGGATCTCCCTACTATTCGAGATCCTTCATCTAGAATAACTGACAATTCATTGATGATTTGCGTGGAGAAGGGTATTTAAACACCTCTGACTATGGAAAAATTAGGTTTCAAATGAAGAAAAAATTCTTTTACTAATGTCTCATCAAAACCCTATAATTTGAGAAATAATTTGAGCCATTCATCTATATCCAATATCTCCTTTATTGATTCATTATCCAATAGTTCACTTGCATCCTCTAGGTTTATTTTTTCTTCAACCCCATTTTTGAACTCTTGCATAGAACATAGTTAATTCTTTACCCTACTTTAACAAGGAAACTAACTATGCTTGTAAAATAATTAAATACCAATAATATCCCTTGAGGGTTAGATTGCAGATATTACTTAAATCATGTTGAATAATGATGATAGAATCAATTAAAAGTAATGATGATGTACTTTATTTATTTTGTTTTAAATCGTTCCACTGTCAATTCCTTTTAATCCTCACTTATTGTCTTTTTATAAATGACATGTAATTATAATGATGTGTGATTATGAAACACTTTTTATGACCAAAAGGGGTATTATTCATAACACTTTCATTGAAATTTCAAAATATGACCTTTTGAAGTAACTTTTTATTGACGATATGAATCCTAACCTTCTTATATCACCATATGAGAATATTTTATATCAATGGGTTTGAGCACATGTATGCAATTCTAGACATCTAAAACTAACACTTATTAGGAAAAAAAATATTTTTCCTTACAAATCTCAGTATTTTCCTTATGAGTTTTATTTATTTTTTCCTTCACAAAACAAATTGCATGAGTTAGTCTTGGAAAAATAGTACAATAGATAATAACATTAAATTTATTACTTTGGAACCAGCTAAATTTCTAAACTAATTTTTTTATATATTTTTATTTTCTTTTTATTGATTTTTTTGCCCTTGACTAACCATTTGTTAGTTTTTTGGTCAAGGCTCTTTATTCAATACATTAGTAGATAAAAAGTTGGTTTTCTAAGCATGACTGTCAACAATGTCCCGAAAGATTTTCATTGTTGATTTTTTTTGGTTATATATATATACACATTTTTAGGGCAGAAAGAGATCCTCTTCCTTTATTCAAGCTATCTTTGTCTTCAAAAATCAATTACCATGGAAGAATTGAGTTCTTCCATGGCACAAAACTCATTCTATACTAACTGAATAATTTCCTCTTTATTGGTAGGCTTCTGATATAGTTTTAGATGATGTCCATTTACAAGAAATGTTTTTTGATTTTCATCTATAGGAAATAACTATATTAAAACAATATCAAAAATATTTGTTATCTGGAATGGTCCTAACCATCTATTTTAGATCTTACCTTGAAATGTTGATATTTAGAATCATATATGAGTGTCAAACCTCCTTCTCTGAATTGTCTTTCTTTGATATGCAATTCATGCCATTATTTTTTATGATACTATGTCATTTTTGTCTACTACAAGGATTTGGTCCTCATCTCATCTAATTCATTCAATTACAACATTCTTTATTTTTGTGTTTCATTCAAATAAATCCCTACTTCTAATGTAGTTCTCAAAGTTTGAATTTCAACTTCAATTGAAAGAAGAGGTTTCTTACCATAGACCAACTGATATAGTGAAAAACTAATAGTGGTATTCTACATAGTTTTGTATGCTAAAACAACTTCTGAGAGTTTGTATTCTGAATTATTTTACTTGTTACTAACTATCTTAGTAAGGATGTTCTCTAATTCTCTACTTGTGACTTCTACTCATCTATTTTCTTGAGGATGGTATGATGAAGATTTTTAGTGGTTGACTTGGTATATCTCCGTGAATGTTTGAATCATATTGGACATGAATTGTGGTCTTTGATCTGATACTATCTCCCTTGGTTCTCAAAAATGTTGCATGATCTTGGAATAAAATAAATCTACTATTAATTCTTCTCTTGTAGAAGAAAGAGCTTGAACTTCAATCTATTTAGTTACATATTCCATACATACCAACACATATTATTTACCTTATGTAGGTGGATCTATGGGCCCAAAAAAGTCCATACCCTACTTCTCAAAAGGTTCTATAATTACCTATGGATGAAGAGGCATCTCAAATGATAATGTAGGTTTCCCCATTATTTGACATGCATCACATTGTCAAACATAAGTCTTTACCTATTTGTGAAAATTTGACCAAAAATATCTAGCTCCAAGGATCATATGTACCATATTTTTTAATGAGTATAAACCTCCTCCAAGTTCATCATGACATGCATGAATGATATCATACATCTCATTATCCTTCACACATCTATAAAAAACATGATCAAATCTAAGTTTAAATAGTATACCATTAATCTATTATAAGAACTTATTCTAATTAAACGTTTATTTTCTTTTTTGGTACATTGAAAAGGAAACTTCCCTATAGCTTGAAAATTTTATATATCCACAAACCAAGGTGTTTGTTTTGAAATAAAAAATAATTGTTCATCTGTAAAGTTGTCTTCTATAGGTTCTTCTTCATCTTCATTATGAAATCTAGAAAGAAAATAAAAAACACATTGAATTTTCATGGCCTATCAACAATTTTTATGTCAAATTCATATAACAATAACAACCATCTAATAAATCTTCCTCCTACTACTAACTTATTCATCTAATACTAAATATCTACATGATTAGTGTATACAAAGATTTTATAGCCAATAATATAATATATAAATTTTATGGCATAGATCATAACAAAGAATTACTTTTTAGTGGTTGTATAATTTCTTTTAGTTGAGGTTAAGTTCTTGCTTATGTAATATATAGCATACATATGTCCATTTTCATCTTTCTATCTAAAAATATCTCCCATAGAATGATTAGATGAATCAGTATAAATATTAAAAGGATGTGACCAATTAGTTCCTCTCAAGGCTGGTGTAGTACTGAGGTTTTCTTTGATGGTTTCAAATTCTTGTTGACAAGCTAAATTCTAGACAAATTCACTTTATTTTATAAATAGAGAAAACATTGGAGTAACAATCTTACTAAAATATTTTATGAATATTTTGTAATACCCTTCATGTCCTAGAAAACTCTTAATGTTAGTCTAATTTTAAGGAATAGGCAACTTTGAAATGACTTCATTTTTCTTTGGATCTTCTTAGTTCCCTCTTGTAGAAATATGATGTCCTAAAACTATGCCTTCTTCTACCATAATAAAAAAAAATTAATGACTTAGAGATAAATGGTGGTCCTCACATATTTTTAATACTTTTTCAATATTTCTTAAACTTTCATCAAAATATTTCCCATGAATAGTAAAATCATCCATATAAATTTCTACACAATCATTGGTCAAGTCTAAAAGTATGGCAGGAGAGCTCATTGGAAAGTGGTAGCTGCATTGGTTTAGCATAAACCAAAGGGTAAGAACCTATAGGAAAATGTCCCCCATGGATAGGTGAATGATTTTTTGTCTTGATCCTTAGGTGCCACTTGTATTTGGTTGTATCCACTAAATCCATATAAAAAAGAAAAGTATCTTTTTCTAGCAAAAATGTTAAGTACTTGATCAATGAAGGGTAGAGGGAAGTAGTTTCTCATTGTTGATTTGTTTATCTATTTTCAGTCCACACATACTCTCTATTTACCATTTTTATTAGGAAAAATGACCAAGGGAGAGACCCATTGGCTATCAGAAATGGGATAAACAAATCCTACTTTTTGTAACTTCTCAATTTTAGTTTTCTCAATGTCTCTCGAGGCAGGATTAATTATTCTTTGAGGATACCTTTTTGGTTTAATGTTCTATGTGTAAATTTTGTGTGTGAAAATTCTTGGATGAATTCCTTTCATATCTTGATATTCCCATGTAAAATCTTGAGTATGATCCCTAAGTACATCAAAAACTTTTATTTCTTGATCATTTGTCAACCAACTATTTATGTTGAGTCTCTTCCTTGGTGCCACTATAATTTGTTGAGTGCCTAGATGATAATAATATATTTTTTTAAATTCACTCATGAACAAGTTGAGATGACAAGGATGTATAAGTAATACATGAAATTTAATATCATCTTTAACAAATTTTTATCTTGTGGGAATGACTCTAGGTAAAGGATAATAGAAGGTTGTAAGAAATGAGACTTGGCCTTCATATGTCCATTTCATCACACTATTTTGAATTTCTTTATGATCATATAATATATTTTAAGAGGTGGAAGAGGATAAATGATTATAATAATAGGAAGTGATACTTTGAAAATGTTTTATATTCAAAATCCATAGTGAGTTTGTTGCAATTCATAGCTAGTCTATTACAATTCATAGCTAGTCTATTGTAATATGTAGTTAGTCTATTAAAATCCATAGCTAGATTGTCAAGATCCATAGTTTGAATATTAAGATCTATAGATAGACTATCAAGATCCATAAAATTTATAATAGTTCTTAATAACTCATCATCTACTTCTTTTACATGTTCAGTGATTGTAACCATATCTAGAGAAGAGATGCTATCATGTTTTTCATTAGGTTGGCTAACCCACAACTATTTGACATTATTAATTAGTGGTTTAGTACATGGATATAGAAAACTTCATTTTTATTTAAGACCATTTGAGATGGTCATATCTCCTGATCTATAATCAATCAATGCTACTATAGTTACCAACCAAGTTCCTCACAGAATCTTTGTGTATCTAATATATTTATTTTTAGGTTGGAGGACAATAAATTCAATAGGATACTCCCATGATTCTATAGTAAAGATTATGTTTTCAATGATGCATTTTGGCTTCATATTTTAATGATTTACCATTTATAGGATTATGGTGGTTGGTTGCATGTCTTTCAAAGAGAGATTTTGCATGGTGTCCATAGTCATCACATTAATAGTAGCTCCTAAGTCAACAAATACATTTGGTATCTCCTATTGTCTAATTTTTATAGAAATGACATGACTTCATAGGTTTTCATATTTAGGCAAAAACAATTTTATTACTAATAAATCAACAAGATTACCATCAACTTGTATGGTCTTAGGATATTATCTTTTCTACCTAGTGTCTTGATACACAAACTTTCGATCACCTAATTTACTTCTAGGATATACTTTATGGCTTGTAACAATGGAATCTCTATGTTTAGTTATCTGAGTTCTTAGATCAATTTAGATTCCTTGTTGTTTTATACTTCTTTTAATCTTTCTAAGAAAGGAACAAATGGAGTTGTTATGATAACTTCTTCTACTTTTCTAATTTTATCTTTGGAATCTTCTATTTTTTATTACATTTGAGGACTTTTTTTTTATTGTGGTACTTATATGATGATGATCTAAGGTTCTTGTACTGTTCTTCTTAATCTAAGATGAATGTATACACATTTAATAGCTCTTACCACCATTGTTTCACCCTATTCATTTACAAAAACATATCTATTTTTTAGATTTGCTATTGGCTGAGTAGGTAGCGCTAATGTTACTTTACTTGTTCTGTAGGGGTTTCTTGATTTCCTTAGGGAGCCATTAATACTTCTTATTTTTATTTTTGTTTTTTAATGGATACCTTATTTAATGTTGTTAATTATATTTTAGACCATAATTATATTATTGATTTTTCCATGGATGTTGATGACCTTATGGCATCCACATTTGTTGAAAAGGCTAGGTCATCATCCACTATTTTGGCATCCATTCCTAGGTGCCCCATGGTGGTTCAATCCCCATTTGTGGAGGTGCATGCCATTATTGATAAAGAATTCTTGAGCCAAACTCTTGATTTTTTTGAAATGTATTTCCTTATCTCTACACATAATTGATTTATTCTATGGCTTGTGTATTTTGTTTGAACTGATTCTTGAGACTAGGGAGATGATTACAATTATTTGTGTCATGATCCTTATCACCACATATTCCACAAATTTTAGTTTTATCCAAAGGACAACCTCTAAGTGTGTGTTTTAATTTACATTTTAGGCAATAAATATCCAATGGCTTAGTATTAGATTTATCCTTGGCCTATAATCCACCCAATGTTGAATTTAGTTAGACCAATATGTCTATTTTAAAGTTTGAAAAATCTTCCATGAGTTGGCTTATATCACTAGATTTCCCCATTTTCCCTCTTCTACTACTAGGTTTTGTTCTAGAGTAATTTGTGCATAACCATGTGATTTATTGGAAATATAATTTAGTAATATCTCCTTTCCCCATAAGATTCAAACAATCCCTGGAAGAATCATCTAATACCTTAAGGAAAATAGTTTTGATCATTTCTTCAAGTAGTTCATAACCAATCTATTGAGAGAAAAAACAAACCTATCTAAGTAATCTTCAAGGTTATCATCTTCATTTTGTTTGAAATTGAAAAAATCTTCTTTCCTATCCATGACCCTACAATAGTCTTGATATTTATCCAAAAAAATTGTTTCCATTTCTCTCCAAGTATGAATACAGTTCCCCCCTATCCCCATGAACCATCTCATTACTCCTACCTTCAAAGTATAAGGAAAATTTTTCATCTTTTGGCTATTGGAGGTGTAATCATAAGTCTGATAGAAAACCTTAAACTCAAAAAGAAATTGATCTGGGTCTTTAATGGATAGACCTCTAAAGGTTGGTAGATTGGATGGAAAAATATTTTTCATTGTTCATTCATCATCTTCAAAGACAATATGATAAGATAAGGTCCTATTAGGAGCATTCATATGAGGTTTATCCACTTGTATTATATTTTATCCCATGTTAAATAAAGTTTTACTGAGAGGAGGGGGTTTTGGTCATTCAATGTCTATAATTTTAGTTGTTATAGAAGAGGATTCTTCTAGTCCTTTAGAGATATTTTTGAAGGATTATCTTATCTCTTTTTTCAATCTATCTCTTTTGTTTATGACTATCTTAATTCTTTCTTTTAAAAGATTAGAATATTTGGAAACAAATCTACCCTATGAATCCCATTGCCTACTCATATAGTTGATTTTGACAAGAGAGTGATTTTATTTTGTTTTTATATTTTTATGTTTTATGGACTGTTAGCTTAAATTTTTAGTTTAATAACACCTAAAATGTCCATGGTAATGGCACAAAAAATGATGGGTTGTCATTATTACCCCTTAATTTAACCAATGTATGTTGGTGTCTATTTTTACTAGGGTAGTGCCTAAAGTTATTTCTAGTGAGGTACTTTATGGGTTTCAAGTTAACAGTTATTATTTTTGGGGTTTTCTACGTGCGCGCACACGCGCACACACACGCGCGCGCACACACACACACACACACACACACACACACACACACACACACACACACACACACACACACACACACACACACACACACACACACACACACACACACACACACACACACACACACACACACACACACACTTCTAACTAGTAAGTTACTATCTAGAAATAAACACTCTGAAGAAAACATAAACAACTCAATCTAATCTAATTTGTAGAATTTGGAAATGCTTCACACAACTACAAAATAAACATATTCAAATCACTCTTGAAGAACTAAAAGAATATCAAATACTCATTCACTAATTAAAATCAATCATAAATCTATATTTTTAGAATCTAAAAGAATGAAATAAATACTTATGATAAAATAACAGTTAACTATTCAATCTTCCATATAGGTTTTCAATCTAAATTATACAAACATATATCTATATCAATCTTTTATTGGAAGGAATACAAAAATAAATTATAAATAACAAATATATCTCGTATTTCCTTGGGGACTGGACCCTTGCTCACCCTGAGATCTAGGTCCAAATTAACTTAGCTCTAAGATATTTATTCAACACATTGAATGAGAAAGGAATTTGTTATAGTACTTTGTATTTTAGAAAATCATCAGAATTACAATATTTATTTATGTAGGTATAAAATTTATAGATATAATCATGGATAAATTTATTTATTCTATACAAAAAAACTATTTAACCTTACATCATAGGTAATAACTTAATTGATTTGGAAATAGAAGATATTCTAGACAGATTGAGTGACATAGTTAGAATAGAAAGTCATTACAATGAGATCTTTAAGGAGTCAAAGAATCCATAGATAAAAATTGTCATACCTAACTATATCAACCAAATCTTTACATATATTTATACTCATATCTTCTATCTTTATCATTGCAACATATAGTAGTAGCTCCCAAAATAGAAGACTAACTAGAAATAGACATCTATTTATATACATGAACATAAATGGAAATGTTAAAAATAATTCTCTAGATTGTCATGAAGAGGTTGGAGAAGCTATCTAAACCCTTTGGAATGTACTAGGATCAATTATAGAGAAAATTGACTCAATCCATAGCAAAACTAATATAATCTATAGCTTGTTATCAAAATTCAGAGCTTGGTTGTCAAAATCTACAATTGACTATTGCAATCTGTAGTTGACTATCAAAATCTATAGCTAACTATTGAAATACATAGATAACTATAAAAATCTATATCAAACTTTAGAATCTATATTTGGGTCTTAGATGGTTCATTTTTTATCTTGGATCCTCCTTATCTTCATAAAATCTTGTCAAAACTCATATTAATACTATTATTGCTTATACATGTCAAAATGTAGAGCCTAAAACATAAAAATTCTAGAAAAAAGTGAAAAGAAGATAGACTTAGACTTTATATGAGTTTATATAGATAAAAGAATTTATTTATTACCTTATGCAAGTTCTAAATATCAAGATTACATACAATGCTCAACCATTTGACATATTTAAGGCCATAAACTATAGTAATAATGAGTCATTTTATGGACTCATCACCAATATGTAGAGGAATTGCAAAAACAAATAATCACCCATTAGTAAGAGCTTAATGTTATATTTTCAACACTCTGAGGGCAAATTTTGGTGGAATTTAGGTAGTTCAAGGATGCCCATAAGGCTACAACTTATTATCTTGAAATTTTGATGACTCAAGAAGATGAGTTTTTATATAAACCTAAAGATATGAAGCAAACATGATGTCAAGAGGAAGTCATTACTTACAATCTTTAGACTAGATTCAACCAATGGGAGGAGCTCAAATGTCAAGTGCAACAAAATTTAACCTAAGTTTTTTTATCTAAGGAATTTTAAACATAGTTTAGGATAGAATATCATTTTACTATGGGGTGATGTTGGATCCTAAATTTTTTATTTATATATTCTAAGGGGTTTTTAGCCAGAACATGGAAGATCAAGGGTGAAATAACAATCTAGAGCACCTTAGAATGGAAGAGAAAGGAAAAAAAGAGAGGACAAAAATATACACATGAAAAAGAGGTCTAGAGGACCTTGGCATTCAATATCAAGTTGAGTGATACAAGGATACAAAGAACAAGTATTAATGAAAAGATGCAAAACTCGAATAAAAGTGCAAGACTTGGACAAGGGCGTAGGAAATGGAGATGGGTATGAAGTAGCTCATAGAGGAATTAAAGACTAACCAAGCATAAATATAGCACCTATTAATGAGATAATAGGATAACTAACATAAATATCTATCATAAAGATTATATAGTCATTTTTAGGCCTGAGTTAAAAGGATTTTATTGTAATGTCTCCCCAAGACTTATTTTTTTGAAATAGTCATTGTCTAATCATCTATATTATATTAACAATTTAACCTGAGAGGGTTGGATTATGTATAAATACCCCTTATATTTGTTTATAAAAGTGTGGATTTATATATAGATAGAGAGAATACTAGAGGAAATACTATGGAAATATATTTTGTCTTATTCAAATGAAATTAATGGAATCACTACTTTTATCTATAAATTATAATGTGTTAATATGTTTCTATGGTATTAATTAGAAGAACATGGACTACGTGGAATGAATAAAATGGTTAAATCTAAAATTATGTTTATATTAATTAATAAAATATAACCACCTAAGTACCTAATTATATACAATTATATTTATCTACCATTTCATGGTAGAATTGAGGAGAATATATATTGGCAATGTTCTTCAAGTGAGTGTGTGAGTTCACTAATTGCATGATATACCGACACACTAGCTTGTTATTTTCTTAATTTACTTTAGGTGTGAAAATAATATTTAGTTAATCAAAAATAGTGATCAAAACTACAAAATTAGCACTTGTAATTTTATTAGTTGAAGTTAGGAAAGATTCTTTGATTGAGGTATGGGTTAGCTCAAAGTGTTTCATAAGGAAATCTTATTTTTTAGCTTGGTAAAAACCTTCATTTAGGGTTTGTGGAAAAAATATTTGAACATTATATTGAAGGAAAGGTTTTAGAATAATGAAAAATAATTTAGAGACATTATCATTAGTCTTGTTGTGATCTACTTTATGAACTAATGATTTATATCATTTCATGAAAGTATGAGTTGATTTTGAGGGTGATTTCCTAGAATTAACAAAATCACTAAGACAATTTTCTAGAAGATCATTTTATTGAATTTTTTTAAAAATAATATTGACCAAATATTCTAATTATGGGATATAATGTTGATGTAATTGATTATACCATTCTAAAACATCTCTTGTGAATATTTTGACAAATTTTGGTAGTATCAAAGGTATTTGTTTAGACTCGTTCCTTGTATAGATTATCAAATGCCTTAATAAAATATGCAATACCTTTAGTTACATCATATTTAATATTCTGATATATATTTTTAATATTAATATATACAATGAAAAGAGGTAAAGGTTCATTTTGAAGACTTTTAAGCATCTTATTATGCATAAGGGGTTGAAGAATTATATTCCCATTAACATTTCTAAGAGGAGGGATAAATTTTTGGTTATTTTTATAAATTATAAGAGGAGTTTTATAAATAATTTTTAATTTATGATTATATATTTGAATCATTTAAGAAGTGATATTTGTTTGCATTGCATTCATTTGTTCGACTATTTAATCTAGAATTTGAGTGGTATCAATTGGTGTATTTTGGTTTCTAGTGTTAAGAGGTGGAATGTCAGAGTTTTTAGGAGGAAAATTCCCATTGTTAATAATGGGAATGTTTACTATAGGATTATTCTATGTGGAATTAATTTTTAGGCTAATATCTATTGATCTAATGGTGTAGTAAAGAAGTTTACATAGGCTAGTATCCTAAATAGTGTGAAGTGGATTAGATACATCTAGATCATCACTTTGGGTGATTTAAATCATGTTGCATTAAATATAGTTATATTAATTATGGGAATAAGTGTACCATGAGATATTATCCTTTTTGGTGGTTAGGGTGGGTAAGAAAAAGAAACTGTGTATCTTCTAAATTGGTTAAGGTTATCAAGAAAAATTTTAATAGATGATTTCATGATGTTAAAATAAGGTAAAATTATATTTTAAAATGTGTAAGTTGTATGTATGAAATATTTTAGTTGAATAAAATGAATTTTTTGTAGGTCTATGTGGTTTGAATAGGAAAAATACCAAGCTTAAGATAAACTTTGTCGACTAGTAAGTATGGAGTCGAGCAAGACAATTCAGTTGATCACTAGACTAGTAAATATAAAACAATATAAAAAATAACTAACTAGAACATTTGATATAAATTCAAATAGGTTGATGTATTTAGGTAGGTAAGATAACATAAAAACCTGAAATTAGACTAAGTTGATTTGGTCGACATAGTGGGATATAAAATAAAATAGAAGAATCTAGAATCAGATGAAGTTGAGTTGGTTGAGTGGTTAGATAAATATGAAAATAGAATATTCTATGATATACTAGGTCAATCAAGCTGAATAAGTTGAAAAATTAGGAAAATATAATATTCTATGGCTAGACTAAGTTGATCAAGTAACTTGGTAAGAAATTTAGGAAAGAAAAACAATCTATAATAGACTAGGTCAAGCTATTCGATAGAGTTTTGTACTCTATAATTTTTTTAATAATATAAATATATATTATTGAGTTATAAATATATAAAATAAATTTAAACACTTAGGAAACTAGGTCAAACTATTTGATCTAATTATAGCACACAACAAAAAACTTGTATCAATGTTGGCTAATACAAGTCTATAATATAACATAAAATAGAAAACAACAAGGAACAATAATGTAATTTAAAAGCTAATTAATTTTTTTTTAAAAAGATAAATAATTTTTACTAAATTTTTTTATTGAAATTAAAGGCTTCCAGAGATACTTTCTTGTCTATTTGATAGTGTTGGACCAATGTTTCAAAGCACTGGCAATGGAGGAAGTAGAATTCCCATATCCCACTAAACTTAATTTTAAGGTAAGATGAAAGTATTTATTATTGCTAACTTCTAACTGATGAGAAAAAAAATCAAATATATAGTTGGATTCTTAAAGTTTCATAAATAAATAAATCCTAAGCATTCCTAAAATACTATGAGGTACATGAAAACTAAATATTGTGTTTAGATATATACTATGGCTATGAATATTAGTGAAATCCCCTCATGTCATGATATATATAAACAATAGACAATGACCATAAATATAGTATTGAGTATCACTTCATGATAATAACTAAGTATTTTTGAAATGTTTTAGTACATAACTCTTAGGGAAATCCAAACAAAGTGAAAAATAAAATAAAAAATCAATATTTCAAAAGCTAAGTTGAAATTTTTGGAAAGTAAATAAAAATGAAACAAACTAAAAACTAAAGTGAACTTAATTACTATCTAATGTAGGTCAATTTACCTTGATTTAATTATAAAATAAAATAAGATCAATTGGATTGATCAAGTTAGAAAAAAAAAATAGAATGAAGTAAAGCTGGTTAACTTAATCTATTATAAAAATATGTTAAAATAAACATAGTTGGGTAGGTCAACTTAGTTTTCTAGGTATAAAATAGAAACAAAACTAGGTCGAGTGTGTTGAACTATTTGATTGTTTGGGTATAGTCTTATAGAACTGAAAAAATGGTAAAAATAGTAATGAATTTAAATTTTGATTAAAAGGTGGAAAAATTTTTGCTTGAAAATTGATAAATTAAAAGCACTGAGTTGGTTAGAGTGAATGAAGAATATAAAATTATGTTGATTGGGTCTATGCAATAGTTTTCCTAAAATGTTGAATTATTATTTTAAAATGGGTCATCTAGATAATTTTTTGAACTTGTAAAGGCATACAAAATATCACTAAATAGATTCAAACTAGTAAATCTAGTATAAATAATACTGATAGATAACATAAATATAACTATGTGTATCAAATTGATGTATTTAGTAAAAACAAGATACAAAAAATAATAATAAAGTAGGTCAATTTAGCTAGATGTGGAAGGTAGAAAAGAAAATTAGGTTGATTGATTTGATCTAGTTAGCTTAGACTAGAAATCTGACAAGTAGAAGATAGAACTAAGTGAATAGGCTCAATGAAGTTGGAAGACCTATGTATAGAATATAAAACTAGGTTGAAATGCTTAGTAAAGTTGAAAAAATTAAAAATATAGAGATGAAATAGGTTGGTAGACTTGATAAAGTTGAAAAACTTGCAAACAAAGAGCCCAACTAGGTCGACAGGCTTGATGATGTTTGAAAACCTATACATAAAATATTAAATTGAGTTGACATGATCAATATAATTTAGTGAAAATAAAAAATAAAAAATTATAAGGGTTAGATTCACATTGGGTTTACCAAAATATATGTAATTGAAATAGGACATATCTAAAACTTATCCTACTGAACAATATCTAAGTTTGGAGAAGGTAATCAACTAACAATCCCCTTAAAAATACTTTATAATATCAGGGTCATGACTAATGTTGAACTTATTAAAAATAAATTAATGTATATCTTACCATAAAATGGAAAATTATAGGTTTATAAGTCCTTTAGTCAAATTCCATGATACAATAACCTAGCTAGGTCTTATGATTGTAATAAAAGTAAGCAAGCTAATCTGCTAAATAAATGTGCAAGATGATATAGTAAATGAATATGCCAGCTATTTTAGTTCCCACCAAAGCTTTTGGAATAAATTGGGAATACCATAAACAATCAAATATAATTATATTCAAGTTAATAGAGGATTAATCTAATCAAGGAGAGATACAATTCAATCCATTAGTTTCTACAACATCTACTTATTAAAATATGAAGAGCTAAGTGTATACTTACCTTGTTAAATTGAAAATGTCTACCTCAATATCTCCCTTGGATAATGGTGATTTTAAATATGTTTTGGTGGCTTCTAAATTTCACAAGGATAAATCATCTCTATATTAAAAGACTTATCCTATTCATCTAAGACCTCCATAAGATAAGTGATACTACTCTATGGCAAAAACCTAAGAAATGAAGACTCTAAATGATAATATAAGAAAATTTTTGAGTTGTGATGATCTGTAATTGAATGATCATTTATTTATAAATAAATTTAGTGGGGGTATTTATATCTAGGGATTGACCCTAAAAGCTCCTATGAATTTAACCAACAACGTCAATTGGGTTGACCTTATTTGACAAGAAATAGAGCCATTATGTCTCAAACTAGGTCAAATAGGATGATGGAGTTTTTTTATGTGTGTTAAGTCTCAACAAGTTTTACTATGCTGATGTAGTAGTAAAATTAATAAAAGAGGGTTTTACTTAAGTAGAGGTTATTTTGGTAGAATTACTTAGGGGAATGTATAAGTGGATTTGTATTGCTTAGGGAATTGGATAAGAGTAGATTGTTGTGGTTTTAGGTAATGATATAGGGACCAAAACTAATACAAAGCACCAAATGTCTAAAAACCCATTTCCAAGTACACCATTTACATTCACTTATAAATATTAAGACTTGACGGATTTTTTCACAATAGAGAACATCAATAATTGATAAAGGTTAAAAATATTATGTGTATATAGTATGGATGCTTAGGGAATGACATATAAGAGGAGAAGTGTCACAATGTGTAAGGATATAATATTTTTATGAAGTTTATATGTGATTGTATTTTTTGTTTTTTTAGAATCAAGGTTTTAATAATATTCATGCTCGTTGGTACAAGGCATTGGTTATTGATTTGTTTTTGGTTTCTGGTAATATTTTAACTAAAAAGAAACTTAATTACTTATTTAAATTAAATAATAATGATTAGATGTAAATAAATTGAATAATACTTTTTATTTGTTTTTCATTTCACTTTTCAATCCATATATACTAGAAATGTAAATCTAGACTAAAAATGCAAATGATACTTTTCTAGCTTTTCTAAATTCAAACTAAATGAACTTGTTTTTCGTGTTATTATATTGATAGATAAATAAATATAGTATGAAAAATTATTTTTACTAACATGAAATTATAACAAAAAAATATTTGTATCTTATACAATAATAACACTAAACCACTAAACACCTAATGGATATTTTACATATGCAAGCTAGAACAAGTTTGTAATGTTTCTAGATGAATTCACATTAACTCTGGATGATTTTTTAAAAATATAAGTAAGAATTTAAATTTAAATATTTTAAAATTTTAATATAAAATCAAAATTTCTAATTTACTTTAAAAAATAAAATGATAAGCAAGATAACACCAAGTGATTATCGAGGTTTGACTAGGGTTTTGCTCTTTGCTAGTGTGTGAGTTTGTGTAAATAAGAAATTGTTTTCAAACTAAAAACTGATAATGTTTATAGCTATGTTTGATTTTTTTTCCAATATTTACCTTGGGTATATAATCTAATCTATATGCTCTAAAATATTATTATATAACTACAATAAAAATAAACAAACCAACTAATAATTTTGTGCAAAGATGGGAGAAAATAATTTATTTTCCTATCAAATTTGTCTTTATCAAAATGGGGTTTTAACTAATGAAAGAAAAGAAAATAATATAATATAATATAATATACTTAAAAAATAAATAATATAAACTAGAAACTTCCAACCTGATCATGATTTAGATCAGCTAAAAGCAAGAGAAGCATTTATTGTGTGGTCCTCAGAGTGCTAGCTCCACTTAAAAATTATTAAAGGAAATCTCAAATTAGGAGGATGATAAAATTATAGTATAAAAATGGATAATAATATATATACACAACTCCAAAAAAATAAAATTTGATTATGGATAATTGAGAAAACCATTTACAATGTTTTGGTTAAAAAAATAATGAATGTCTTTACTTTCAATTGTGTATTTTAGTAGGAAAATAACCAGATAAAAGATCCAAAGCAATGGTAGGTATGTTGTGGATATATAAATATTCAAAAATATAATATATAATGAAAAATTTTGGATCTAAAAATCATCTAAAACTATAATACTTGTATAATAGGAATGGGAGTTGCAAGGAGGAGTTTAATTGAGTTGAATTGGGAATATAACTTAGGAGAGACTCAAAATGGATAAAAATAGAAGAGGGAGTGATTTGGGCCATCATAGAGGTGAAATCAAGGTGAAAAAACAATAAATGTAATAATAATCATGAAAAATGCATGAAATCTTGAGTTCTAAAGGCTAAATTTGGAATACATATAAGGGGTATTGGAACTGCCTCAATTTGTAGGGGCACTTACCCAATCATTGGTCCTAGTGATAGAAATGCCATTCCAAAAAATAGAGACACTACATGGGATGATAGAAAAATCCTATTAATAATGTTTTTTCATGGTATTTTTTGAAATTATTGTAGCAATTATGCCACCATAGGGTCAGTTCTATGAGGGACCATGGCAATTCCATCACCAGAGAGGTGATTTTGTCTCCCACATAAAGTTTTAAAAATAAGCTCAAAGGGACCATGAAATCTAAATAAAATGTCGGGTTAAGGGGTATAGGAGAGAAAAAAGGAAGGAAAAGGACTAGAGCTTTAGAGTGTAACCACTTTAACCATAAATTAGGAGATCATTACATCATCATTAGACACCAAACTGAGAATGTCATACCACACAAATTTTGGGTGCATACAAACACCAATGTTGAAAAGTGTGGAATCTATGAAACTATAAGAATTACAAAGACCAAATAAATTTACAGTGAAATTACAATGAAATTCAATATTTTATCTATTAAAACACTAATTCTTATGCTCAAATAGATCATAAAATACATAAATGGATACAAACTTGTTAAAGCACAAAACGTGATAAATAATTTCAAAATTAACCTTAAACAAAATATGAGATGTATGACCAAAAGATAAAAGAATAGATAAAATAAATTAGTGAATATCAAATAAATTTATAAGCTAGTGAGTCTTCATATTGTTTAAACATGGGGATGTTTTGGTGACAGAAAATAACATCTTATGTGGGAAAACATTGTCATGTGTTTTAGAACCCAATATTTCTAGTCATTATTCAGATATGTATGAATCTAAATAATAAAATAATTCACATATTGGAATAAAACTTAAGTTAAATTGTCATTTTTCACTAAGTGACAAGATTAATTTTATCTTCAAAAGAGTCAGCCTTCTATGTGCAATAAGTAAATTATTATTTCCCATATATTTTGGGGATTACCTCAGATCTGATACTTTCATGTAAATATTTTGAGGGTTTTTTTTTTTTTTTGGGTGGGTGTAGGATAGGAATGTTTGATCATTTCTCTAATTCTAACTAGATATCCAATAGCCTTGATAGATATACCTTTAGCTCCACTCAAGGCCTTGTTCCACTACCGGTCAAGAATCCATAGCCTCAGTGTAGGTTACATGAGTCACCTTTTAGGGGATTTTTTTATTATTTTATTTAAATATCATCTCTCCCATTTTTATTTTTATTTTTATTAAAATTTTGGGAAACTATATAGTAAGGTTAAGGTATTTTTCATAAAACTCATTTGGAAATTTGTCTTTCATAACCTTATAGATCCATGGAGATTTATTGAATATTTTGAGTGCTGATATGACTCATTTTAATGAAAAACATTATTTTATCCAAATTAGTATTTCAATAACAATTTTTTAATCACTACAATAGAGATAAGAATTATTTTATCATAGGTTTCACCTTTCTAGGTTTTGTTTCACTTATCTAGGACCCTTTACGTTTAGTAGTGTTTCTAGCTTGGGTCAACCACTATATCATAAATCAAAAAGCTCCAGTATTATTTGATATATTTTACTTGAACATAATTATTTACCAATAATTTCAAATAAAAACTACCAAAAAGGATACCAACTATTCTAAATAAAGTAAACTATTTAACAAAACATAATAGTTTTCTCCAGTGAAATGAAGTAGTCTAGTCTAAGAAAAAGAGATGATGCATAAAATAAAGTATTTTAATCATAATATATCATTAAACTATGACTCATTCATTCCATAGAAATGGAAGATGGCATGATCGAGATGTATTACTTCAAGAATAATCCATTTAGTGTAAAAGGTAACATCTAACCCATCAATTATTTCAAATTGAAAACATTATTACCCAAAATTTGAGAAATGTGATAAGGGTTAATCCACAAAGGATCCAACTTGGAATGTTTCCATTTCCTCTTATGTGATTTCTCCCAAAGTAAGACTAAGATTGAAATTCTAAAAAAAATGACCTTAGTCCTCTTATGATCCATCTCTTTACTACTTTATGTCTACTAAAATTTTATAAATCACTCATGAGCATATTCCATCTAAAAAATATTTAACATGTATTATATTTGATGATATTATCTAAATATTCCTACATAAATTGGTAAGTAGGAAACCTAAGTGTGATTGGTAAAATCAATTCTTGACTATACACTAGTAAAATTGGTGAGGCTTTTCGACTAGCCTTATCTACCCATAATGTATACTTTGGGAGAATGTGTCATTTCATAGTCTTATTCTTGGTATACTTTTTAATTGAATTTATCAATTTCTTATTTTTTGACTCAACAACATTATTCCCCTATGGATAGTAATTAGATAATAAATTTAGTGTAATTTTGTTTTCATAATCCCACTTAGTGAATTCTACTGACTAGAAGGTAAGTCCATTGTCATAAACCAATGAGAAGGGCATACCAAACCTAGTGACTATGTTCTCTTGTTAAAAACTTATGACTTATTTAGCAATGTTATTTTTAATAGCAATGGATTATACTAACCTTGTATACTATTTAGTTATTATTAAGATGAAATTATGACCCTAATTATTCATACCCATCAGATCTAATCCCCACTAAATAAAAAGAAAACATTCAATAACTAGCTAAATCAACATGGATATATGTACCTTAATTTTGGAAAAAAAATGAAATTTATGACAAGTATGAATGTGATTGTATGAATATCTATTTATTTTAGTTTAGTAATAACCTAATATCACAATATTATACCTCACAGTGTTCCTTGAAGGATGAACATAACCATTATTTTCATCAAACTTATAATATCCTTGGTCTCTTCCTCGGATACGCATCTAAGATAAATTAATTCATAATTTTTTAGTACAAGATCCCTTTTTTAATCATATAATGGGATAATTTTAGTCTGAGGGCCCAACGATGTTCCTTATCCAATCCTAAAAGACAAGTTCCTTGTAGTAATTATTAGATTATGAATTCATACCTATTATTATCAACAAAATGCATTTGATGCAATTACATGATGGTAATCTTAGAGTCAACATTTGTTTTCAATTGAGAAATGCCTTGACCTCATTCTATCTCAACTAGTCTAATTTCAAGATCAAACTCTTGAAACTTCATCATCCATTTGCATTCAAACTATCAAAATTAATTTAGATCCAACATGATCTAGACTATTGGATCCATAATGGTACCATAAACCTTGTTACACAATATGTAATGTCTAAACTTCTCAACAACCTTAATAAAGGTGTATGCCTATTTATCCAAAGAAGAGCATTTTAGTTCTACATATTTTAAGTTAGTGCTCATGAACATGATAGGATGTATTACATCATCTAATTTTTGTGTGAACATTTTTTTCAATGGTATGTTAAAATTTGAATGAATAAATATTGAGATCTTTGGTGGAATCATGACTCATCACAAGAGCTTGGGTGATTGTGTCATTTATGTCCTAGAAATATTTCTTGGTTTTAGGTGTCCATTTGATCTTTGCATCTTGTTTTAACATAACATTCAAAGGTCTTATGATTTATAGAAAACCTAAAATTAATTTAATTAAAAAATTATTATTATTTTGAAATAATGATTTTAATTCTTTTTTATATTAGGGAATATAATTTTATAAATAACATAAGTATTTTAAGATTGATGAGAATACCTTATTTTGTGATAAAATGTCCAAGTAAATTACCTTCATTGACATTAAAATTTATTTTCTAAGGGTTTAGATAAATTCCATACCTTCTACACCTATCAAATACTTTCTACAAACAATGTGTATGTTCTAACCTATTCTTTGAAAAAACTATTAAATCATACATACGAGTAATTATGAATTTTCATACTAAATATTGAAAATTAAAATCCATGGCACATTAAAAATTTACACATATGTTGATCAATGCAAAAGGCATTTATTTTTAAGAAAAGGTTCCCCATTTAGTAGTAAATTTAACTTTACTTCTATCCTCCATATCAACTAAGACTTGTTTGTAACCTAAGAATCCATATGAAATAGACATCACCTTCAAACCAATAACCATATAGATCACCTCATATAACTAAACAAGAGGTAACTATCTTTCTCTGATGCTTGTTAGGATTTCTAAAGTCAACATAGAGTATGATTTCCCCATTTTTATTTCTAACTTTTCATAAATTATCAACCTAAGTCTAATGTTGAACAGGAAAAATAATTTTGGCCACAATAGTTCCTTTACCTATTTTCTAATGAAGGGTTATAGTATAAGATTCATGAGCCTTTTCCTTTGGCAATAAGGTTTATGTTCTTCTTTAAAGGGAATTATATGTGTGATGACCCTTGGATTATAAATTATTAATTCATCATAATGCCATGTGATCACATATTTTTATTGTTGTAAAAAATATTTTAATTTATCTTTCTCTGAGTTAAACAAATCAAACAAATATAGACAAATAGGGGATCTTTGGGTAATCCCAAGTTTACAAGTATGAAATTTTGATCACTAGGTTGTTACTATTTATGGTCTTGAGTAGGGGAATACAAGTTAACATTATTTACAAATATATCATCCCTTTAGGTATTTTATTTTCTTTCTATTTCATGATGCCATCCTTTCCTTTTTCATCTTCAAATAAAAAATTGACATCCTTTTCATCTAGTACTAAGTTTTGAACACACCATAATTGTTAAAAAAACTACATGATATGCTAATCATAATTAAATATTTGTAAATTATCTATATTTTTTTGGGATGGATGGATAATGATCTAACTCAATGAAAAACTTCTACAATTGGGACTCATAAAGGGTAGACAAGTTGGTAACTAACGCTTCCAGGGCATCAACAATGTTATTTTTCTCCCTAATAATATATATAATATTAAAGTTATAAAATGAATCAATCATATCCCATTCCCTATTTTTTAACTTCCTCACTTAATATAAATTACATTGAAACTGACTTCTAACCTAGTTCAAAACTAGCTTAGGATTCCTAAACAGTTGTATTTATTTCACTACCATGCTTTACAGAAAACTACAAACCTAAGATTAAGGCCTCATATTCGACAAGTTTACTAGTGAAAATTAATTATAGATAATATGTATTGATAAATAATTTTCTATGAGGATCCATCAAGGTAATTTCCATGCCTAAACTGTATTTTGAATGTGCCTCACCAAATTATAAAATCTAAGGTCCTATGGGGGCAACTTATTCATTTATTTATCGTGTATGGATTTAATTTTTAGGTATCATAACCCAAAAAATTCAATCTAACAAAAATCTTGACTTGAAATATTATTCTAACAGATTCCAACAATAATCCAGCTAACTACCAATATCCTGAAAGTTAAAACCAACTTAATCACACATATTCCAACAAGGATTCTATACAAAATTTTGTATAACATGATATTAATAGTTAAGCAAGTATACTATATAATCCAACACCTTATATCATTTTTAATAAGGTACATTTATCACAACATAAAAATTATGTTTTAATACCTTTATCCATAGTTGATCTCAAGACATAGGTAAAGTTTGGAAACAACATGCATCATTTTATTGCTTTGAAAATGAATATATAAACAATTTGTAATATTTAACTCCATGTTAGTGTTTCAAATAATAAATAATAAAAATTTACGTGATAACATCAAATGGGCAACCTTGGTTACAGCTGAAGTATATACCACCTTCACTCACTAAGTTTAATAAAGCTATATATTGCTTAACTTATTTTATTTTTAAGTAATGATGTGATTATACCATTCCACCTACATAATTTACACAATATAACTGATAGTGTTTTAATCATTCATGGATTTTCATCGCTCAACTATCCATTCATGTAAAACTTTATCAACATAATCATCCATTTAAAGTTACTTTACTAAAGTAACATGATGGTAAAAATCAATTATTTAAATGTTTATAATAAAATAAACATGACCATTTTTGTCTTCACTAATAAATATTAAATCATTACATCCATATTATTTAAATATTTAAAATGTAATGTGAAACCCATTTAGAGCTAAAAGATTGTTTATAAAATTTAATTTATTATCGGTATGCTTAACCCTAATATAGGTACATAATTAATGCATAGTGAGAATATGACACTAAAAGAGTAAGAGCCTTTTTATACTTAAAACATTAAGTTATTTTTTCAACATAACATTGTATAACCAATTAAATAATTATCAACTAGGGTCTACTAAAAACAGCCACATAATATACCACCACATAATTAGTTTGTATACACTACCACAACTAGATAACATTCTTAAAATCATAAAAAATTTAAACCCTAATATTCTATATCTCGGTTGAATAATATCATAATAATCTATCAAATGTATAAGGTTTTTCTATAAAATATTTTCATTACAACTATCATCTATACAACTCTTAACCAATCGAATATAAAGAAGGAAAGAATAAACATTATCCAAGATAAATTTTGGGATCAGTAAAGATTATTACTCATCTCTAATACCATCATTCAAGTGAATAATAAACTTAATTTTTATCCAAAAACCAAACTAATTCATTTATTCTTAAAAATCACTCAATTAGAATTAAGATAATACCAACTTACTATATGCATCATATTGCACTTCCATCAATGCAAAAAAAACTTGAAAAAATCAATTTTCACAAATTAAGAGATAAGTGCCCAATAATTTTTTTAATGATTAATACTTTATTACTCATATTGAATGTTATTTTAAAAAATAGTAACTCATTTTATTTAATCAAAATTCTAATAACATAGAAGTACATCATATAAGGTAGCTTACAAAAAACTAAAATGTTGCCTCTCATTGAATCAATTAATGATTGAAGCTCCTAATGATTATGATATCCTATTAATATTGGTGTGAAATAATAATATTATTATACCACATCACAACATACTGGACTACCTCAATTTTGAAAATGTTTACATTAACAAAACTAATTAAATATAAAATCAACAACACAGATTTTAAATATCAAATTCTTTAACTTTCCATTCTTATAAACCAAAAAAAAAAAAAAAATCATCCATATTCAATTAACATATTCTAGTATGATACATATAGTATGTACAAGACCATGTTATCCAAATATTTTCCATAATTATTTAAACATTCAAAATCAACTAAATTAAAGGTAAAATTTTAGATTTTATTTCCCTAAGAATTCATAACTTATAAAAAATGATCAAATCAACAGTAGTTTTTAAACAAGACTATGTTTTAGATAATAAAACATTAATATTTATTTAAGCATGATTTCTATAGTCAACTACTCCAAATCGAGTCTCATATATGAGTTTCCACTATATGTTTAAGTAATATATTTTAAAATTTGAAGCAAGATCCTATAACAAAAGTAAATGAAATAATTGACATTGAAATATAAGTAATTAATTCATGTAATACATCTAATTTTTACTTACATATATAACCATGAGTAATGCATAAGTGCTTTAATATGAAAGTATACAAACTAATTTGATATAACTTCATTTATACCTAAATGAATTGATTTAGGCTAAAGAGGAGGATTAATCTTAATAAAAGTCATACATATATTTTAACCAAGAATATTCATAAATGAAACATCCTTAATTGTATACTCTTACATACATATAAAAATATTTTTTACCAAAATCATCAAATCCATAAGAAATTTCAAAGAACCACATACACAATATGAATTAAATTAATTTATACTGATTACATTGAAAAAAAGTCATTAAATTTTTTATACAAAAAATAAAAACTATGAAAATCATAGTTATTAAATAATGCTCATAATAGATGATTTTCCACATATTTATTGCATTTGAATCATTTACCAAATAGTGCATAACATTAATATATAATTCATGTCAAATCCAAGAAACTTGTGCTCAATATCTAAATCATAGTAGTCAATAATGATTGAGCTATGATTTAGTAAAAAGTTAATTTACTTTATCAATACAAAGGTGAACAGTAACATCCAACAATTAATCCATTTTTGTATTTACAAATCAAGAACCTTCATCTTATATACATGTAGTTATAATCTAATACACTACTCAAGTCATTAAAGACCTTATCAATAAAATAATAAAGGCTAATGAATAAACCACATAATTCATCCAGCTGAGTAGACATATAAAGAAAAGTCCTTCATGTAACTTCCTTCATGGTTCAATTACTCCAACCATAAGTGGGTCCCTACCCATCCCAACCATCAGTTAGATAGGGGAGCATGCACCCAGTAACAAATTTAAAACATAAGTTATTTCATATAGTACAATGTGAATGAGATATAAGAAGGAGTGTATATAATTTATACCAAAGGTACCCAATATACATATAAGCCAAAATGCAAGCAAAATCCATAACACAAAACTATACAAATACCAATGCAAAAAAAATTAACAATCTAAAAACCAAAACAAAGACTTATGATCAAACACAAATAAAATGCCTTTCTTTTTTTTACATTTCATCTTTACACCATACATAGGGTAGGTTGAACCCAATAACCTCCCCAATTATGATATCCTTGGTCATTAAAACTAGTTTTAATTATTTTTAGGAAGATTAAACAAAATGCTTCTAAACTAAAAACATGTTTTCTTAAATTTAAAACAAAATCCTAGTTTATAATTTTCAAAGAAAAATAGCTAAGATAACTTAATTATTTGTTGTATAATTTATCTACTAATTATAGTAAATTTATCACCTCTTCTTTCTTTTATTATTTATTAACTTCATCATGTCTACTTTTCATCAAAACCCATCTTTTTATGCACTTTCCAACCATACCCACAAAAAAATTAAACTAGGGAAAAGATTTTATTTATACCAAATAAAATTTGAATTAATATGACATAGCAAGTTTATCCATTATTCTTCATGAAAATCTACAAGTTCACAACCATCATAAAATTTTATGAAAATTGAATCATTTCCATGCAACCAAAACTATTTATTATTCACAGTCCATGGAATACCATTGATAACATTCCAAAATGAAACCTTAATAAATGATTAGGTAAAAAAATAAGTCAAATCAACCACATCATTAAGATGGTAGTGAAACATGTGATCTATAACCATAATTACATAAAATATCATATACCTAGGTCCTTAGGGATTAAGTTTTAATGTTATTCTAAGACAATAATTGAATACCATGGCATTATTCCATTATCCCCTTTACAACATGTCCTAGTTTTAATGACTAAAGACTATATAATAATGAAATTTGAAACTATTAAGGGTCTAAGTGACCTCTAACATATATGCATATTTATAAATGGAAATTGAACTCAGTCACAAGTTTTCTTAAATTAGTTTATCGCTGTCAGAATCACACCATCCTTAACCCATGACCTAGGTGAATTCTTCAACAATACAAGTAACTAAAGGATACCAAAAATCAATAAGTATAATTATTTAAAAAATTGAATCAAAATGGACATTATGAAATAATACAAAACATATAATAATACTATGAATCATTAAGGAAAAGGGTTATGGTTTGGTTCAAGAATTCATTCTCATCATGCCATAAAACATGTTTATATGTCTTACTTTTATCACTTCATATCATGATCTGCTTCCCAACATATATAATACTAAGGTAACACATATAGCCATACCAAATTAAAAATCATAAATACCTACCCTATATATATATATATATATATATATATAATTAATTGTAATTTTGAATTAAATTAGTTTGAAAGATTTCAATGTACTGAAAAACATAAAATAATCCAAAGTTTAGTATTAACATAACATAATAATTAAATAATAATCATGATTAGAATATCAGGTAGGTGTGGTCATAACATACACCCTCCCTAAAGAATGGAAACATCCTTAAAGACTAGAATAAGTGAGGATAGTGATGTCAAAAAATATTTTCATCTTCTTAGGTAGTACCTCATTTACCCATCTAATCCCATGGATTCCAAACTTCCTAAATTATTTTGTTTCAAAAATTAATGTTACATTGATCTAAAGTCTTCATGGGATCTAGTTGCACTATTTCCTCATCTTCCACATAAATTATCTTAATATAAAACATTAAATCAATCTAGAACATTATTTCTTAATAAAGCTCCATGAAAAATGTCATATATTCTAGATAGAGATGGAGGAATAACAATATTGTAAGCCACTGGGTTGATCTTTTCCATTATGTCTAAAGTACCGATAATGTGTGGTGTAATTTAGAAGCCTTATCAAACTTTATTGATCTATTTTGGGGTCTTACCCTCAAAATTAACTATGTGATCTTTCTAGATCAACATAACTCTTATATCAATTAAAGGAAACCTTTAGCCTTTGGTTTATGATAGACATTTGTTCATCAAACTCTTGAAAAGTTTATGGGATTGAAAACACTCACTTTTATAAACTATCCTATCCCATGGTATTTCTACACTTTTACCCACACAAGGCTTATAAAGGTGCCATCTTGATGATTTAATGATAAGTATTATTTTAGGAAAGCTCCACCAAGTGGAGGTGATATTAATAATTTTATATTTGATCCATTTCATACATTATTAACATGTATTAAAAAATAATTTTCATTCATTTAGTTTGACCATCCATTTGTAGGTGATATGTTGAACTAAAATTTAGTTTGGTACCAAATGAAACCATCAAAGTCTACCAAAATCTAGAAGTGAGTAAATTATCTTTATCTAAAATAATCACTTCCAATACATCATGATGTTAAACCACTCATTTTACTAATATCTTTGAAAAAATGGCCAAATCATTCATATTTTTTCCTACTATGAAGTGAGAAACTTTGGTAAAATTAATAATCACAACCAAGACTGAATCATGTTTGTTTCAAGATTTAGGCAATCCCACAGTAAAATATATTGATATCATAACCCATTTATTTTCTAAAATTATATGTGTATAAATCAATCCTTTAGGACATAAATTATAAACCTTAACATGTTGGCATTCCAAACACTTGGACAAAAATGCAACCATGTCCTTCATACCTAGTTAAAAATACAACTTTTTCAACTCTTATGTCATTTTTATGACACTTGAGTGAGAAAAATAAGGTGACACATGTACTTAATTGAGGATTTATTACCTTAGATATCTTGATTTAGGAACATAAATTATTCCTTTATGTCTTAACATACCATTTGTATCCACATATAAATCCAAATCAAACTTTTCTGATCCTAATTCAATGTAGATTTATAGGTGTTTTGGGTCTAATTTTTTCTACAATAACACAAAATTTCTAAAATTTGATTTTAGAATGGAGATATATGAAATGTATGTTGTCCTAATTAGATATTATACTACTCTATTCTCCTTCCCTTTCACATAATCTATATAAACATCAAAATTAATGATAAACTCTAACCTTATTTTATACCTTGCATTCAACTCATCTGAGCAAACAAGTGCACAAGACTCATGGCCATATTTTATTTTGAAATGTCTTCCCAATAGGAAATGATTCCATTTATTAAGTTCATGTATAATAATAGATATATTTAAATCAGGTATTTGGTAGTTTTTTCATTACTTTTGAGTTTCATACACTCATAGTAAACTACCTTTCCATCTTGAGTTAAAACAACACCAATGCAAACTTTACAAGCTCCAACCCATACTTAAAAATTTCCATCTGGGTATTGTATAAACAAAATAGGATCTAAGGTTAATAAAAATTTTATCTCTCAAAAATTTTCTTCACACGTTGGAGACCAATCAATATTCTTTCCCTTATTTTTAAAGTAAGTTATAGGATTTGAAATCCTTGAAAAATATTTCACAAACCTCTAGTAACAATTGCCCAGTCTTATGAAACTTCACACTTCATGAAAATTATTAGGATTTGGACATTCATTAATGTCTAAAATATTTTTAAGATATAATACAAGACCATTACTAGAGATTACATGTCCCAAAGAGTGAATTTGTATTTGATAAAAAGAACATTTGGACAACTTGTCAAACATTTTATGTTTCTTAAACCTTTACAATGAATATTAAGTGATGTTTGTGTTATTGATCATTCCTTAAGTAAATTAAAATTTCATATAATAATACTATAAATAATTGATCAAGGAAATATTAAAAAACACTATCCATAAAATTCATGAAAGTAGATGGTGCATTGGTGAGGCCAAAGGGCATAACCACAAACTCATAGTGTCCATATCTTGTTCTAAAAGCATTTTTATGAATTTATTCATATTTTTTTATGAATTTAGTGATAAATATATCAAATATATACATTTGAAAACAAAATTTATCCTCTCATTTGATCAAAGAGATCATTTATCCTTGTAACAAGGTCTTTTTTCTTGATAGTTACCCTGTTAAGCATTTAGTAGCCAATGCATAGTTTGAGAGTTATATCCATATTTAAAAAAAAAATACTAGAGCTTCCTATGGTGACAAACTAAATCATATCATTTATTTATCCAAAATTTATTATAATTAAACCTTGAGTTATATCAAATATGATACAATCATCTAGTAAGGTGCTTTTGATGTAGGTGTAGCTCCATGCATTATATCAATTTAAAATTTAAATGTTATTTTGGGAGGAAATATGAGTATCTCCTCAAGAAATACATCTAAAAATTCTTCCAAAACAAAATATTTTTTAATAATAAATATTTTTTCTTAAAATACTTCATTTACTTTGATAGGATAAATTTGACATCCTTTTCATACATCTCTTTTTAGTTTTAAAGCTAAAAGTATCCTTTGGGTTGAGTGCGTAATGATTCCTTGGATCATTTTTGGTTTACTAAATTAATCTAGCCATTGGATCTTATCATTATATCAATTAATCTTGGATTGATGACTTTTCAACCAATCCATGCCTAAGATAAGGTCATAGTATCCTAAAAGGGAAAGAAATAAGTTTACGTAAGTCTTGAAAGATCTTAAATTTAGCTTAGCCTATTCAATGAAAAAAAAACCACCTTCTTCCCAGTTCCAAATTATACCTCCCATCATTTTATGAGCCTATAAGTATCACTTTTATATTTTAAATAAATTATAGGAGAAATAAAACTATATGTTACTTCTGAATCAATTAAAATTATAAAATAAAATCCAAAAATTATACCTCATGTTTCAATTGGAGTGGACTAAAATTATGCATTTATATTATCTATAGTTTCATATACCTTGTGATTTCCATGTAGCTTATTTGAGTCTTTTGGGTATTTATTATTACTATATTCCCAACAATTCACAATAGTTTTAGGTGGTATAGGGACTATATTAGCTCATGTGGTAATTTCATAGAAGCTTTTATGTTTTTGGTTACCATTTTCAAAAAATTTCTTAGCAAAGGAGTGAGGTTAAAACCCTTATTTCTATTCTAAAATTTTCCTACATAATTGTGACTCTTTCCAAAATCCTTATTCTGGTCAATTCTTTAAATTTTTTTCCTACATAAGGAATTGTTATTTTACACTTATTTTTCAACATGTTATTCATATATACTTTCTTTTTATTCATCACAATGTGTTGATTCCATATCAAAAGATAATGTTATTAGATTTGTCATGTTTACATCATACATGATTATTTCATTCAATCCCAACTTAAACTTGGTTACCTTATTTATTCATCATGCATACGATTTACATGTCGTAGAATACCTAGAAAATTATTTTCACATTATGAAACTATCAAGATGTTTAACCCTAGAATCTAGATTAAGGGATCTAGGGTTCAAGGGGATATATATAGCCTAAGGCACAAGAGTGATAAAATATCTCTATATTAGGATAATTAATTCCAAACTTAGATAAATAATATTTTGATTTTAAATATTATGATATGGTAAAAATAGTAAGTAAAACCAATGATTTATTTTGTAATAAATGGAAAAAAATGGTTATTATAGTGCACATGTGGATCTAATTTGGAACAAGATAGAAATATATTGGACTTGGATTCTCTATCCATCCTTAGATTCTATAAATTTGACATATGTGGCCTCAGACACTTGTCTACCTTGGATAGTTACATTGATGATTCTATCTGACTTAGATGTAGGTATTTAGTCTAAAATACATATTGGATCTAGATGTGACCACCAGGGATATTTTTGTTTTTATTTATCACCTTCAATCTAGTGTGTTTAGAACTAGATCATGGATTATCACTCTTTGTTGAATAACAAAAACCTAGTTCTTCATATTCATAGTGACTATGTAAAAAATGGGTTAGTGGGATTATGGTATCAATCTAACCCCAAAGACACATTTTAGTGGGTTATGACTACATAAAAACTACTTTGAAGAGGGCTTTAGACTCATATTTTTCTCCCCTAATGTGTTTTCTTTTGTGTGTATAAGGGTTAAATATGTGGAAAGAAAGTATAATAGTGACCTAAATTCTAACTTGGCAAATAGGACTCATGGCATGATCCTTTAGTAATTCAAACCTATGGATGTGTTTTCCCTATGACTGATATTGAAATAATAAAGAATATATAATTTTTTATCACTTAAATGCTTGACTGAGTGCTTTTGGTAAGTTATCTTATGAGTTATTAGGTTTTTGATAGGTGAGGAATAAATGAGGATTGATCATGCATAGATACCAATCCTTTCAAGGAATATATCAAAGCACTTATTTTGACCATAGGAATACATTTCATTTGAAAATTATATAAATTTAGGGCACCTAGACACTTGTATTAGAATAGGACACTAGTGCAGATGTAGGCATTTAACTGGGATGTAAGTGTGTAGGAATATAAAAAATACATATAGGTCTAAAACTTGTAAAGGATGATAATAATTAGGTTTATCTTAGCTTCAATACAATAAAAGTTATAGGTCATTTGAACAACATTGGTTAGACTAAGAGATAATAAATGGACACATAGATTTAACAAATATGAGCATCTCTATAGCATAAAATGTCTATAAATAATAAGAACATCCAAGGTCTATATTTTCCATGTGTATAATACTAAGGTGATATATAATTTATAAATGGTGTATAAATTTTCCCCTTTAATCTAGTAATGAAAATTCTACTTAAAAGGAAAGTAAATGCATATATGGGTATGTATAATATGCCTTATCTTTGCATGATCCCAACTTTAGTGCTTTATTGATGTTTGATCTACAACTAAGAGCATGTTACAATATATAATATGAAATTGAAAGCATTGAAATGATTTAAATATATATAGAAAGGTTTAGGAGTACATTTGTGTATCAATGCAACCAATTTACCTTTTGGCAATTTGATTTGAAAATATGTATCATTATGAACAACTAGAAATGATATTAGGACAAATATAAATATGTTAAATGCATATATATATATATATATATATATATATATATATATATATATATATATATATATATGACGCATTCCCCCAACCTTGGAAAAAAAGATGATTTTTGACTTAGTAGTTGAGATTAGCTCAACCATGCAACATAATCATACTTATAACCAAGTGAGTATGAGTGAACCAATTCAACTCCCACTATAAATATGGTAAGGGTGGATGATGTAATAAAGTCTAACTTATAAAATTGGCAATATTGATTTATTTAATCACCTCAACCATACCAAAAATGAACCAACTAAAATAGTATATTGGCTCAATATAGTCTATAGTAGTCTAACTTGGTAAGCTAAATTTTGTAGAAGTGTTTGAAATCTAAAAGTTAGTATGAGTTTTGAAATTTAGGTGCTCATTACATAAAATAAGTAGCATATGTATGTCTCATACTGAAACCTAGGTTTAACATGGTACCAATGTATATATTTATATCACAACTATATATATATATATATATATATATATAGCTATGAATTTTGGACAATTTAAAAACTATTTATGTGGAGAACATGTTTCTATAACATGCCCTCACTATATTCTAAAATTGAAAACTAGTGTAAGTGTGGAGAACATATTTTGAAAACATACCCCCATTATATATCTAAATATTTGAACTATAAAAAATGTGGAGAACATGTTTCTATAACATGCCCCCATTATATATCTAAGTTTATGAACTATAAAGAATGTGGAGTCCATGTCTCTATGAAATACCCCCACTAATATGCCCCCCTATTGAGATGAGGGGAATTAAAATATGATATTTACCTTACCTCAAAAGTATAAACTAATTATATAATATATGAATGTATCATGTAACATATATGAGTGGCATGTCTAGGTATATATATCATTGAAGTGTGAAAAATGTGACCACATCGAGTCCTAAGATACTTGATATATATCATGACAATGTTTAGATAATAATAGTACAATCTCAACAAGAAATCAAACATAGACACAAAGTCACTCAAAGGAAATGAAAATTACATGGTCTAAGGAAACCTCAAATAAACACCACACAATCAAAGGGACATAACTTACTCACATGTCTGCAAGGAAATAAATGACATATTTAAATTTACATATATTAAGTAAAGACATATTCCAATGTAAAAGAGGAAAACAAAGGAATAGGGGCCAAAAACAATGGATTATATTCAAATTATCAACAAGTAAGACAAGACACTCAAGGAATTGAATAAATGAAAATCATAATCAACCATCATAAGCATAACATATTAGCCTATGGATCATATGTGTTAGAAAAAATAATTAAGTACATAACATATTGAGTACATTTTAAGAGATATAAGCATGGATAAAGGCATGTGTAAGTACATAAATTCAAATATTATAATTTAAATTGATCATAAAATGCTATAACTTGGATGTATCATGCTCAAAGAAGTGAATGCCCCCAACATTCACATGACATGAGTAGAGGGAAGGCACAACATCTTAAAGTGCATAGATCATGTATATGTTTATGCCAAAATCACACTTAAATTATGTGTGAAACTTGTGTATATATAAAATATTTATATGTCATCTACTAAAATGAAATTAACAACATATATGCCAAGGAGCTAATAGAATATGTAAAAACTGAAAATATTTTTGGATGCTTGAATTTTTACTTTAAAAAAAAAATTGGGTGTTTTTATAATATAATTGAGGTCTACAACCACTTATTACAAAAAATCATAAAATTAATGAGCTAAGGTAATTCATGGTGGACTTTATTTTTCAAAATTGCTTATAGTTTCTTACTATTGATTCTTCAATTTTTGTTAGTAACTCTCTACCAACAATTGTTGGTAAATGGATACTATCATATCCATCATGTGGGATATGAATTTATTTGTTGTCATGTGGGAAAGTATGTTTTTTATTTTTATTACTAGTGATTAATTTCATATCATTTAACCATTTTTTCCCAAGATATAAATATAAATGTGGTTGTTGATCCATTACCCATAGAACAAGGTCTACTACATTTGGTCCACATGTAATGGGTAGTAAAATGTATAAAAGAGATCTTGGAGAAGTTGGAGAATATTTTAACTCATATATACTATGTTCCATCTACTATATTGTGGTAATACTAAAAGTTGTGTTCCAAGTGTTTTTATCCACCCTGAGATGTTGGTAATGAATCTCATTAATATTTACAATAATAGTTAAAGCCTCATGCCTTGCTAATTTTGAAGGATAGTTCTCTTCTAAAAGATCAAAATTATTAGGTATTTTTCACATTTCAAACACAATTTATATGCATTCTTCTTTCTTGTATTTCTTAATTAGGTTCCTCAATTGCTCCCATTGATTTGTATGATGCCAAATAATTTGATGATAGTTATAATATATCAATCATTATTTAGGAAGAAATTTGTTGCCTAATTTGTGTGTATCAGGAGGTAAAAATATAATGTGATGCTCAGGTAATATGGAAACTATTGTATCTATAGTATCTTTTTTTGTTATGATATCTAAATTTTGTTGTGGAGTTTTATGAAATACATCCACTTTATTTACATGATGTATCTGCATTTGACCCCTATAAGGTTGAATAAATGTGTGAATCCAAGAGGGATGTATATAAGATCAATCATTTATATTGTCATATTCTATTTTTTCTTTTTCCTTAGCTTGATTGTGTTTTATATATTTTATGACAAGTAGGTTTGAATAGGTTATGTGAAAGATGATAAACTAGATAAAAATTATGTTTTTCTAATTTATCATGTCTTATCATGGGTGTAATTATCATCACTATCATAGTAATCTAAAACATGGCCATCTTGTTTCTCAGTATTAAACACTAAAGGAAGCTCAAATGATTGATTTTCATGTATTTTTTGTATTATTTATTCATTTTTTAATGATTATTATTCTTCATGTGCATCTAGGCACACTTCAATTTTTAGTGACTTATTTGTAGCTAATGATAATAGATCCATTGTACTTGACTCACCCATTTGGTAAGTATGGATATTTTCAAGAGGAATGCATTGTGTAGGTGGTACCTATTTGTAGGCACCATAAATCCATACACTATGATTCCAAATGTTGAAATTCCCCTAAACCACCTTATGACCCCCTTGGGACCAATTTAACCATTCTACCCCTAACTAAGCCTAACTCATAGTCATTTTAACCAAATGTCTTAACCTACACTTTTACCCACTTTTTACCTTCACCCTTAATCATCAATGGTCAAGATTACTATTGATGATCACCTTAACCATTGACAGTCAAGTTGCATCTCCTCAACCAGTAACATATAAGCCAATTACCTTGCTTTTCTAAAAATATATCATGTAAATCGATGTATGATCCATTGCATACATGATTTATAATTATAATGCTTAATTAACGTCTTGTTGAAACTCTCTTGCCTTGCTTATAATAAGAGAGGACTATGGAGGTGGAATCCATCTATAATTATTATCAAAAGCTTATGCACCTAGAGTTATTTTTTTGTAGGTCAATCATCATCAGTAATCCAAAAATATAGCCATCACATCAGAGAGAAAAATTCCCATCATATCTCTACCAAAGTGCTAAGTACCATTACTCTACCAAAATCATGTCAGACTTTACCAACGAGTCAACCACTTCAAGCACCCACCCAATCACCTTTCTGCAAGATAATTATTTGTTTTCCATTATTTAATGACTTTATTTGACTTTCCAACTTATCCCAACACAAGCCCATGTCTTGAAATCCAAATTTGGGATCATGTCAATCTAACCATTTACCAACCCAAACCTACACACAATAATCATTGATGATTGTCTCAACCATCGATAGTGTGTCAAATCACCGATGATCACCTTGACTGTTGACAATCACCTTAACTATCAATGGTTACCTTAACCACTAACAGTCACTATGGAATAAAATAACAAGTTATTTTCACCCTCTTACCCCTAACCAAATATAGTTTTTTATGTCCCTACATGATTTTTTGAAATAGACCTGAGTCATTTAACACTAGTATTGATTTGTTTATTTCTATATTAGTCATTTCTAGTCCATTTTTTTAGAAAGAATTTATTGTATTCAATTTTATTATCTTTTGATTATTAATCTAAATAATTCATATTCTATTTTATAAACTTAATTATTTAAAACATGTGGATTAATAGCCCCTAAGGAAGTTCTTGCTTCTAGGATCTAGCTAGAGTTAGGAAATCCACTCAGCTATCTATCTAATCAATCATTTGATTTAGTGGTCTTATTTGTAGGTCATCATCCCAAGCCAAAGATGAGTTATTCAAAATCATTTGATTCAACATGCACACAACCAAATAGGTTTTTAAACCATACTTGTATTTATTTTATTTATCTTCCTTTTTGAAATATAAGCTAAAATTTACTAAAACATTATGGCATGCCTGATGGGACCTTGAGTCTTTAATTTGGGTTTCTTTTCTTTGCATGTGTATAGTCTTATCTCTACCTATGCTCATTAATAAAAATTAAATTTCTTTTGGGTTTAAAATCAAGTGCATACATTGATTACTTACAAGTTTAGCTCACATAGTTTAACTTATAGAAAAATAATCATATCATAACATCACTTTTGTTACACACAATAAACAAAACTAAATTCATTAATTAAAAATCAAATAGACTTAATACAAGGCCCAAATATGATTTCATCACCTAGAGATCACCTTACCATTTCTTGACAATCCTACTAAGAGGTCATTACGAAGGGGAGAACTAACTCAACTATCTAGTTGAGTATAAACTTTGAAAATCAATATATATATATATATATATATATATATATATATATATATATATATATATATATATATATATATATATATATATATATATATATATATTGGCTAAGCACCCAAACACCCTTATCATTGTAGTGTGTGAAGTAAGGGGGTATGCCCTAATACCAAGCCATGTATTGGTTCCAAACATAGATATTTTTTATCACCTAAACAACCTCAAACCAACCATAGATTACTTCTATAGTACCTGATCTACAAGACAAATTCTATCACACATTCTCATAAACCTAAGGCATAAGCCAAAAGTGAGATTAAAATTAAGCATAGGATTATAACATACTTTAGCATGTGTTGTATTCTTTTGATAATTTTATTTCTTTATCTCTATTTGAGTTATAATATTCTTTGTGCTTTCCACTCATCCTACTTTCATGGTTCTTACTCATCAATAATGAAGAGACTTAGCAAATCAGAACCTTTCTATAGATTATCTAGTCTCCTCTATGTCTTCATCTATGGAGTATATCTCAGATGTTGAGAGTTATCCTCATCATTATAATGCTTCTAGTGTGCCTTAGATAGTCTTCCAAGGTGACCTATAATTTTTTACCTTTTTAGATAATAACCTGGTATCCTTGTAGCATTATCTTAACACAGTATCTCACCATATGCCCATTTTGGTACTACCTATTGATCCACCTTATGGCATGCCATTAGGATTTTTAGGAAACTCTTATGTTGCCACTATCACCACCCAAACATTTACTACTCAAGGATTTTCCTCAATCAACAACCCATCTAATATAACCATGAGGAACCAACCAACTCAACCTTCTAACACCCAAACACCTCTTAGCCCAACTAAAAATTCTTTCAACATAGCCACCACCCAACCTTTACCTACCCATACCCCAATTAATATTGGAATACCCACTACCACCATCGCTACCATTCCTCTAAATACCCTTAATCCTCTTCAAAATTTAGTAACACCAATACCTTCTACCTTACTACCTATCACTATTAGGGTTACCACTTATCCTTACCTTTGACTTAAATACCCTCACCCACTTAGAAGTACATACCCTCTACCCAACCAGCAGTGACCACATATTCATATGTGGCTTCAACCCTTTACCCAACCACTTGTGACCACTTATCTATATGGGTGAGATTTTCAACCTATAGTAAATTATCAATATGTCACTTAACCCCAACCATAATCTGCACCTTACAAGCCTTCATGTGCACCAACCCAAATAGACCTAATTAAAATGATCATATATAAGATGACTACCTTAGATTCATCCATCTCTGGAGATCACAACATTATATAATATGACTAGATCTGTAATGAACCCATTCACCCATCTATCCCTATTTGACTATACCCTCCCTAGCAGGAGCTTCCCAAGTTCTCCAAGTTTCAAAGTAAGGAGGTACCCAACAACACCTTAGGTCATTCAGGCATTCATGTTATTTGATTGCCTATGATAATACCCTCTTTATTTTCACTTTTCCTATGTCTTTATCACTACTAGCATTATATTTATATAGTGACTTAACTAAGCATTCCATCTTATCCTTCACCCAACTAGCTCAAACTTTCTTAGATCATTTCTTGATAAATATCTCCAAGAATATTTCCATCACTAACCTCTACTCGGTCTAGTAGTTTGATGATGAATCTATTATCTATTTTGTATCTCATTGGATGAGCCTAATTAATCAACTTTTCTTCTCCTTACCCCAACATAAATTGATCAAAATCTTTGCTTGAGCATGTACCAAGCACATCTCTTCCACATTATGTGTTCAGAGATTCTAAAATTTTGAGGAAGCTTTCACCATGGCATGTAAATTAGACAATAGATCCATTTATGAAGGAAAGTTAAAACTAAAGAACAAAAACTCTACCTATAAAACTAATGAGGCTTCCTCCTCTAAAATAAATAACCAAACCAACACTGGGACCAAAATCAAGGGAACTATGAATGCAATTTCCCTTAAATTTTCTTCTCCATCATATACCAACCAACCAAATTCCTCTGGTTTCTCAAATCAAAACATGAGAAACCAAAACCAAAACACCCTAAAGTCATTTACTCCACTTGGAAAATCCTATGCTTTAATCTTGGAGAATTTGTTTAAGTATAACATCATAAAACTTCACCCTATCAAACCACCTTTAAAATTTTAATCTTCTCATCCTACACCTACTTGGTACAATGAGAATGATCTATGTACCTTCCACTGAGTAGTAGGACATGATGTTAGTATGTGTAACACCTTCAAGAGCATTTTCCAATCTCTCATTGATAAGAGTGAGCTTGTGTTGGATAACCCTAATACACTTCAAAACCAAGCCCTTGACATCTTTAGGTAAACCTTCTCCAATCATGCACCTAAAAATAATGAGAGCAATGCAATTTAGTGTTACCATGATGCCCATACTATTAACATGGTTCTTGGCATGATCATTGTTGAAGAACCTACCACCCAACTTATTTGTTCTTGACTCTCTCCACTTATTGAGGTAGTGGAGTTACCTTATCCTCTTTTGGAGACCCAAACTAAGGAATCACCCCTTTCTCTTCCTCCACTTATTGATTTAGTGGAGCCATCAAACCCTTCTTCAATGGACATACCAGAACAAGCACCCATTTTACCCTCTCCCTCAACCACTGAGAACTTACTACCCTTTTGGAAATCATTCCCCATGAGGAATAACCCATGTCTACACCTCCCATAGAGGATCCACCCTTTCAAGCCTTGAATCATTTGATTGATTAAATGGATGAGGTTACCATTACTCTATCTAAACCTATGGGTTTAACTTTTAGGTCCACTATCTAGGGAATAAGACTAGCTTACAAACCCTTCTCTAGGTTAGTGTATAAATTAGAATTTGTCTCCAACCTTGACATGGATCAAAACACCTTATGTAAAAAATTAGGGTTGCCTTATATCACAAGAAAAAACCTTAAACCACACCTTTAGTAGACTGACCCACCACTATTATTATCATAACCCCTATCTTACCAACCAAACCAATGAAGGCCTTTACCAACCCAATGATTCTTTAACTACCCAAGGAAACTAATCCCCATGCAACCAAATCACATTCTCCAACTAGGCCAACTAGACCAGCCAAGAACCTTATCACCTTCCATACATAGAGTCTTAACCATCCATCTATGAAAGTGGAGCTTACATCACCGAATCCAATAACCAAATGCCAACCCAAATCAACCAAGGGAGTAAAAATACCAAAAGGATAGAGGAACAAACTCTTATCTCCTTCCACCTTGGCCTCCATCTTGGAAAATCATACCTCCACTCTAATTAGGAATCTAGTTATCCCAACTAAGAACCAACCACCACTACTAGTTACACCAACACACCTATCTTCACTGAACCAATAATGACCAAGATACCTAACTTAAAACTTCATAACTCTACTTTATCAACCTCCACCTTACCAAAACCAATACCAAAATTTCCAACCAAATGCACCACCTTACCCAAACCTTCTATTACCAAACTTTCTACCAATAAGACTTCCACCTTACCAGCTAAGAGCAAAACCCCTAAACCTCTCCACTTTTAGCTGGAACCTACTCTACCATTTTTCAAAGGTTATTATAGGATTTTTTTCTTAATCATATCCCCTATCAAGACATTTAACCCTCTCAATTCAAAACCTATTTCATATAATGGCAACCATGTGTGCTCCTATCATAAGACACAAGACCATGACATAGAGAATTGCAAATCTCTCCAAACCATTATTCATCATCTCTATGATGATGATTAATTATTAATACATGAACCTCCCATAGGTCCATTACTAATCCAATAACCAACAACCACTAGGCAAAACCTACCTATTCCTTCACTCTCACCTTAGAATGATGAATAATCAAATAACTTTCCTACCCCAATTCCTCCCTCTATCCATACCATTCATGTGGTCATGAAAGCACAATAAAAGGATAAGGGTAAGGCTAAAGTATCCATTACATGGACATACCCATCTTCTATCTCCCAATCAAACCCTACCTAAACATCTTCACCTTCACATAAACCTAAGGTATCTATTTAGGTGCCTCCCAATCTAACCCATCCAAGTCTATTAGGAGAGTGGTGCTTAAACAACTTCACCAAACACCAATGAAATGAGCTTGTATGAGTTTATTACTACTTCACCTCATCATCACCAACTAATGATAAAGGCATTACAATCGGTATGGGTCCAACCTAAAGACCCTCAACCTATGGCATCCTTTGTTAGTGCTCTTCAAATTGCCAACCTCATCACCTTTAAGGATTTATAAATACCTTTTATCCATTTAGATGACCCATATACCCCTCTCTTTATTAATTCTTAAATCAACCAAACTCACATCAAATGGATCATGATTGATGGGGGAACTAGTATTAATATCATCTCCTCCTATGCCTATAATCAACTAAACCTTCTAAATAATGTCATGTCCAAAACCTTGGCCATCCTCCATTATTTTAATGACACCATGACCACTACATTGGGAATAGTTATCTTTCATATTCATGTAGGACATTACACACTCCCCTAACTCTTTTATGTAGTGGAAGGTGAATTCTAATATAATTTTTTATTAGGATAACCTTGGATCCACTCCATGGGTTAAATTCCATCTACCCTTCATTATTTTATTAAATATGAGCATGAGGGCCAAGACATCACCATCCAATCTGACCCAAGTCCCTTCTTGACATGAAACATGACCTACTAACCAAATGATGTCTTATTACCCCCATATATCACACCCTCCTTGACCAAGGATAAGACTTCCACCACAAAAGAGGAATCCCTGCCTTCCTCTACAAATGAGGCATTGACTAGCATGTCCATCCTCTCTAATTAGATCCCCACCTAAAACCCCTTAGAATCCACATTCCAACATCTTTCACTAGGAAAATATCACCTCCTTGCCCTTGACACTTTCCCTACTCCCGAAGAGTATGGGAAACTTGACAACCAACTTAGGTATGACCCTAATATTGGGGCTATTGTTCCCTTTGGACCTTCAAATTGTCAAACCCTTTTCATTTATGGGGGACTTGATAAATCACTTAGCACTTTCACCACCTCCCCTTTGACTCAATCATTCACCTCTATATTTTCTTACCTAGACAAGCCAAGTTTTCCCAAAACATACCTTCATAGGTGTACTTGGAAATGATTTGGTATTAGATGATATGAGCATGGCCCACATGAGTTGGTCTCCATTGAGACCAAAAAGCCTCATGAAAATCATAGCCTTGGTTTAATTCTACCTAACAAGAAGCAAACCAAACTACCTACCACCATTATTATTGAGGAAGATACCCATTCCTCACTAACTTCTCCTTTACTTGTATGTGAGGATCAAAAAATCATCCCACCTAACTTTTATTTTCAACATGATCAGCCTCAAACCCCTAACTTATCAAAAGGAGGGGGAAACTATAACCATCCCTTTGAACCATCCTGAGATGATAGGGGATGGCTCCCCTACCATTAACATTATTTAGTGTTAGGATGATGATTCCATTCTCACCTAATTTGGTGCCTTATATTCTTCCATCCACAAATCCCTTCTTCACAAGACTTCTACCATGTTTAATTAATCTACCATGGATATCAACTTGGGTACTCTAGAGAACCCCCACATTATCAAAATTAGCTAATCGTTAAATGCCAAATAACTTCAAGATTTTCCCTCTTTCCTTTAAGACTACAACATATGATTCACTTGGTATTATAACAACATGACAATAATTGACCCCACCATTACTACCCACAACATAGTCACCAATCATGATGCCAAGACCATCAATTAAAAGCTTAGATACATGCACCTTCACATATCCCTTCTCACCAAAGAAGAGCTTTAACATCTTTTATCTATAAATTTCATTCAACCCATTGACTATCCCTAATGGGTCTAAAATATTGTGCCTATTAGCAAAGCCATAGAGGGACTACACATTTATGTGGACTTTTGTGACCTAAACTTCACTTTCCCCAAAGATGAATTTCCTTTATTGAACATTGACAAGCTAGTTGATTTTATAGCTAGACATGAGATGTTATCTCTCATAGATGGATTCTTAGGTCATAATCAGATCCTAATTGCCCATAAAAATCAGCACAAGATCACCTTCACCACCCCATGGGAGACTTTCTACTATAGATTCATGCCTTTTGGATTAAAGAATGTTGGAACAATGTACCAATGTGTTATGACTTATATCTTCCATGACCTCATCCACAAGATTGTAGAGTACTATGTGGATGACCTTCTCATAAAATCCGAACTCTAAAAGGATCATTTATTCATTCTCAAGATCATCTTTGAGCATCTTATCCACTATCATGTTTGCCTTAACCCAAAGAAGTGCATTTTTGGGGTGTTATTAAAAAATATCTTTGAATTTATTATTTCCCTTCGAGGAATCAAAGTCGATCCCACCAAGATCAAATAAATCCTTAACATGCTTCCCCTAGTCAACCTTAAGTAAATCCTTAGTTTATAAGGGAAGCTTCAATCCATTTTTCACTTTATCTCCCACCTTTCACATCGATGCCAATAGTTCTATCACCTTATGAAGAAGGATGTATCTTTCAAGAGGAATAGAGATTTTCAAAAGGCTTTTGATTCACTCAAAAAGTACCTTTTGTCTCTACCTATCCTCACCCCTCCCAAGGATGACTAACCTTTCTAATTTTATATCTCTACCATTAACCACTCCATAAGGGTAATGCTTGCTCATCGGGATGAACAACACAAAGATCAAGCCATCTAATACATTAGTCACATGCTTTTAAAGTAAAAGACTAGGTATACCCACACCAAGAAATTTTTCTTAGATTTAGTCTTCATGGCCACCAAACTTCTCTACTACCTTCTTAACCACAAAACTTGTCATAATCAATACTAACCAAATCAAGTACATGCACTCCAAGACATACCAAAACCAATTTATGGCCTAGTGGATCATGCTCTTAGTAGAGTTTGACCTTGAGTTCCTTTATTAAAAGTTAATTAAGGGGAAATTCATTATTGACCAATTTTTCAAAGAATGATTAATATAAAACCAACCTCCTCCTCTTGAGTTCCTTGATGAGTCCATCATGACCCTCTCTTAGGTAAACTTAACCTATCAAGTCACCATGTTATTTTATAGATCAAAATGTCAACATGGTGGGGGAGTTGGTATCATATTTATTCCCTTTGATAGTGAACCTCTTCTTTTATCCTTCGATATTTATTTTGAATGTACCAACAATATGGTTGAGTACAAAGCCCTAATAATAAGACTTCAGACTACCTTAGCCTTGGGAGTCAAAATAATCAACATCTTTCATGACTCCTAACTTCTAGTTAATTAAATCAATGGCTCTTACCAGTGTAATAATGATGTTTTGTAATAGTACAAATAGCTAGTTGATGAACTCCTAGCATCACTTGAACACTAGCACATCTAGTCAACCCCATGATCTATTAACAAGTTTGTTGACACCATGGTTTCCCTTGCCTCTTAGATCTCATTTTCACAATCTAAATCTAACATGTCTATCATTATCCATAGAATTACCTAGCCTTCTTATCCCAAAGTGGATTCTCCCACCATTTCTAATGTGGAAGAGACCCAACTTAACCTATGGTATTGACAGACCTTCAACTACATCAACGTTACCATCATTCCTTCTAGCCTTTTTAGGAATAATCAAAAAGTGTTTATCTATAATACCTCATATTATACCATTATGGGATGAATCCTTTATAAACACAGCTTTGATGGCCTTCTCTTCTATTGCCTACATAATCACAAAGCCTCTCACACTATTAAGGAAACACGTGATGGTATATATGAGGGATATTTTAGTGGCCTCACTATAGCTAAATGCATCATTCACCTTGGCTATTGCTATCTTAACCTTAACCAATACTATTTTTATTATGTGACAAAGTGTTTTAAATGTCAACAACATGCCAAATTACATTCTGCACCTAGCCATAGTCTTCACATTTCCACTAATTTTTGGCCTTTCTCATAATGGGGTCTAGACCTTATTAGTGAAATTAATCTCTATTCTTCGTAGTGGCATCATTATATCATCACTATGATCAAATATTTTACCAAGTGGGTAGAGGTTATTCCTCTAGTCTTGACTAAAGTAGAGAAGATTATCAAGTTTATCAACCATCACATCATCTACCACTTTAGTGTTCCTCACAAAAATATCACTGATAAAGGTAAATATTTTAATAACAAACAAGTACAAGGTCTATGTGATGCATTCAACATTAATTTATGCTTCTCTTCACCCTATCACCCTCAAGCGAATGGATAAGTAGAGGCCTCTAACAAAACTCTTAACAACATGCTAACCAAAATGGTTAATGTATCTAGTTGGGATTGGAATTTACACATCCCCTTTGCCTTATGGGCATATAATACTAATATTTGAACCCCTATGGGTGTTACACCTTTTTCTCATATGTTTAGAGCAAAGGTCATATTACCTCTTGAAGTCCAAATACCCTCTCTTCACATATCGTTTCAAGATTTAATTACTAAGGATGATTATCATTAGTAACATTTAGCTCAACTTGATCTAATTGATGAGTGTCACTTAACAAACCTTACCCATCTTCATGTCCACCAAGAGTGTGTCAAACATGCCCATAAAAAATACCTTAGAGTGTGAGAATTCAACATTAGAGATCCCATCCTAAAATAAAATTAGGGGGCAATTTTGATTTTAATTGGATTGGAACCTATATCATAACCCACAAGTATGCATTAGGATCATGTGTCTTCTCTCGAAGGCCACCTAGAACCTAAGCCCCTCAATAATTCACATCTACATCCATTTTTTTGTTAAGGATCAAGTTCACATTTTATGTTACATTAAGCTCATCCCTTTCTTTTAATCACATTCATTCCTTATTTTAGGGGTAACTAATTAACAATTAATCATGTGATTATATGTTACAGTCATAGCCTAATCTTGGACAATGGATACCATGGCTCTACCCATGACATAATTCTCATGGTACTTTCCACCCCTTTATTGGGATAGATTCCAATGATCATTGTAACCTAAACCTCTTTACACCTAATCAACCTCTTGTGTTTCTAGTTTTTCATTTACAAAGGTGAACCCTTAAGCCTATATAAATATTTCTATGTCAATTAAAAAATAGAAAAAGCAAAAAGCAAAATCCAAACCAATAGCAATCATGGGTCATTCCTAGCATTCACAAACTACTACCTTGAATTACAATTGCATAAGCATACTAAAATTTCACAAATATGAGGTAGACTACTCCTTTGAATGACAACTATCATAGATCCTTGAATAAAGCAAATAAACTTAGACCACTCCCTTGAAGGATGGATAAGTAAAGTATGTGTAAAAAACACAATAATTTCTTGGAAGATTCTTACATTGATCAACTTCTCATCTATAACAATAAAGTGGAAAACCCATCATAAAAATAAAAACAAAAGCAAACTAATATTTAAATCCATAATCAGCTCTCATACAACAAAATAAAATGGAAGCCATTATTGGTTTTCACAAGTAGACTTCCCACATTGATTAGTCTACACTTTGTATGACATAAAATTGTTTATACTGACTCTTTGGACACCTATAGAAGAGTCATGCTAGTCTCACAAGAAGGTTCCATTTTCATCCATCTCTCCTTTATGTACTATAAATAAGGGATTTTGAGCTTACTTAACATTATGTAGTCCAAACACCTTTTTACTAACTAACGAGCACTAATGCAAAGCATTAAAATGGCTTATGTTCATTAACCAATCAAAATTTGGTTTTTTTTTATTCTTTTTCAAAGAAGAAGCATCATTCCCTCCTCTTATCTTGTCATGACTAGTTGAGATTTTCACTATGACATTTGTCTCTTGATTATATTATTTATTCTCCTATCTAGTGTTGTTAATTAACCTACCTCATGTCTTTTATCTTAAAAAAAATTAACAACAAAGCATATGCACAAGTGTCATAAGAAATAACATAATCATACTTATAACCATAAAAAGCATAATAAAACCATAGCATCCATGAGAAATAAAACAAACAACCATTTTTCATCACATGTCTAAATATATATAATGAAGCATTTACTCAATAAAAATTAGCATGTCATAAGCAAATAGGAAGCATACCTAAAAACCATCTCATACCTAGCTAGCTAAGTCTACATCAACATTTAACATCCACAAGATAAGCATAATCCACAAGCAATATAACATCACATCATAAGAATTAAACATCAACGCAAATCATAGACCATAAGCATAAGTAATAAACAAATATCATATATATATATATATATATATCATGAGTCAAATAACATCATGATGTGTATAAACATATATACATGTCTCTCTCTCTCAAAATGTACATCTCACTACATCAGATCATAGGCCATAATCAAAATCATATACATTAATATTTAAAATGTATGAGCTATGTCATGCCCTTAGGGCACCACTATCTCCTGGCATACTAGTAGGCCCTAGTACCTATCCATCTATAGTACCTATCTACCCACCTATAGATGCTATCCACTATAGTGGTGTTGCCACACTAGAGTCACCTAACAAGCTCACTCTATACTCACCCTAATAGGGCTCATCAGGGCACCACCTCAAAACTATAGCCTCATAATACCATATCTCCTCTATTGTATCTAGGTATCATGTAATTGGGATAGTGCTTGGTGGTCTTATAAGTATCATTATTCCTCCTCTCTACCTTAAGGAGTCCATATCCTATGTAACCAAGGCTAGTGAATCCTTCACCTAGTCCTTGTCACCTATAAGACTCACAACCTAACCCTATAAAATAGCCACCTACCCTTATAGTGTCATGACCTATGCCTTTGTAGTAGATAACTCCTCTCCTACCTATCCATTAGGGCCATCCCCCTAAACTTGTGCCCTTTGGCCCCCTCTCCTAGTTAGCTCCACATTCATAGGCCCCCTACCACCATCACCATCACTAAAATGCATTTCCATGGTTAATGCCTAGTACCATGTCATGTATCCATGTACAAATCCTATTTCATCTATCTATGAATTGGCTAGCATCTCCTTATGATCTAGTAAAATCAAGACTGGCTGTAGCTCTAGAAATAATATCTCTAAATCCTCATGCCTGTACCTAGTAAATATACTTAAAATACCCTATGTAAGGAGAAACTACCTCTACACCATATCAAATGGGATGAGATCCACCTTTTCATTCCTCTAATTTAGAATCCACCTATAACTCTATAATGACAAGGTCTGCCTCTTATAGCCAAGCCGTACTAGAAAATGGACATAGGGTCTCTAGATAATGTCATCAATCACTAGTGCAACCCTAAACTAATCCACATCATGTGTACCTCCCCCTACACCTAAAGTGGTGAAGTTATCCCTAAACCTCATGAAACCAATAGGTAAATCTATCTATGTGTATCTTACCCATGATAATCCCACTAGGCTTAACACTTGAATGTGGTCATAGGCCTAATAATGTATAACCAATCTGAAATTGTTACCATACCTCCTATGGGCCCTAAAACCCCATAGCTCCATATACATTTGTACCAAGAGAATAAGTTCCTATCCAAATATCTTCCACCCTAGTAGTAGCTTAATCAACACCCCTAGTAGTAATTATGGGAACCTCTCACTACTCAAATTAGGAAGAACAAAGCATGAGATCACCATAATAAGCATGGTTATCAATCTCCACTTGTCATATACCCTTTCATACAACATGCTATAGTTGAACCCCCCAGTATGCCATATAACCTGATCACTATCATCTTTGTATAATAGTTCAATGTGATCCTCCCACTTCTCTCTATATATATGATAGATCAAATCACCCTAAATAGGTAGGCATGTGATCCCATGTACATCCTTAGGAAATATTATCATCTTTTTAGTTGGTAGTAAGGTATTTATAGATGGATCCCATCTCTTGATGAGAGCTATGATCATACATGAATCTTGAGGCACATGCTAATAATGCCTCATCACTCTTATCCCAACCTCCTCCATATAAGCCCAATTAGTTGGGGTCATCCCTTGGTGGACCTCTGTGAAGATGCATGGTACTTTATTTCACATCTATATCTACTCTTGGACCTAGAAACATTCATTAGCACACAACCTAGTTCCCTATACTATTCACTAGCTTTATCTACCCTTCACCTATTTGACCATCACCCTACTAGCATCTACATATTTTAGTACCCATTCACACTTTGATATCATCTAAAAATATTTACCCAACCCATGTAGCCTAAACCATCTATAACTCTAACACTATCTCCCACTCAGCCTAACCCCTAACACTTTTCTAACATCTATACAAAAATTAGACTAGTAGATCACTAACAAGCATAGTGATCATTGATGGCCAGGTATCTTTAGCTTTATGAGTGTTGACCATATAAGTTCAAACTCTACCATAGATGGTTACTATGGGTGTTCCAATAATGTAATACCCAAAACCCTAACTTCCTTAGCAACTCCTAAATACATATAATCTTTCCTAACATCTAACCTAATACCTACCCCTACCTAGCTCACTTAAGCCACCCTGTCTATTTCTAATTTCACCTACAAATTTGCCTAAATAACATAAAAACCTAACTAGGGCATAACCTTACAAACCTCCACCTTTACCACCTCAAAGTAATCACCATATCAAGCTAAGATACTAATTTTAAATCAACCCCTACCTCATTTCATGACTATCGTCATGGAGTCAGTCATAGACCTACCCATCCTTATTTGTGCCCACATCTTCCTTACATCCTTACTAGTCCCATAAGTTGTCTTGATCATGCCAATTCAATAGGTCCACCTCAATTATCACCATCATTAATTCCTCACCCAATATGCCAAAAACAAGATCTCCAAAGTAAATAATAGCAAACATTAAAATGAGTTAAAAGTAATTCATTTTTCACTTTTAACTAATAACCTTTTAAGATTTGTACCCTAACCATCAATTGTTATGGTTACCATCAATGGTTTCCCTTGAGCACCCTAAATATCATTGCTTAGGTGGCCCACTTTTTTTGCTCTTACCTTGAGCATCCATCTTTAATTAGAATCAAATCAACTCACCTACCCATGGATACTACCTTTTCCACCCACCCTGACCACCTCATCATCTCACCATTGGTCCATTTTAGCCTAACTAATACACATTTTATGAAAAAAATTCTTGGTCCTTTTGACCATAGTGACAAAATTTCCATGTTGGCCCTTTTGAAATTGCACCACCTCACACTTACCTAACCAACTTGTGTCTTATCAAGAGCACTTCATACCTTAGATACCCACAACACTTGACCAAGTTTGTGTTTTCACTAGAAGCACTTCCTACCTTAGATACTCACCAAAACAAATACATCACTTAGGAAACTTGTGAGTGTTCCCAACCATCATTCCCAAATGCACTCATGTGGTTCACTTATCACTTGTATTTTTAGTACTAACCTTTACTTTTACTAACTATGACAACCTAGTCTATGCATAATCCTATCTATCACACCTTTTGTCACACTTTGTACACACATTTGCACCTCAAGTTCCCAACCTATCACCCACCTTCATGACTCCCACATTTATCATCATCTTTTTCTACCTTATCAAGCCTATACTAGCTTTTATCTTACCTCATCATTTCCTAGTTTGAGGGGGAACACCTCCTCTCATACTCAAAGTAATTAGACCTTCAACTACCAATCCATTTTTATTTTTAAACTTATTAATTCAAAGCTGCATAATAAAAAGGGGGAAATGTAGACACCAAAAATCTTAACAATATGATTTCAAATGTCAAAATTCCCTTAGACCACCTTAGGACCCCCTTGGGACTAATTTAACCCTTTGACCCCTAACCAAGAATAACTCATAGTCAGTTTGACCATATGCCTTAACCTACCCTTTTACCCACTTTTTACCTTCACCCTTGACCACTGATGGTCATAATGACTTCCCATAATCACCTTAATCATTGATGGTTAGGGTGTACCTCCTCAACCAACAACATACAAGAAACCCACATTGATTTTCTAAAAATATCTCATCTAAATCCACAAGTGAGACATTACATGCATGATTAATAATTAAAAGGACTAGTTAATGTCTTATTTTAACTTTCTTTCCTTGATTATAAGAAGAGAGTAGGGAGGTAAAATCCATATGCAATTTTTATCAAAAGATTATGCATCTACAGTTCCTTTTTTATAAGTCAAGCATCATGATTATTACAACCATTCAACCATCATGTTATAGAGTCAACATACCACCATAGCTCAGCCAAAGCACCAAGTCCCATTACTCTATTAAAATCATGTTAGACTCTACCAACAAGTCAACCACCTCAAGCACCACCTGATCATCTTTTTAAAAGATAAGTATTTATTTTATAGTATTCAATTACATTATTTACCTTTTCATACTCAACCCAACACAAGCCCATCTCTCATAATATAAATTTGGGATCCCATCAATCTAACCATTTACCAACCTAGATCTATACATAGTAACTACTGATGGTTTTCTCAACTATCAATAGTCTATCCAACCACCAATGATCACCTTGACCATTGATGATAACTTTAACCACTGATGGTCACCTTAACTATTGACAGTCACTATGGTAGAAAATAACAAGTTATTTTCAACCTCTTACCCCTAACAAAATTTAGTATTCTATGTTTTTTCCTATTCACAGACCCCTGCCTAATTGTTTGAAATAGACCCAAGCTATTTAGTACTAATATTGACTTGATTATTGCTATATTACTCATTTTTAGTCCATTTATTTGGAAATAATTTCTTGTGTTCAATTTTAGTATCGTTTGATTATTGATGCAATTATTTTTTATTTTATTTTATAAACTTAATTTTTTTAAACATGTAGATTGATATCCCTTGAGGAATCTCTTGTTTATGGGATCTGGATAGAGCTAGGTAATCCACTCAGCTATTTATCTAACCAACCATTTGCTTTAGTGTTGTCATATTTATAGGTCATCATCCCAATATAAAGAGAAAATATTCATAATCATTTGATGCAATTTACACATAACCAAATAGGGTTTTCAACCATACCCATATTTAGTTTCTTCTTCTTGCTTTTTGAAATATAAGTTAAAATTAACTAGAATATTGATGAAGCCTGAATATGTATCACAGGGGCCTAGAGTGTTCAAGAGCACTTCTCATTTTAGAATTCTAAAAATTTAGTGCATGAGTTGTAGGTTGTGATAATATTTCTATATATTGATAAATAGAGGCAAAGCAAGTGGACTATTTCACAATATTTATAATGCTTATTGGTTGGGATCCATCATGGCCTAATAGTTAGTCTATGTAGAATATGAAGTATGTTATGCTCAATGACTATTAATTATGATAAAGAATTAATCTAAAGACTAATATAAGATGGATACTCATAATGAAAATTAAGCTAGAATGATTTGCTTAAAAAGGGATTAAAAAAATAAAGGTAGGGTAGAGAAGAGATGTTGTTGATCTTCATTCCAAATACTATGAAAAAGTTCAAATAACCTCTAGGCATGCACTTCACTAATGTATGACATGAAGTAGCATAAGCTCAAATCCTATGACACATTAGGAAAATATATAAAGATGGTATGAAATAATGCAAATAATAACCAAGCTCACTTTAAAGATTTACCCCTACAAGCAAACAACATCATCCCAAAATAAAGAAGAGTAAGAAAATGAAATACACCTAAGGTATTTCATTTAACCTAGCATTGACACAAGTTAACAACTCTGCATTCAAATGTACACACCAAGAACTCACAAGAACCATTCAAATATAGAAATCAGAATAAAAAAGTGAGAGAAAATCTAGAAGTAAAAGACACAAGAAAATTTGGATAAACTTTGAAAAATTCCTTGCTTATATTAATTTCTCAAAGTTTATAAAGTAATTTTATTTCTAAGAACTCTTCCTTACTTTTTTACAATTGGAAATACTCCTTTTATATAATGCAAGGAAGTATGTCAGTCAGTCATATAAATAAAAGTATTATTACAACTATCTTTTCTATAAATGTTCTAAAATACACTAGACTTTCCTCAATATATTGATCTATAGGTAATTTCTTCTACAAGTTGCACATGCCTTTACAAATAGAATATTCCACTTTAAAAATATACAATGCTTAGCTATAGGATGAATATTCCTAAGTCACTTAATCTAAATTTGAGAACCCTCTATTGCTCGATTAGGATCTTCATTATAGAATGTTATTCCTCAATTAGTGCAAGGTCAACAATTAGTTTCATGAAGAGATCCTTCATTTGATCTACTAAGATCTTGTGAGATTTATCCAATTTTTTTAATGCATCTTTAATGCTCCCAACTTTATTGACTATTCCTTTTGTAGTTAACATCATATCCATGATCCTATCATTTTTATAAATAATCTTGCCTATGCTTTGGTGCCTTACCCCTTTCATAAAATGGGAAGCTTTTTAATTTGATCTCATCATCTATAATTAGATTAGTTGGACCAAGTGTAATATGGTCCTTGACTAAGTTGTCTAATACATGTATTATCCTATCTTTAAGTTGTTTGAGGTCATTAGAAAGGTCCCCCAATAGCTAAAACTCCTTTTAAATTTCTCATGAGTGGACTCTAGATTGAAATATCTTCACACATGTGATCATTCAGTTCCCTTTAGCTAAAGTATGGAGAATACAAGGAAAAACAAGGGATTTTATATTTTCTTATTACTTTTTGAATGTTTTAATAGTGATATGATGGCATATTTGAGCTCAAATCACAAGTTATATGCTTTAAATTTACATTCATACTTGTTTATTTATACTTTTATCTCTTACAAGTCCATGAAATCCTCATATTTACCATGTTTTTATTGCATGGAATCATCATGGAACCTCTATGGCATCTTGTTCATCACTATTAAAAAATATGACCATTGCCTTTAAAAATTTAGCTTTGATCTCACACCATTTAATCATCCTTACATGGATTACCATGGATTTTCAATCTCGATCCTAGGACTTGAATGCCATTAAATGTCTCTCTTATGTTTCCTATGATTATGAAACTACCATGCTATCTTTAAACTTCATTGAAAATTGAATGGTGATCACATACTATTAGATCTTATTTGGGCAAGCAAATGCATTCCATCAAATCAAGATCTAATGGGTGTAATACCATTGGCTACTCACTGGTCTTTTACTAAAATGGTGACACTTGTCACCTCTATAATATTTTTTCACTCCATGTTATATCATCTCTATCAGGTTAACATACTTTCACCATGTGGTGATCTCTCATTTACTCATAGCTTTGTTGAAAATTCAATGTCTATCTTGTACCATTAGATCACTTCTATGTGGGAAAATGTACTACATTATATCATGATCTAAGGGGTGTACTACCATTAGCTAATAAATATAATTTCATTTATATGGTAACACTTTTCACCTTCTCACTAGTCCCAGGCTCTATTGAAGTCTTCACTCAACTTGCACTATTCGATCAATCTTGCCTGAGTAAACACGAGCCATTGATCTTGGGGACCTACTCAGACTTTAACCTTTTAATCATGGCTTGAATTTTCAAATTGGATTTTGTGTCATTGGAAATTCCCCATTTGATCAAATTTGCACCATCCAATTGTAATCTGTGGGATTGAGTGAGATTGGTTCTTATGCTTAGCTATTTTGATCTTATATTTTTAGATTAACTTTGCCTATGTAAATGAGGGTCATTGATCCTATAGACAAACACAATTATTAAGTAAAGCTTAGGAATACATACATACATACATATACATATATATATATATATATATATATAACTTAAGATAAAAATCTTAAGCTAAGTTAGGGACCTAATAAAAGGGACCCTACATAATAAAATTCGTATCACAAAGTCTTAGACTAATTTTTTTAATTATTAATAAATATGATAAACCTTAGGGTAAGTCTTTGGGATAAACTTTATAATAAAGGAACCATGCATCTATTTAGACCAAGCTAGGATGAAAGGGAACAAAGGGGTCACATGACATAAAAGAGACCAAGCATAAGATTTTTAGCCTAAGGTTTGATCATGTTGAAAAAAATGACTAATCCTTAGGATAAAAATTAAACTAAGTCCATGGCATGAAAATTATTCTCATGAAAATTTAAAAAAAAATTCCCATCAAACTTGAATTCAAAAAGAAGACATGATCTAGGGTATTCAGGATTAGGTTTTTAAGTTGATCAGACATGATTTCAACTTGATTTCAATAATCCAAAGGATAGTAAAAGATCAAATAAGCATTAAATCATTAAACCTTTATATTTCTCATTCAAAATAGATTGAATTAGATTCAATACCTATAACATAAAGACCAAGTGTTAGTGACTTTAGGAAAAATTAGATTAGAATAATGAATAAATAATATCAACTAGATCAGGTGTAGATGATCTTCAAATAAATATAAAGTGCAAACATGATAATGACACTCTAGTTAAATGAATTTTTATATTTAAAGTACAAATTTTCACTATTTGACACAAAGGTCCCCATTTTTTATAAATGGGGGTATGTTGACCTCAACAAATGGTGAATTTTGGGGCAAACATAGCAATATGTTATGATTTAGAGACTCTAGTTTAGACTAATAATTAAGATAATTATTCCATTTGATCTAGCTCTATTATTAAGATCACTTCATGGTTAGAACAAATATTGAAAATGTAGAATTAGGATCAAACATCAAAACATAGCCATGTTGTGTGTGTGTTTTGATTCAACTTATTGGTTGCCATAGGATTTTGAGGACAACTTCCAAGTTCATGGATTTAATCATTAACACTAACTTTTAGCATGTTTGGATATTCATTAAGAACCATGATTTAGTTTAGGTATGGCTTGGGAATTACTTTTATACTAGTTAGGTGTCCCTATCCTCAACATAGATGCCTTTGGATCTACTCAAGGACTTGTTCCATTGCCAACCATGCACCCATAGCCTTGGTGGAGATTAACAAATTCAACTTTTGTTAGAGAGATCTTAAATTTTGTAATAAGGTTCTTATTTTTTATATTTTTCAAGTCATTTTAGCTTTCTATCAAATTTTTGGAACTAGGTTAGCCAGGTTTAGGGATTTGGTCAAGATTTTTATCTTCAGACAATCATCCTTAGCTTTAAACTTTGTCCTAAGCCATTAATGTTTTTTAAGTGCAGGCATGACTATATCCTAATAATTTAATATTTCACCCTACATGTGCAATCCTTCTTAGAACCAAACATAGATTAGAACAAAGTTTATAATCTCAAGGAACAACTAACCTATTCATTATTCTTTACGAGTTTCCATAAACTATAACATTAAGCTCATATTTCAATAATCCATGATCAATCAAGATTGAGTAAACACATATACATTTCTAAACTATGGTGTTATTTTTTAGCACATAAATACATTTCAAGCTAAGGGATATCCAAAATGACTTATTAGAAGTAAGGAATAAAGTAGATAAATCAGACACACCAAATAGAAACCAAAGAAAAGAGCAAACAAATATATACAAACATATGTATAAACAAAGGATATGATGTAAAGAACAAAAAGAAACTAATCTAGCCTACCTAAACTAACTCTAACCAATATTACAATCACTCCATGAAGACTCTAGGTGGGAAAATAGATAATTAATGATTGAGGTATTTCCCATTGGTGGGAAATGTGAACTTTTCTCCCCATAAGTCTTTCAACTTGAAGGTGTTGTCTCTAAGTATCTCGGTTATCTGGAAGGGACCTATCTACAAAGGTGTGAACTTCCCATGTTTACACTTAGGCTTAGATGCCTTGTACCAAGTAAGAACTAAGTCTCCTTGCCTAAACACCTTTATTTTTAAATGTTTATCAAACCACCTTTTGATTGTGGTTTGGTGTTTGCTAAAATTGGGAAAACCCTATTCTCTCACATCTTTTATCTGTATGATATCCAGCAACCTTAAACTTAAAAATTATTGGTCTTCCTCCATGTACTCTTGCATGAACCTATATATTATAATCTTGAGGGTGATGGTGAAGATGGGTTATTGACCATATACTAGAAATAATGGTGAGGCTTTGAGATCTTGTTTGATTCTAGTTATATTTTCTTAAAGGGCATACTTAAGCAAGTTATGCCATCTTTTAGGTTTATCAGCTATAGACTTATTAATAACCTTCATCAAGTTCTTATTTTTTTTAGATAATATATTACCTTAAAGACAATGGTTTGATGATAACTTGAGGATGATGTTTTTATCATATGCCTATTATGTCATCTCTATGGATATAAAAGCATATCCATTATCACAGACTATAGATACTAGTGTCCCAAACCTAGTGCATAGGTTTTCTTATAAAATTTTGATCACCTCTTCAGTCATACACTATTTAGTTTCAACTACGTTAGTCCATTTGGTGTACTAGGTTTTCTTCTAGAATGTACTTGTGACCATCAGAGGAATTAGGGTTAATGACCCTCACAAAATTTAGCCCCCATTGGGTAAAGGGTTTATCAATCATTACTAGTCTAAGTGGCATGACTGCCTTAGGCTCTATGGTGTTGAAGAATTGACATGAGTGACACTTTCTCACATTTTTGTGAGCATCCTTAAATATTTTAGGTTAGTAGTTACCAAACCTTAATATTTTGTGTGTAGTAGTCCTTCTAGATGGATGTCCACTTCCCAATTTTTCATGAAAGGTTCTCATGATCTCAATTGCTTCACTCTTGGAGACACATCTTAAGTAAATTCATTAAAATTTATTATTGTAAAACACTTTGTCCTTGATTAAAAAATGATATATTTTGGGCCTTAGAAATATTTTTTATTCTTTACTTAACCCTATAGGAAATAACTATCTATTAGTAAGTGGACAATGGGATCATACCAATCATTAGGTCTAAAACTTTGTTGCTCTACCTACATAGCACTTAGCTTGGGGTTAGTATTGGAAATAAATTGAATTAAAACCTGAAACTTTACCAATTTGGTATTATTCATTTCAATTCATATTCATGGAGCACAAACATCCATTTACCTCTCCTTTCTCCTAGTTCATTTTGACTAAGCATGAGTTTGGTGGTAGGGTCTAGTAGAATGGCATGTACATTATTTATAAGGACATAATGCCTAAATATTTTCACTACCTTGACTAAAGTACATGTCTTTTTATCAATCAAAGAGTATTTTAACTTAGAATTTTTATGGTTAGTGCTTATAAAATCCATTGGACGGTCACATCCATCTATCTTCTGAAGTAGAACTACAACTATTATGTGATCTGAACAAAAGGAGTAAAGATAAAAATCTTTAGTGAAGTATATACTTATAATTATAGGGGATTATATAAATTCCTCTTTGATGTCATCAAAATCCTTATTTATCTCCTCATTCCAAGTGATCTTAGCCTCTTTCTTCAACATTTCATTTAAAAGTTTCACTATTTTGACAAAACCAAAAATAAACTTCCTTACAAAATTTATTTTATCAAAGAATGAATTTAATTCCTTCCTAATATTAAGGGGGGATATATATTAAATGTTTAATTTAATATATAAAGGTCTATATATATTCCCTCCTTAGTGATAACATGTCCTAATAGTTTTCCCTCAATAATATAGAAAATACTTTTCTTTAGGTTAAGATAAATCCCATACCTTTTGCATCTTTTAAATACCTATTGTATTTTCATAGTATGATACTCCATATTTTTTTTAAAAAAAAATTAGATCATCCATGTATATGATAATTCATTTAACTATAAGTCCTTGGAAGGCATGATTAATATCCCTTTGAAAAATGGATCCTGCATTTATTAATCCAAAAGGCATTCTCTTGTAGGCAAATGTGCCACACTTGGTAGTTTTAAATTAAAGTAGTATTCATCCTATCTTATTTATTCACAAAAACCTTGTTATACCCTAAAAATTCATTAATAAAAGACATCATGGTAGAACCATAAAAAATTTGGATTACTTGGTCAAGAGAAGGTAGGGGTAATTATCTTTCTCAGATGCCCTATTTAGATTTCTCAAATCAGTGTAATGTTTTTTTTCACCATTTTTATTCTTAAATGGGATTAAATTACCAACCCAAGTGTAATTACTAATTTGAAACACAATATTGGCATCTAATATCTTCTTGACCTCTTTGTATATCAATAGTTCTAAGATTAGGTTGATAGGCCTCTACTTTTGTCTGAAAGGTTTGTAGTTTTATTTCAAAGGTATGGAATGAGTTATGACCTTTGGATAAAATATATTTAGGTCATCATAGTACCATTATATGATATATTTATATTTGGTCAACATTTTTTTGGATCTTTTGGACTCAATGCTTGTACAGGCTATACCAATATTAACCAACTAAGATTAACCTTGAAGTATAAGATCAATTATGTTATAATCCTTGCCACTTACTTTGGTAATATTGGTAACCTCAACTAATATATCAAAATCAAAGAGTCTCTCTAAGGTTATCATGCCTTTGGGTATCTTATTATCATTTGATTGAATGACCCTATCATCAAGATTGCCTATAATTTTGTCATCATCAAGGAGACATTCTTCATCAATAATGTGACACTCAAACACTCTTGAACTAGTCATGAAGTCTATGATCTACTAATCATCACTAAATACCTATAAGTAGTTCACATTATCTATCACTAAGGGACATGGGATTAACTTAATTATAAGGATTTATAACTTGGAACTTTGATAGGGCATAAGGTTGGCTATAGCTAAATCAAGTTCATCAACATCCTTTTTATCTTTCCTATAGATTGACATGATATTGAAAGCATAAAAACATTTAATAAATTTCTACATTATAAATTTATAATTTTTGAGATAGGGCAACTTGTATTGATATTTACTCTTGACCTAGTTAACTACTAGTTTAGAGTCAGCAAAAACTAATATTTTTATGGCCTCATGTTTGATTGCAAATTGTAATCCAAGAATAAGTGATTCATGCTCAACTAGATTATTGGTACATGGGAACTAAACTTTGTAAGAGGCATTGTATTCTTTCCCAATGGAATTTATTAATACCACTCCTACTCCAAAACCTAATTTTCACCTAGCACCATCAAAATAAAGTTTCCATAATCTAGGTAAATCATGAGAAGTCTTAGAGTTACATACCTTTGTAGTGTCAAGAGTGTAAACATCAATATCTGAGTTAACCATGTTGTCCTTATTATTGATTGTATTGTATTCAGTCATCATATGCTTCATTTTTGGCTCTCTTTCTATCTTGATTTGGTTTGGAACTCCCTTCTAAGGCAACCACATATGTGAATAATCTATTAACATGTAACCATTCAAGATCCTAGTCTAGTCTCTACTCAACAACATCCCATGCATCAGGGATGTCCACCACTTGTATATCAACGAACTATCAGATCCTTAGCTCTAAATTAGTCTGCATGTGGACATTTAACAAGTCACCAATTACTTTGACTCTTGACTTATCTAACTAAATTACAACTCTATCAAATTTAATGGGAGTCAAGCCTAATTGCTCACAAATACCTTTAGGCATAATATTTATAGATGTATTAGAGTATAATAAATAATTATATAGGTTCTTAACAATGATTCTAACTATAAGTAGGAAAGGAAGAACATGTTTTTTACTTTTGTGTATTGAAATTTTAGCATGTACAGACTTTTGAGACATACCTGGCCTATCAGACAAAGATTGTAATAATAGATCCCTTTGTTCATAAATATATGTCAATTCATGTAAGGTAATGTTAGCTTTGTATCTTTTTCATGTCTTCCACTATGTTATACCCAGTCCTATTAAAAGAATTATATGTATCAACATTGGGTTTATAAGTACTTCCCTTATGAGGCTCTAGATTGTTGTCTGAAATAGTATTTGGAAGAGTCTCAAAGTTATTTAGAGGAGTTGAAGTGGTCAATGGTTGCTTCTACTCCTAATTTATTAGAGGATAAGTCTTCTTTAGAAATTGCTGAAAAGAATGAATCTCTTCAGGAATATCCTCAATCTCATTATCCTCTTGGAAAGGGAACTCAAATGTCTCCACCATGAGAGTTGAATTAGATGATCTAGATGAATTTGAATATCTTGATGTACCTACATCACAATCCTTATTAGGAATAACTTCAAAAGTATCTAATTCTTCTTGGAAGGCTTCAAATCATTATAAAATTCAACATAATCTATTGAACCATGATTATAAGTGTAATGTACTCTATAATAGTTAGGAAAAGCAACATCAATAAGATTTATATCAGGCACATTCTTGCTATTAGATGGCTCATTTTTCTTGTTGTTATGGTAACTATCATTATAAAATTTGTTAGTGGGCCTATTAAAATTATGAAAGGATAAATTCCTACTAGAGCTCTCTCCAATATTTCTTACTTGATTTTTCAATTCAAGGAAGTTAGTGGTAAAATTTTAAACTATTTTGAAGATAGTGTCACTGTTATAGGCTTAATTTACACCCTTGTAGAGAATACTTGAGGCTCTCTCCAACTAAGATTATAAAATTGGGACAACCCCAAGCTATGGGTAACCTATGGTGGGGTTGAACCTCAAAATAAGGTTAGCTTCCTATTTGATGCTCATGTAAAACTAAATTTAAGCCTAATGCTTGATAGGGAAAGGGATAGAAAGAGAATAAGGGATAATAATAAAGTTAACTAGGTGATGCACCAAATTTAATGGGGAAAATCCCATAAGCTTAAACCACACTAAATTAGTAGAGGATAATACTATATTACACAACCTTAAGATCAAGCTAATTTGCATAAGTATTTAACAAAAGAGGTTCAAAATAAAAAACTAATATAGACCTATAATCAACATTGAAAAGTCCCTAAACAAAGTTATAAAGAAGGTCCATGGATGAGGAAGATTCTCCTTCACACAATGCCATAATGCACAACTTATTAGACACAAATTCAAAGTAAAAGATATGTAAAGAAAGTATTTATGCATTAAGAGATAGTTATTACAAATTATTTACAAGGTCAAACCTTATCAACTTAAACATACTTTGTAGTATCTTAAGGAATGTCCCATCTCTCAAAAAGATAAAAAAGTCTAAAATTTGAGAACCCTTTACAAAATGGAAAGAAAGGGATAATATAGGAGAAGGGGAAAGGAGAGATAGAGAGGGGAGAATGTTGTTCATGATAATCAATGGGTTGTTTGATTTAAGATATGTTTCACTATAATCTTGGTCTAATCAAAATAGGTTATTATGAGTAATATATTCATGATTTGCCTAGATATCTTCTGAATCATTCCATTGGTTGAAAAAGTTGCACTAAAAGCCAAGAGTTTTCCAAAAGTGGCAAGTCATATTCCTATTGGTATTGAATTCTCCAAATATTTTCAAAATATCCAAGTCCTACTATTTTTGATATTCCACTATATTTCATTATGAGGACAAAAATCATCATATTGTTAAACTGCTAAGGACATGTCATGTTTATTTTGAGTGATGGTTGTCAAGGACATGACATGGGATGATCTTCTCATTAATTATAGATCTATTCTATGCCTTGGATCCTAGACTAAAATAACTATAGGTGAAAACTAATCAAAGGATATTGGTTTTCCTATAGTTTTATATATGTATATATTAGTTTGTTTGATTTTTTATCGCATTTGACTTTGCATCAATCTCCTTTCCTTTACTTTTTCTTCACTAACTTGGGTTGGGCCTGAGTTTGGGTCCTTTGGCTTGACCTATTGATTTGGGTCCATTTTGATTTATTGACTTTCATTAAAAATCCTAGTTCGTCCTTTTTCTATTGGTTATAGGTAATCAACTTAGATCATTAAACCCTTTGACTTTATTTTGCTCTACTATATTTTGAAATATGATTGAATGTAGACCATGGATCTTTGGGACATACTACCTTGAGCTAGGTTTATCATTGGTCCCTACTAACTATTTTATTTTATTGAGCTCCCATTTGCTTATACTTGTTAGCTATGCATTCCTTCTCAAGTTCCTACCAAGGATTTTGGATCTAATTGATCACTTTGTGGGTCTTAGAAAAGATGTTTGCATAAATGTCTATCATTTTTTGACCAACTTTTAAATTTTATAACTTCAAGCACAAAGATCATGGGAATACCAAGCTTGTAGAGGATGGACCTATGATAAAAGTAATAAACACTTTTGATCTAGTGGCTACTCAATATTTCTACATGCTTTTGTATAATGTTGTAGTTAATTAGTTCATATGATCCTGCATGACATCTTGATGATACTCTAGTTTAAAAAGGTTAAGTATGAAAACCTAGTAAATTCTAAGTTAGGAACCAACTTTACCCATGCATATATTTCATTGTGCTATAGCACATGAGCTAAAACTTGGTATATATAAGATATAATAAAAAATGAATAGACCCATATGATTTATTCTTCTTGAGAATGCCACATGTTTGAGATATCACATCATGAATATGCCTACTCAATTTTTTTATTACTAGAACCAAATGTCTAGATAAGCTCTGGATGGAATGAGTGGAATATATGAATTCCATGTGCTCCCATGCTTATCTAGAGCACTCCATAGGATCTCTATAACTTTGGACTAGTCTTTAAAAATTTATGAATTACACTTTAAGTGAACCTACAGTGCTTCAAAAGCTTGTGAGATTCATGATTTTTTTGTTCCATTCATTCCATCTAGATCTAGTTTAGACTATTTTTATCATTTGATTGATTGGAAATGCTTCCTCTTTCTCTACATCAGGACCCTTTAGAAATGGGGCACATGTTTGGTATGTGGGAAAAAAAATGGCCAACATTTCTAGTGACTCATAGGGAAGCATATTTGTTATGCTTGAGAATCTAATTCATTTTGTCTTCATTGATCCATTGGGAATGGAGTCACTTCTATAAAATTAAGCTAATTATGAAGATGATGCAAGGATACCTCTTTATATAACTTCCTCTTGAAATGATAAAGACTAAAACAAAAAAATAAAGGCAAATGCATGTAGGAAAATTCAAGAAAGAAAGAACAACTAACCTACTAAACAAATGTGCATAAGGGCACTTAGAGAAAATCATGAAACCTACTCTAACCTATATACATGTTTACGATTCTCAAGTACTTCCCACCTAGATCAAATGGAAAGGATTTGACATCACTTACTTATGATGGACCAAGATGGAAAACACCTTGCCTTTGAGAGCTCTTGATATGTGAGATGAAACACCTAGCTAATAATCCCTTTGACATACTCTCAAGTGGATGAAAAGGGAAAAACATGTATCTAATGTAGGCATATTGGTTCATTTCTCCAAGGTTTGCTCAAAATTGGACTGTAGATGCCCATTAAAACTCCTCCTTTGAATAGGTGCTTGGTTGAGTGTCTAGATTTAGGCAAAAAAGATCTAAGTCATCCTAAAAGGTAGCCTCCTCTTGGTCATATTAGACAATGCCAAATTCAACACCATCTCTTCTCTTTTTGATTTAGAAGGGACCATATGGTATATCATCAATCCACCTAATGCCCAATATGTCATATTCATATGGCTCTAATTTTGACCATTTTCCTTCTTTTTTAAGGCATCAATACTACCTTCAAAGGACATCTCATCTTGAGATTGATCAACATCCTCAACATAATGTGTGAGTTCTTCTTCATGTTTTGGATGAGGTATAATATAGTTTAAAACCTCTACCTGATCTTAAAATTCATAGTACATTTGTTTCCATACTTCATATTGATCTTGTTTTTCCTTTATTTGTTCCTCAAGCTCATTTATGACCCCTCCAACATGGCCAACTGACTGATTAACTATATGAATCTCTATATCTTACTCATTTTCATCTATAGCCATACAAGATGGAAGCTCTTAGGAGTAAACAAAATATTCCCTACACTTAGCCACATATTTTATATACACATCTTTGAAAGAAAAGGCATCCGTACTACTTTTAAGGTCTAAAATATCAAAACCATACCAAGAAGTTAGATCAAAACTTAATTCTTCCCCTTTTGAAAAAATTAGACTACCTATTATGACCTCTTTATCATAAACACTTATGTTTTCTTCTTCAGGCTCTAATTTAACTACAAGGTCTTCCTTTATCATTTCTAAAACAAGCTCCTTCTTTATGAGGGAGATGGTGGGAGGGTGAAGACATTCACCTAGTTTACAAATTAGGAGAGTATCCTTCTAGTTAGGTATTTTAGAGGCTCTTTTAGGAGCTTTTTTAGGGAAAGAGGGAGAGTCTTGAAAATCTTGTACACCAAGCTCATTGAGCTGAGCTATAGTCATTTGATTCATCTCTTACACAACTAACCCTTCTTATACTAGGATTAGTTATTGGACTTTCTCAGCTAGCATTTCCATTTTGTCTATTTTGTGCCCTCTTTGATTGATTTACATGAGGGGAACATGGTTCAAGATTTGGAGACCTCCTCCTCTTTGTAAATGGGTGTTGAAAAGGGTGGTTTCAAAATAAAGGGTATGAAATAGTTGGGGTCATTGACATAGGAGAGAATCTAAGATGGAAGGAATTCATGTTCCTCAGCTGATAAAGGTGAGTCTCGACAAGGTTAATTAGAGGGGTGATTAGGTTTATATGGAGGATATATAGACTCATTGTATAAATGGTAGGAATGATTATATGGTTGTTATACTAAACTTTGAGGACCACTTAGGATGAGGCCATGAATATTGTTAGCTTGATATGAAGGATAAGGAATGAATGAATGTGCATTTTGATGAAATGGGTGGTGATTGTACATACTAAATGATGGTGATTATGCACCGGGGTTACTTAAACTAGTTTATAGATGTTTGTAGTCACCACTAATGTTTTATAGAATTCCTCCAAAGGTTGATATGTAAAATAACAATACCAAAAAATCTTCCACTAATTTGGACCTTAGTCCCATTGAGAAAAAAGTATTATAAGCTTAATTCAAACCATTGGAGAGGGTTATTTAGGATCTCTCCAACTAAGCTTATAAAATTGGGATAACCCTAGGATATGGGTAACCTATGGTGGGGTTGAACCTCTAGAGAAGGCCACCTTATTCTTTAATGCTCACATAAAATAAAATCTAAGCCTAATGCTTCATAGGGAAAGGGTTATAAAGAGAATAAGGGCTATTAAGAAGGTTAAACAATTGATGCACCAAACTTAAAGGGTAAAATCCCATAATCTCTAACCCACACTAAATCCATAGAGGAAAATACTAGATTACACAAGCTTAAGATCAAGCTAAATTGCATAATTATTTCACATAAGAGATTTGAAATAGAATACTAATATAAACCTATAAAGAACATTGAAAAATCCCTAAACAAAGTCAGAAAGAAGGACCATGGACAAGGAATATTATCCTTCACACAATGCCATAATACATAGCTTATAAAACATAGAATCAAGGTAGAAGATAGGTAAATAAAGTCCTTATGCATTAATAGGTAGTTCTTACATATGCTTGATAGGTCAAGCCTAATGTATATGAATATACTTTGTAGTATCTCAAGGAATGTCCCATCTCTTAGAATGATTTAAAAAGTCTAAAATCTTAGAACCCTTTACAAAATGGAAAGAAAGGGTTAATATAGGAGAAGGGGAAGAGGAGAGATAAGGGATCATGTTATTCATGATAATTAATGGGTTTTCAGCTTCAAGAGATATTTCACTAGGATTTTGGTCTAATTAGAATAGGTTATTATGAGCAAGATATTCATGATTTACCCAGATAGCCTTCAAATCATTTCATTCATTGAATAAGCTACACTAGAAGGTAAGAGTTTTCCAAAATTCATAAATTATGATACTATTAGTATTTAAATATCCAAAAACTTTCCAAATCCCCAAGTCTTATTACTTTGGATCTTTCACTAGATTTCATTAAGGACAAAAATATTCATATCTTTAAATTGACAAGGACATGCCACATCTATTTTGAGTGGCAGTTTATCGAGGAAATGACTTGGGATGATCTTCTCATTAATTATATATTTGTTCTATGCCTTAGATCCTAAACTGAAATAACTATAGGTAAAAACCAATATAAGGATATTGGTTTTTTTATAGTTTTATATATGCATATATCATTCTATTTGATGTCTAGTCCCATTTGAGTCTGCATTGAGCTCCTTTCCTTTACTTCTTTTTGCCAACTCGAGTCGGGGTTGAGTTCAAGTCATTTGGCTTTACTAGATAACTTGGATCTATTTTTATTTATTGACTTTCATGAAACATCTCATCACATCCCTTTGGTATTGGATCTAGGTAATCAACCCAAGTAATTAACCCCTTTGACTTTATTTTACTCTGTCAGATTTTGAAATATGATTAAATGTAGACTATGGATCTTTGGGACCTACTAACCTGAGCTCAATTTCTTATTTGTCCCTATTAACCATTTGACTTGCTCGATCTTCTATGTGCTTGACACTTGTCATCCATGTGTTATTTCTTAAGTTTGTGATAAGGATTTTAGATCAAAATAGTCATTTTATGGGTCTTAAAAATGATGTTCTCATAGATGTTTGCCATTTTTTGACCAAATTTCTAATTTTATATCTTGAAGTGTAAAGATCATTGGAACACCAAACTTATAGAGGATGGACCTAATGCTAAAAATAACAAACCATTTTGATCCACTGGCCACTCAAGATTTCTACATGATTTTGTAAAATGTTACAGTCAACTAGTTTATGTGATCCTGCATGACATCTTGATGATGGTCTAGTCTAAAAAGGCTAAGTCTAGAAACTTTGAAATTTTTTCATAAGATCCAACTTTTCCCATGCATATATTTCATTATGATACAACACGTAAGTTAAAACTTGATGCATATAAACTAGAATCTAAAATGAATAGACCCATATAATTATTTCTTTTTGAGAATTCCACATGTGTGATATCTAATGTCATGAAAATGACTACTTAGATTATATATTACTAGAACTAAATGTCTATACAAGATCTAGATAGAATGAGTGGACCAAATGTATCCCATATGATCCCATGCTTATCTAAAGCACTCCATAGGGTCTCCATAACTTTAGACTAGTCTTTAGAAATTGACAAACTACACTTTAAGTGAACCTAAAGTGATTCAAAATCTTGTGAGCTTCATGATTTTTCCATTCCACTCATTCCATCTAGAGTTAGTTCAAACCATTTTGATCATTTAACTGATCAATAAATCTACCTCTTTCTCTACATCAAGACCCTTTAGAAAATGGGCACATGTTTAGTATGTGGGAAAAAAATAGCCAACAATCACTCTTTGAAATGATATTAATTCAACAAATAAGAATATATACAATAGTATATCATAAATATATATAATTATAGCAGAAAATATGAATAATAGATAATCCACTTTGAGGGGGAAACATCCCAAAATCTTTTAATAAGAATGAATACTCAATTATAATCATGAATAACTAATCATACCTCTTATATATAGTCTATAAAGGCCATGTTTCACCCATAGGCCAACCTACTATGTATATAAATGCATAAATAAATGTAAAATAATATGCAAAAGGGTTATGCAAGCCACAAGTCAACAATGCATATCCATAGACATGTCAATGATTAAGGGTGTAGCATACCCCTCCTCTTCAAAATAATTTTTTCCTTAACATTAAAGCAATCTCAGATGTTGCTGCATGAATGATTCATCCTCCCAAGTAGCATCTTTAGAAGGTATATTCTTCCATTTTATCAAATACTCAAGAATTAGTCTAGATCATAGCTGCATAATATGTGTTTAAAGGACCACTTTAGGATCAATAATAACCCTCCCTTCCTCATCTAATTTTGGTAACTCATTTTGAGTGGTAACTCTTTGTCCAATTACCTTATTAAGGAAAGATACATGAAATACTAGATGAATGTGATTGGATGGAGGAAATTCCAGCTTGTAGACCACACTACCAATTTTTCGCAAGATCTGATAAGGAACATAATACTTGGGAGATAACTTATTATCCTTTTTTCTATTATTCAAGGACATTTGATTATATGGTCTCAATCAAACAAATACCCAATCACCAATTTAAAATTTTCTCTCACTTCTGTCTTGATTTTCTTGTTGCTTCATGTGATTCTAGGACAAAGCTAAATTTTCATGTAAACTAGCAAGGACTTCTTATTGATGTTGAAGATGTTCCTCCACTACATGTACCTTTGTATGGGTCTTCAAAGTTGAAGTGAGATACGGAGGATGGTATCCATATAATGCCATAAAAAGAGACATTTTAGATGAAATATGCATTGACGTATTATACCACCACTCAACCAAGGGTATCCATTAAAACCATTTATCTTGTTTATCTAACACAAAATAGTGAAGGTACCCTTTCAAGCACTTGTTTACTAGCTTATTTTTTCCATTATATTAAGGATTATAGGATGAGATATGAGCTAATTGGGTTCCCAAACATGCAAATAATTATCTCTAAAAATTACTAGTGAATATGGGATCTCAATCACTAACAATAATCACTATACTAGCCAAACTATATTGAGGAAGGTAGAAGCTACTATACTAGCCACCAATGGTTGAGATAAAGAACAAAAATGAGCATACTTTGTGAGTCTATCCACAACAACCATGATAATATTTCTACCTTCAGATCATGGTAACCTAGTAATTAAATCCATAGATACCTCTTCCTGTCATTGACTAGGGATGGATAAAGGTTGTAAAAGACCTAAGGTTTTAATGGTTTCACTTTATTTTTTTGATATACCATACATTTAGCCACATCTTTTTGTACATCCCCCTTGAGTCCTTTCTAAAAAATATCCTTCTTGACTCTATGATAGGTTTTCAAAAACCTTGAGTGGCTACAAAGAGGAGATGCATGAAGTTTTTGAAGGATTTTCTATTTGAGAAGAGAGTTTTGACATAGATATAATCTATCTTTGTACCATAATACATTCCCCTTCCATGTAAACATTTCAATCCCATCAGAACCCTACTATAGATTCTAAATCAATGAATAGGTAATACTATCATTATCCCATTATGCCCTTGCTTGCTTCAACTAGTTTGCCTGATAAATTCTCATGACACAATTAATTGGTTCATCTCACCTAGATAGTACATCGGGAACCACATTTTCTTTTCCTCTCTTCTACAATATTTCAAAATCAAAACCTAACATTTTCATCACCCATTTTTGTTATTATTTAGAGGATAACCACTGTTCCAAAAAATATTTAAGGTTATCATGATTAGTCTTTACCTAAAAGTGATGACCTAATAGATAAGGTCTCTATTTTTTGAATGCATGTAGAATAGCCATCATCTCTTTCTCATAAATAGGTTTGAGCTTATTTTTACACTTTAGTTGATGACTTTCAAAGGCAATGAGACTACCCTCTTGCATGAGTATTAAACCCATACCATATCTAAATGCATAACATTCAACCAAAAAAGGCCTAGAAAAATTTGGATTAGCCAATACTAGGGTGGTGCACATAGCCATTTTTAGTTGTTCAAATGCCTTGGTAGCTATATAAGTCCATTAAAAGGAGTCTTTCTTCAATAAAAAATTGATTAGTTCTACAATACTACCATGGTTTTTGAAAAACCTATGATAATAACCAATTAGCCCTTGAAATCCCCTTAGTTTCTTAAGTGTCTTAAGAATCTTCCACTCTAGGATGGCTTGGAATTTTTTAGGATAAAATTTTACTCCTTCATGTGATAAAATATGAACCAAATATTCCACTTCTTAAACTTCAAAATCACATTTGGATGGTTCAGAACACAACTGATGTTTCTCAAGAATTGAGAGTATCTGTTTCACATGATGCAAGTGGTCTCCCCAATTTTTTATATAAATAAAGATGTCATCAAAAAAAACAAGTACAAACTTTCTCAAAAATGGCCTAAAAACTATATTCATCAAACCCTAAAAGGTGGATGGTGCATTGGTGAGACCATAAGGCATGACTAAAAATTCATAATGGCCTTTTATGAGTATGTAAGGTTATTCTAAGAACTTCCTCCTCATAGATCTAGATTTGATGATACCTAGAGTGAAGATCTAATTCGGTAAAATAAATAACACCATGTAATTCATCTAATAAATCATCAATTATAGGAATATGAAACTTATCTTTGATAGTGAACTTGTTGAGCTCTCTATAATCTAGGCAAATCCTCTAAATTTCATCCTTTTGTCATACCATGACTACTAGATAAGAATATTCACTTTGGCTATGGTGAATGGTACCTACCTCTAACAACTCTTGTACAATTTTTTCAATTTCACTCTTTTGGGCATAAGGATATTTGTATGGTCTTATATTGGGTGGAATACTTCTAGGAATGAGTATAATGGCATGATCATGAGTATGACTAGGAGGAAGACCTTTTGGCATGGGTCTAAAAAATGAATGCTCATCCAATATTTTTTGTAACTCAAGCTAGGTAGAATCCTTAGTTTGTTGGACATCAATGGAAAACAATCATGACACAAATCCTTCAACACCTTTTTCAAAATCCTGGTCATATAATGTGAACTAACCATTTGTGGAGATTTAAATTTTAATCATCATAAATCTAATAGCTTGCCTTTAGAATAAAAATGAATGAACATTTCATGGAAATTCATCTCAATATTACCCAATGTGATGAGCCATTGTAGTCCCAAAATAATATCAATCTCACCCATAGGAATAACAAACATAGGATAATCTAGAATATAGTCCCCCATTGCTAACTTAATACTATGGCATTTTTTAGAAGAAGTAACTATACCACCATTAATAATCATGACTTAAAAATCTATGGTTAGGTAGATGAAAAAATTAAAATGAGAAACCCACTTACTATTCATGAAATTGTGTGTACTACCTAAATCAATCAACACTATGACCTATTTCTTAATAAAACCCACTACCTTAAGAGTCTAAGGAGTAAAAATACTTGTAAGGGCATGGTAGGATATAGTAGGTTGAGATTTTATAGCTTCATCCTCAGGTCCTTCAAAACCCTCAACAAATTCCTCCTCATATTCTTCATCCTCATCATCCCCTTTAATGTAAAATAACTTCTTTTCAACACATCTATGACCTTTGCTCCATTTACTATCAAAACCATAACACAACCCTTTGGCATGCTTATCATCAATTTGTTGTGGTGTTAATCTAGTAGGTTATAGCCATGATGGATTTAGGAAGGTGAATTCTTGGCTATTAGTGAAAAGATGATGTTTGATCATCTCTTTTTATTCTACCAAGCATACCCTTGGTATAACTTCAGATATAGTTTTGGGGTTAAACATACGAACCTCCAATTGAATACTATATTTTAGTCCATCTAGAAAAAGGTCAGTGAGATTTGCCTCAGTGATATCCTCCACATGTACGGATAGATTTTGAAATTGATGAATATAATCCTACACTATTTTTTTTTCATAGTTTGGATAATTAGTTAAAGTAGTTTTTAGAAACATTATCTTGATAATGAGACATAAATTCATTAGAGAATATTGACCATCTAATAGGAGCACCCGTCTTCTTCATTTTAGCACAAAACCAATGATACCAAATGAATGGCTCAGGTTCTAGATACATAGATGTCAAAACCACCTTTTGAGATCTAGGATTTTGGTGTAAATGAAATTGATTTTCAATTTGATTGATCCAAGTGAGTGGATCCTTACCATCAAACTTATGCAAGTCTACTTTTGGCAACATAAATTTTATCCCCGTATTGAAAGTGTTAGTAATAAGAGGAGGAGGAATAGAAGGAAAAAGTGGAGGGTTGTTGAGTGGTAAATGAGATGAAATGGTAGACAAGTGTGTCATGATTTGATGTAATTGATTGTTTATGCCATTAATTTCCCCTTGCATTATTAATATTGAGTTTGGACTTACACATCCTTCAATATTAGGCCATGCAAGTTTGATTGGATTTGAGAAATTATATCAAATGATTCAAACTCCTTGTCATCCCCTAAAGGGATTTTAGGGGTTCCTTTCCCTTTCCCCCATCCACGAGTGTTAGGAATAGCTATACAAAGGCTTGATGGTGAACCTTATTTTGCCCTATTGACCTGACTTTGACCACTAATTTTTTTGAATATGTAGGCCTCAAATCATAAATATCAAATAATATACACAAAATAAATTATTTCAAGGTTTCCAAAAATATTAAAAAAATTGAAAAATTATACAAATTATGAGCTATGGAGCAAATTTATGAAAACACTAAAATGGTGATAACTTTTTAAAAATACATCCAAATGATATAAATTTTTAATGTAAACTTACATGAATGATTTCTTAATGCTAGTAAAAAAATTTCAAAGAAATTTTCACCCATTTGTAAAAGATATCCAAATTTCAAGATCTAGGGTTTTAAACCTGAATATGGCCCAAATCGACATTCTAATACCACTTGAAATTAAATTAATTAACCAAATAATAATATATATAGTAGTATATAAAAATTATATGTAATTATAGTAGAAAATATGAATAATATATAAGCCACTTCGAGGGGGAAACCTCCCAAAAGCTTTTAATAAGAATGAATACTCAATTATCATCATGAATAACTAACCCTACCTCTTATATATAGTCTAACAAAGTCATGTGCCACCCATTAATTGAGGTAATAAGTATATTAATGTATAATTAAATTTAAAATGATATACAAAAGGGTTATGCAAGCCACAAGTCAACTACAGATATCCATAGACATGCCAATGGTTAAGGGCATAACACTCTCATTCTTTGAAGCCTTAGAATTATGGACTTATATATTATCATTAGTTGTAGGCATTACATCTTTTTTATCTTGTGGATGAAATCCATTGGTAGTATTTTTCAATAATCCCAAGTCTTAAGTAGGATGTGTATGCCTCAAAGGTAGTTGGTTCAAGACTAGAAGTTGGTTCAGGGCAGGCATATTTTGGTTAGTATTGGTAATAAAATTTAGAATGGGAAAATGTGTATTGATATTAGGAATGGAGTATGCCAATTATATTTGGGGTTACAACTAGTCATTAATTATCATAGCCTTGGCATAAGTTAAATATAATGTGTTCATGGGCCCAAGAACTGTATGTATAAACATAAAAGTCATAGGATCCAAGGCATCCTTATAGATTTTGAAGGGTAAAGCCTCATCAAGTCTATAAGGACCTATGGTCCTAATGAAAATTTTATAGAACCTAACATTGAAGGCTCTTATGGGCTCATTTAAATCCCTTTTCACTATGGTGAATTTCTAGTATAGAACATAAGCACTAATGATTTTACCAAATTGATCAAATAAAACATTATTAAAATAAACCTAATTGGTAATGTAGTTTTTAGGAAGGTTTAAAAACCATTCATATGAAGCATCTTTAAAAGTATAAGGAAATATTATGCATGCTACATCTTCATGAGTCACATTCATCAATCTTAATGCATCTTTGAAACTCTTAATGTGTTCTTCAATACTTATAATGACACTAGGACTAAATGTTGGCAAATACTTCTTAGGATTATGAGGAAGTTCATGTACCACACTCAACATATTTATTGAAGAACCACCTAGCCAAGCCATAACTCAATAATGATCGAACATAGGATCACCCTAAATTGGTGAAGTTGACAAAGACTTTAAAATTCTATGCTTGCCTTTGTCTTTCCTAACCTTCATGTGAACTTCTAATGAAATCAAAGGTTCTCTAATCTCTAAATGTGACCTTGTCCTAATTCTGGGTAATTCTAGATTGAAAGCTTTAAATCTTATTTGAAATATGATGTATCGGTCTTATCTTTATAGGTAAGAATGATCAAACTTGCATATTAAGTAAATTTTTCAAATATTTATATGAAGTACAATAAAGGATAGCAATATTTAACTAAGTTATCTCAAAGATGTATCCAAATACGTAAGTATGATTGATATTTACATGTTTAGGCTCAAATAAACTCAAATTAGAAAAGTATATACCAACCTTTAATCAAAACATATATAACTAACCTCAAACCTATGGAATTGACAAAGCTTAATCTATTTTTACCATAATTAAGCATATACCTTCAAAGAACATTGATCATTGTCTAAAGGAAGCACAAAGATGGGTTAAAAACCATAAAGATCAATGATATTTAGAAAATTGAGAAAGTATTGACACAATTATGTAAAGGTTACACCAATATTTGAAAATAATTTGCAAAAAAAAGTAAATAAACTTCAAATCTACAAAGATCTCATAGGCCCTTTTTCTAGTGCCAATAAATCTCCTCCTGTTGATGACTGAATATGTATCATAGGTGCCTAGAGTGTTTAATAACACTTATCATTTTATAATTATAAAAAAATCTATGCATGAGTTATAGGTTATGATAATCATGTTATTTTTTGATGAAATGGAGGTAAAGCAAGTGGACCATTTCACAATATTTATAATGTTTGGTGGTTGGGAGCCACCATAGCCTAATAATTAGTCTATGCAGAATATGAAGTATGTTATTCTAAGGAATATGAATTATGATCAATAATTAATATAAATACTAATATAATATTGATACTCAAAATTAAAATTAATATAGATTTATCTAGTTAAAAAGGAATCAAAAGGAAAGGTAGGGTAGAGAAGAGATGTTGTTGATATTCATTCCAAACACTATGATAAAGTTCAAATAAACTCAAGTTATACACTTAACCAATGTATGACATGAAGTATTATAATCTCAAATCTTTTCATAGATTACATAAACATATAAGGATGGTATGAAATAATGAAAATAAGAACCAAGTTCACTTTAAATATTTACCCCTACAATAAAACAACATTAGCTCAAATGCAAAAAGAGTAAGAAAATTAAATGAACCTAAGGTCTTTAAATTAACCTATCATTGACACAAGTTAACATATATTCATTCAAATGTACACAATAGGAACTCACAAGAACTATTGAAATTTGGAAATCAAAATAAATAAGTGAGAGAGAATGTAGAATAAAAAAAGAGACAAGAAAATTTGGACAAACTTTGCATAATTCCTTATATTAATTTCTCAAAGTTTATAAAGTAATTTTGTCTCTAAGAACTCCCCTCTTTTTTAAAATTGATAATACTGATTTTATATAATGCAAGGAAGTATATCAGTTAGTCATATCTAATTAAAAAATTACAAGTGTTAATATAACTATCCTTTCTACAATTGTTTTCGAATATAATAAAATTTCCTCAATAGATTGATCTATAGGAAATGTGTTATACAAGTTTCACATGCCTTTAAAAATAGAATATTTCATTTTCAAAATAAACAATGCTTAGCTATAATAAGAATATTCTTATGTCACTTCATATGACTTTGAGAACCCTCTATTGAAATTTTATCTCTCCAACAGGATCTTCATTCTGGAATGTTCTTCTATTAGCTCAAGGTCAACAACTCATTTCATGAAGATCTCCTTCATTTTATTTGATAAGCTCTTATGAACTATATCCACTTTGTCTGATGCCTCTCTAATGATTCTAACTTTACTGACTATTCCATTTTTAGTTAGAATCATATCCGTGATCCTATTATTGTCTACAATAATCTTGTCTATGCTTTGGTATTTTATCACTTTCATAAAATGGGAAGCTCTTTCATTTGATCTCATCATCTATAATTAGACCAATTAGACTAATTTTAGTAGGGTATTTGACTAAGTTATCCAATACATTCATTTTCCTATTTTCAAGTTGTTTGAGGTCATTGGAGAGGTCCCTAATTAATGAAAATCCTTTAGAATTGCTCATTAGTGGACTCTAGATCAAAATATCTTTGCATAGGTGACCATTCAATTCCCCTCAAATTAATAATGGTGAATACAAGACCAAAATAGGGATTTTTTATGTGCTTAGGACCTTTTAAAGGTTTTAACAATACTCTAATGTCATCTATGAGCTCAAATCATTAGTTTAGTGCTTTAAATTTGCATTCAAACTTGCCTATTTATACTTCTATCTCTCATAGGTCCACAAAATCCTCTGATTTACCATGTTTTCATTATGTGGCATCATCATGTCATTATTGTGGCACCACCATGGCATCTTTCTCATCACTATTCAAAAATATGACCACTACCTTTGAAAATTTAACTTTGATCTTGCATCATCTAATCATACTTGCATGGATTACCATAGACCATCAATATTGATGCTTACACTTGAATGCCATTAGATGATTTTATTGTGTTTTCGATAATTATGAAACATTTCATTACCACATTCGCTCTAAGATTTTTTTAAAACTTAATTGTTCTCATACAATATTAGATCTTTCTTGGGTGAGCAAACGTGCTCATTTGATCAAGATCTGAGGGGTGCAATGTCATTAGCTACTCACTGGTCTTTTACCAAATTGTCACATTTATGGGATTTTTTCACTCTATATTCTATTAGATCTATTATGTTAACATGTTTTTTCTAGGTGGAGATATCCTATTTTCTCATAGCTTTGTTCAAAATTCAATGTCCATCTTGTACCATTGGATCACTTCTATCAAAAAAAATTCACTCTCTTGGATCATGATTGAGGGGTGCACTACCATTATATTTTCAATATCATTTCACTAATATGGTGACACTTTTCACTTTCTCACTAGTCTTGAGCTCCATTAAATTTTTGACTTGACTCGTATTATTCGATCAATCTTGCTAGAGTGAATGTGGGCCATTGATCTTGGGACTTGCTTAGACTTTAACCTTTTGATCATGGCTTGAATTTTCAACTTAGATTATGTGTCATTAGATCTTCCCCATCTAATAAAATTTTCACTATCCAATTACAATCCATGGGGTTGAGCGATATTAGTTCCTATGTTTAGTTTCATATTTTGATCTTGTGTCGTTATATTAACTTTGCATAAGTAAATGAGGGTTGTTGATCCTACAAAAAAACACAATGTTTAACTGAGGCTCAAGAATATATATAAATAACTTAGGATTAAAATATTAAATTAAGTTCTAAACATAATGTTTTTATTCATATTAATAAATATGAATAAAGCTTAAAGCTAAGTCTTAAGCTAAGTTAGGTACATAATAAAAGGGACCCCACATAATAAATCATAACATAAAGTCTTAGACTAAGGTTTTTATTGTATTAATAAATAGGGTAAGGCTTTAGGTTAAGCTTTATAATATAGATACCATGAATTTATTTAGACCAATCTAGGATAAAAAGGAACAAATGGGTCATAGGACATAAAAGAGACAAAGCATAAGATTTTTAGCCTAAGGTTTGATCATGTTAAAAAACATGACTAAGATTTAGGATAAAAATTAAACTAATTCCATGGCATGATAATTTTTCCCATAAAAATTTAAACAAAATTTCCCTCCAAACTTGAATTCAAAAAGAGGACATGAGCTAGGGTATTCAGGATTAGAGTTTTAAGTTGATCAGACATGAGTTCAACTTGATTTCAATAGGCTAAAGGATAGTAAAAGATAAAATCATCATTAAATAATAAAACACTTAGATTTTTCATTCCAAGTATAATCCATTGGATTCATGACCTAAAACATAAAGATCAAGTGTTATAGACTTTACAAAAAAATGGATCAGAATCATGAACAAATCATGCCAACCAGATTAGGTGTACATGATCTTTAAATAAATATAAAGTTCATACATGCTAATGACACTCTGGTCAAATGAATTTTTAAATTTAAGGTAAAAATTTTCATTATTTAACATAAGGGTCTCCATTTTTTATAAATGGGGGTATGTTGACCTCAATAATACCACATAAGAATGCCCCATAATATATCATTAAAAAAATTAAATTTTCATCATCGATAGGAATTGTCAATAAGGTCCCATCATGTATGAATTTTACACATTGATTCAAAGTAGAGGGACAAGATCTATCATATGTATCCAATATGTACACAAAATTAATGATTTATACATTACCTAAAAAGTGGTTATAGCTAATTTTGGTCCCAATGTCACATCTAATGTGATTTGGCTAACTTGAGGATTATGTGAGTTATCAAACCCTTTGATATACATATTTTAATTTTGAATAAGGTTGGTTATAATACCCATGATGGTTATTAAATTCATGTTACAAATATTTATCCCTAATCTATTATCAACAAGCATGCATTTGATGCCCTTCTTATGCATAGTCACTTGTATGAAAGAAGGAAAGTCTTGGAAAATAACATCTTTTGATGTTAAATATAATGGATTAAAATTAATAATTTGTGTATTGTTTATGATATCTTGCATAATATATATATATATATATATATATATATATATATATATATATATATATATATATAAAGTAAGTTGGTTTAATATCACTTATAACATGGCTATCACATAGTGATTAATATAGGATATCCTTATAAATATTAGATTGATTTAAAATTTATAGAATTGATATCTTAGCATGTGTGTTGATCAATTGGGCAACAAGGTCATATCCTTTAGATTTGATCAAAAATTTTGTCTTGGGAGGAACATATTTTATATTAATAGGTGGTATATGCAATTATAATTACATGATGTGCATGAATAAATCATGGATTGGATAAGATAAATCACACCTACACTTTTGATTGGGGCATACACTTGTTAAGAAAGAGCATGACCAATATGAGGATCCGCTAGACCTGATTGTGGGATCACTTTTATCATTTGTCACAACACATCATGCTAGCCAAGGTTCTAAAGCCTATAGTCTAGCATAATCACACAATGACCTAAAAGAGTTATATGGTTTTTATATTCACTTAATATTAAATAAGAAAGTAAAATAATTTAATAAAAATAAAATTAAACTAATCTAGTGCCCACCAAAGCTTGTGGTACAAAGTAAGGGGTTAGATACAAAGACATCAAATACATGTATAGGGAAATATAAATAAATCAAGTATGAATAACAACCTAATACATGGAATATGAGGAGTAATATTATCTAAGCTAACACTTATGCTACTTCTATCTAATAAAATGGAAGATAACATAGTTAGAATATACATACCTGAATGTGAACCCATCATGACTCAATCTCTCCCTTGGCCAATGGGGCTTCACAAGAGCTTGTTCTAGTTCATAAGGATCACTTTGTTAGGCCAAATCATTGAATACCTATCCACAAGACTAATATTATCCAAGTAAGAAACCTAAGATAAGACTCCTCAAGTAGAATGGTGAAAGAGCAGATTATGAAGAAGTGTGAGTGAATAATAACTCTTGATTGCATTCATATGGAAATGACTAAAATGACATTAAATATATGAGTATATGACTCAAAAATCACTCAAACATATTGGTTGTGCTAGGTCAACCAAGTCAACATAGTACATTATCAGGCTAATGCCTAAATTTTGTGTTAGGTCAGCCAAATGGAAACTAGGCCTAAAGAGCTAAAGTGACTCCAGACTATGTTAGGTTGACCTGGTCAACCTAGCTTAGTAAATAGGTAAAAAGGGCACGAAGCAAGGGAAAGAAATATATAAAGAGGAAAATAGTAGAATAATATGAAAATAAAGAGAGATAACTTAGGGAAATGTTTTAAGATCTAAGGATAGGGAATAATATGGAAATAAGGGACAATAGTCTTATGAAGCACCAAAGGTCTACCCACCCCTTTCTTGGTGCACCCTTAAGACATGTATTCAGAGAGATTTAGTCATGATGGGTTACTGTAAGATGTAAATCATCAATAAATGATAAAAGTGTGAAAATATTATGTGTATACATATGTCCCACTCAAAGTTCATGACATGTCTAAGGTGTAATAGAGGATGGTTATTCGAGAAAGAACATAAGGACACACACAATGTTGATGATAAAAAAAGTTATAGTATTTAAAAATCATAAAATAACTAAAATTAAATGATAGAAAAAGGAAACTAACTTAAAAGTAAATAATTGAAAAATAAATGATGTGTACCTTGACTTACTTTTATCATGAGATGTTTGTCAACTACCTTGACTTAATTTTATCATAAGATGTTTGTCAACTATTTTTTTAGTTTTTATTATGGAAGGCACAAATATTGATTTGGACAAACCTATAAATATAAAACTAAGGATAAAAACTAAACAAATGCAAGAGAAGCCAAGATAATTGGTGCTATGTGGACAAGACATACTTGAAAATTTGGAAAGATGGGTGATAAGTGCTATGTTAGACCAAGTCAAATAAGATTAAATTAGGTAACCAAAAATCCAAAGCTATTAAATACTAAAAAAATCAAACAAGTAAACCTCAAGTAAGAAAATGAAAACTCACCAAATCAAATCAAGGATACATGTCAAACAAGATGGTAAAAAGAGGATTCAAAAATAAAAATGGTAAAACAACATTGATGAGTGAGTAGTAAAAATCCAAATCTCAATCATCAATGGAAAAAGGGAATGAATAAAATGGAAAGAAACATGGTTGGGTGAGTAGTAGTAATCCACATCTCACATAATAATGGAAAAAGGGTACAACCTTAGGTGTTTGCAACAACAAAATAACAAAATCAAGATAAATGGGAAAAGGAAAGAAAATGAGTTTTATTAAATATATAGAACATGATGAAAATGATCCATAGTTTCTCAAACATGTTGTTTTTCATCTAAAGATAGATAAAAATGAAACAAACTAGTGTTAGCATATTTTTAAGAAATGAAGAAAAAAGGAATTTAAAGAAGAGGGAAAACATATTTGGAATCATAATTTGTCTATCAAGGGGGGAAATGAAATGGGGTAGAGGGGAGAATGAATAAAAAACCAAGTTATAGGAACTCTTTATCAAAGTCAAGACACTTAAATTTGGTTTGTCAAAACAAGAGGATTTTTGACCTTAAGGACTCTGAAGAACTTCTCTTAGCTACACAAGTCTTAGGTCAAAAAATAGAGTATATAGATCACCCCATGAATTCTATATTCATGAAAATTAAAATGTACCTACCTCCCCAAGATGTGTTCCATGCTTCGTAAGACCTCTTACAAATTCATTGGTCTACTACAAAGATTGGGTACTTGTGTGAGAAAGTAGGTAACACTATAGATTATTTTGATATCCCACATTCTGATCTACTAGCCTACAATAACCCAAAGGACTTTAGCTCTATGTGAAGTTGACTATGGATTTTTAGCTTTGATAAGAGATATGATATGTGCTTGTAATCACATATTTTGGTGTGATTATATTTTTAAGATTTGTATGTTGCCTTTCAAATATCATTGCCTTTTGATTCCAAATGATTGGCTTTTAACTTATTTTTTAAAATTCTTCCTCCATAAAGATTTGGAAGACCAAACATGGGTGCTAAAAATGACTTTAATTTGAAAACTTTGGGACAAGGTTTCTAAGAGAGAGAAAATCAAAGAGCATGCGGTCTAAGAGTCTCATAAATCTAGGTGAAATAAAAGTGCTATCTTGACTTTGACCTTGTTTTAACCAAATGTGGAGGTGAAAGAAAGGGGGAAATCAAGATGAAAATGACACATGTAATAGATTTGAATTTATTCAAATTAAAAAAAAAGTGATAAAGGGAAAAAATGAATAAAATGATAGCAAAGTTGTGATTCCTTATCATACGACTACCAGAAGTGAAGGAAAACATGCTGACATAGATTATTTATAGATTCCAACTAGGAAAATAATCAAAATCTAATGTATAAATAATAAGGATCACAAATAACAAAAAAATAAAGGTAATTTTATTAGGATGGTCAAGTTTTATCCATGGTCTTACCAAGAAACTCACAAAAGGAAAACCCAAGGGGTGCCAATAAGAAAAAAGTGAGGGAGTCTTTATATAAAGTACCTCACAAAGAAAGATCAAAAGGATGCAAAAATAACATTAGAAATAAGTAAAATAATGAAAAGGAAAAAAATGAGAAATAAAAATAATGGTCATTTTATAAGGAGGGTCGAGTTTTATCCATGGTCTTATAAAGCAACTCGTAAAAGAAAATCCCAAGAGGATGCCAAAATAGCATTGGAAATAAAAAGGAGAATGAAAAGATAAGTGATGAAGAATATGGTACATAAAGAAACCAAAAGACCAAAAGGGAGGACTAAACGTTTGAAAAGAAAGGAAATGAAGACTAGGGTACATCAAGAAACCAAAAGACCAAAAGGGAGTACTAAAGGTTTGAAAAGGAAGGAAAATGTTACATAGGGAGAGACCCATACTAAAATAACCTACAAAAATATGTTAGATAAATATATAGAGAAAGCATGAAAAGAAGGGAAATTATTTAATAAAAGTATTTTTTAAGAAATTGAGCATTGGTGGGCTCTTTGAAAAAATGGCCTTCATTGGTGTGAAGGTGAGAAGTACTTAGACCAAGAACATATTTAATTAAGGTCCCCACCATTTTTGGGTGTACTTACCTTATTTAACATAAGTTTTATATAATTTAAGGATAATATCAACAACATTAAATGTGTAATTTTTAACACATTTACTATGTTGTCTGGTGATGTAAGATTTGTATTGGTGATTGTGATGCAAGGCAAAAATATATTGTTCATCAAGAAGATCAAGGGAATGAATGTGAGTGTCACATAATTCTTCATTAGGAATGATGGCATGAAGACATATGCAAAGATAAGTAATCTCAACTTCAAGAGGAAGAACTGACTTAGAACCATAGACTAGAGAGAATGGAGTTTCCCTAGGAAGTATGAATACTAGTTTGATAGACCCAAAGTGTAGGATAAAGGTGGAAATTCCAATCCATATAGGTTTCAAAAATTATCTTTTTAATAAATTTATTTAGAATTTTATTAGTGGCATCTGATTCACCATTACATTTTGGATGATAAGGAGTGGAAAACTTATGATTGATTTTGAATTCGGTGAAAAGTTGTTTAATATGTTTATTTTTGAAATTACCACCATTATCAAAAATGATGGTGTGAGGAAAACAAAAGTGAAAAATAATTTGGCTGAGAATGAATTTAGATATAGTAGGATTGATAACATTATTAAGGGGCATAGCTTCAACCCACTTGATAAAGTACTCAGTGGTAATGATGATGAAGACATGCCCATCTTGGGAATGAGGAAACTTGCCAATGAGATAAAATCCCCATATGGAAAATGGCCAAGGAGATTAGATAACTTAAAGTTCAACTAGAGGTGAATGAATCAGGTCATCATGAAGCTGATAAAGATTACACATTTTAGCATATTCAATAGCATCTTTTTCTAGAGTAGGCTAATAATAACCTATACGTAGGCATTTTCAGGCTGTAACATGTTTCCTACATTGACCACCACAAATTCCCCAATGTGCTTACTCAAGTAGAGGAGGAACCTCATCTTGCATGACACAATAGAGAAAATTACCTTTGGAATTATGATAATAAAGGATGTTATTTCTAAATATGTACTTGAAATCTTGTTTATGAAGACACTTTTTTTCATGAGAATCCAAGTTAGGAGGATAAGTTTGATGTTCTAATAATTGGATGATGTCTTGATACCACAAGCATTATCAGATGGTGATAGCCTTGATTTGGTAGATAAGGGAATATGGAGGGTGAGTAGATGATAGAGATTTGATTATTTGTATGATAAAAGAAGAATAAAAAAGAACTTGATGTGGATGAAAGAGAGAAGCTAAAAAGGCAAGAGAATCAACAATGGAATTTTGGTCTCTAAGAATAGGTTAAATTATAAAAGAGGCAAAATCCTTGGCAAGAGTACTTGTAATTTGATGACTAGTAATAATATTTTCACTTTTACATTAATAGAAACCACTAACTTGATGGCAAATGTGTTGAGAATCACCCAAATCATGAAGATATTGTATGTATAGATCAAGAGCAGCTCTCAAACCTAAGATAAGAGCTTCTCACTTGGCCATATTATTAGTGACATCAAATGTAAAATATAAATCTAAATGAATTATTTTACCAAGAGGAATAGTGAGAATGCAACCTACCTAAAATCCTTGAAGGCATTTATCACCATCAAAGTGAAGTTTCCAAGTATCCTCATGTAAGTCAATATTTATTTTAGGGAGGTAGTTGATAACTAATTTTGGCTTGGTAGTATCATAGGAAGTGGAAGGCTCATTAGATTGATTGGCTCCAAGATCAGTAGTAAAGCTATGAAAATAATCTTTAAGAGAAATTGATTGATTAAGACCTTCAATGTAAAGAATATTATCATGAATAATGTCATATTGAAGCAAAGAAGTGTCTATAATGGGAGCTATGACAAGTTGGTCAGCTATGACTTGAACTTTGATAGATTTTTGCATGATTATACAAAGATCAAATTCCATAAATAAAATCATCCACTTTCCAATTCTATCTCCTAGAATAAATGCTTTGGAGAAGAAGTAACCAAGGGGGTCATAATGAATAATGAAATAGGTGGTTTGGTAAACCATGTAGTGATGAAGCTTTTTAGCTTTAAAATAGATGGTGAGGAAATCACTCTCAACTTTGGTATAATTTATTTTATAATTGATGAGGCTTTGGCTAATGTAATATATGTCATACTCCTTACCTATATCATCTTGTTAGGAAAGCATTGCTCCAACAAAAATAGGTGTGGAATAAGTATTAATAATAAATGGTCAATCATTAGAATGAGGATGGGGCATAGGTATATGAATCAATGACTCTTTAATTTTATCAAATGATTTTTGACATGGATCCATCCATTACAAATCTATACCTTTCTTGAAAAAGGAATTGACAAAGTGAATTCAATAATCCATCTCAAGAACAAATCATCTGATTGCCCTAAGCATTCCTAAATAGGTATGAATGTTAGGAATAAAATGAGGGATATGCATATTGATAATAACATTCATCTTGGCTAGATCAACTTCAATGGCATAGAGGGAGACTAACAATCCTAATAATTTTCTAGATATAACTTTAAAGACACATTTGAAAGGATTAAGTCTAAATTTATATTTGATGAGATGATCAAAGATGATGGAAAGAATAGAAAGATGTTTTGTTTGATCCTTGGATTTAGCAATAAGATCATCCACATATGTTTCAACAATTTTATGTATGAGATCATAAAATATATGAGTCATAGAATGTTAATAAGTAGTTCTGGCACTTTTGAGATCGAAGGGAACTTTAACATAATAATAGGTGGCCCATTCCATGGTGAAATTAGTCTTTATGTTGGTACTTGGGAGCTATATGAATCTAATTTTATCTTGAAAAGCCATCCATAAGAGATAGCATTTCATATCCATTCATGGAATCGACAATGGCATCTATTTAATGTAAAGGAAGTTATCTTTAGGACAAGCAAGATTAAGATTGAAAAAATCAATGCAAATATGAATGACCATGGTGACCTTCTTCTAAACAAGAAAAATATTAGAAACCCATTCAGAATAATCCATAGGTTTAATGAATTTAGCATCAAGAAGTTTGATTATTTATTTATGGCATAATTTAGTAACTTTAGGAAGAAACTAGCATTACTTCTAATGCACAGGGTTGACTTCAAGATAGGTAATGATGTTATGGACCACTATGATAGGGTCAATGCTAGGCATATCTTGGTAAGACCATAAAAATTCCTCTTGATACTTATCAAAAATTAGGCTGAAATTATCATGTTTAGAAGGTGAAACTTCTTTAAAAATTATGATTGGTCAAGGAAAAGATGGAGTATCATAGTCGATATGAGTTGTTTCTTCAATAAGCATGGCATTACCATCTTGAAATTGGTATGATGTATTGGGTAAAGGTGAAATTGGATTAGATTTAGGATCAATGCTAGTAACAAAGTCATTAAAGTGAGGAGTTTTATTTTTAAAATTTCCAAGTTTGTGATGTTATCATGAGAGTTGTGTTTCTTGAGCATAAAACAACTCCAAAATAGCTTCATCACTAGGAAAGGTAGGAATAGGACCAAAATATTCCACATCTAATTCTATATCTAAAATTTGATTTCCATGTCAACCATATTCATAATATATTCGATGGACATTGGCTGGTTTGGCATCAAGTGTGATTTTAAGAGTAGAAGAAATAGATGAACTAAAAGAGGTCTATGGAGAGATGATGGGAGAAGAATTATATTCAATTAGAGAATATAAAGGATATAAAGAAGATGAAAGCACTTCTGAAAGTTCAAAAGGCATTATTTGCTCTAACACCAAAGGAGAATTAATAAGAGGAGGATTGATATGAGCACATGACCCTCAAATTCTAAGTTATGACCTATAGAAATTGTATGTACATCACATTTTAAAGCATGCATTTGAGCTAAGGTATTTTGATAATGTAAGACATCCAAGTCTCTATATTGAGCTTGGGCCATGATATAGTTGTCATTATATGTGGGAGAAATTGTGCATGCTTGAGATTCAAGAGGATATTAAAATTATGAAATCCCAAGATTAATGAATATTCAAGGAGTCATAATGAGAGGATATTTAAATAGATTAGTCACTCCAAATTCATTTCAAGGAAAATCATCTTCAAGTAAAGATGAGTTTTGAGCATTACATGGAGGGGGAAAATTGGTAATCTCATCCATGAGAGGAATGGTATGATCTCTAGGTAAGAGGGAAGGAAGAAGAAATTCCAAAATATATAGAGGTAATTTCTTATTATTTCAAGTGTGTTGTAATTCATTGGGATCATTATCATTAGAATCCATAAGAGTAACTTGTAAATTAGGATTCATATTGATGAATTCAGGTAAAGGAACACTATTAATTTTAGGAATTATGGGAACATGATATTGTGATTTAAGATTAGGTAATTGGATACTCCATGGGTTGGGATCAAATTAATTATTATAACATTTTACATTGTGTATAAATTTAATGCATTGACTACTAGAAGAAATAATGGCCCTCATTTGATGAGTCCATGGATGGCTGAGGAGTATGTTATAAGATAAAGGAAGATCTAGAACCATGAGTTTGGTTTGCATGGTCTTAGGACCAATGGTTAAGGGAAGTCATATACAACCAAGTGGAATTTTATTATTCTTATCAAAACCATTTAAAGTAAGATAGGTTTGTTTAAGATGACTTTTGTTATAACCAAGTTGTAAAATCCATAAAGAAGTCACATTAATACTAGAACCTTCATCATTAACTTTTTGAATAAGGGTGGTATTAATGGATGTCTTGATGAAAATAGGTGGATAATCAGTGTGAAAGAGGATTTCATCATTAATCATGTCCTCTTCAAGTAATTAAATAGAAGGGTTGGAATAATGACACATATATTCCATGGTATTAATGTTTTTTGGTTGAGAATCAATAGAAGGTGGTATTCATCTAAAGAAGATGGGTCTTCAATCTCTTAGAATTATTGAATAAGGAATTTATGATGATAAAGTGAAGTGTGAACCAACTCCATGAGAGAAATTTTACATGGCATAGAGTTAAGTTCTTCTAAGAAATTCCAATGAGATTTGGAAGAGGAACCACGAGGTTTAAAAGACAGCAAATTAGACTTTGGAGGAATAGATGTGGTTGGAGGATCAAAAGGAGGAAGTTGTTCCTCATGTGCTTCTGAACCAATATTGATAGTTTTAGTATCTTTAACCAATTGTTCTTCTAGAGAAGGTTTCTTAGGCTTGGTCATAGGATCTTTATGTGTTAAGTTCTTATGATAATTAACCTTAGTTGTATTGAAATATTGAGAATTTTTAAGTTATTGATCATAATCAACATCAATTGCACAAACATCCTTAGAATTTCATTGGTTATGGGAAGGAGATTTTTTATTATTAGATGTAGAGGCTTTAGAGGGTTGTCATTTTTGAAAAGTGTTAGTGGATTCTTGATAATGGTTATTAATTATGGTTTCATGGTCAAATGAATCACCAATCATGTATGAAATAACACATTTAAAAATTCCTCTAAAATACTCATGAGAATGTCCAACATCAGTATGAAACCAAAAAAGAGATTGGGATCATACCATTTAGGAGGAACATTAAGATATATGAAAGCTTTAGAAAGAGGTAAAAATTATCTCATCTGATGAACCAAAAGAGGCACATGAGACAATGAAGGAACATCATTTTTGGTAACACTAGATTTGGTTTGAGAAGTATTACTAGTGATAGCATTGGATGTTTGGAAATATATTTTAAGGATTTTATAAGTAGGTTCAAATTACTTCATAAGAAAATATTGTTTTTTAGCTTGGTCAAGAGCTTCATTAAGAGTTGGAGGAGCAAAGGTTCAAACCTTGTATTGAAGAGTAGGGGTTAAATATATGATAAAGAGTTTGAATAGGTTATCATTGAACATATTATGATTAGATTTATGAGATAAATATTTCCATCTTTTAATAAAGTGATGAGTTGATTAATTAAGATATTGTTTAGCATTTATGAAATGGATAAGGCAATTTTCAGGAAGATCATTATGTTAAAACTCTTTAACTAAAGGATTGACAAAATTTTCAAGTTGCTAAATAGAATGTTGAGGTAATTGATTATACCATTCTAATACATCACCAGTGAAGGTTTTGACTAAGAGTTTAGTAGTGGAAAATTTATTAGTTTGGATCCACTCTTTTTAAATATTACCAAAGGCTTTAAGAAATGAGGTGGGGTCTTTAGTCCCATCATATTTAATAGTTGGTGATATGTTACTAATGTCAATAGTTACAATGAAGGGAGCTACATGCTCATTTTGGATAGTTTGAAGCATTTTGTTATTAATTATTGGTTGAGGAATAATGTTACCTGAGGCATCTCTAAGACATGGAAGAATGTAATTAGGATTAGCTTGAGGATTCATGATTTAAGGTTAATTAGTCACATTGATCAAATGTTTTTTTAGTTGCATCATTTGATTGGTATTATATTTTTGCATAATGTTCATTTATTGAATCACTTGGGCTAATAATTGAGTTGTATCAAGTGGTGGGTTAGTGTTGGAAGGAACATTTCCCACATTGGTGTTGGAGGGAATACTATAAGAAGAGTTATTAGTGGGATTATTAAATAAATTTGAGTCAATCACTCCCACATTAGTTTAAATATTTTGAGAAGGTTATTGGTAGGTACAAAAAGGATTGAACCCATCAACCTTATCTTGAGGTATTATTTGAACCATGTTACAATATGTAGATGAAGGAGGAGAAGAGGTACCCCAAGAGCGATGGTTCTCTTGTGAGGTAAAGAAAGGGAGAAATGAACACCACATATAAGATCTCAATGAATTAATACTATCCAAAAAGACTTTGATAGGGGACCTCATTTTGATCAAAGAGAAATGAACAAGATGTAGATAAAAAAGGATGAAGAACCAAGCTAAAAATTAGGGGAATAAAAAAACAAATCTAGGTTGACTAGGTCAACTTAGTGGAAAAACTAAACCTATAGACTGTGCTAAGTTGAACCGGTCAACCTAGTTAGTGAATATAAGTAGTCAAAATAGTTTGGGATAATGTAGAGTTAAATTGGTCGATGTAGCATAACATACAGGGAAAGGGAAAGGATTACTAATAAGATGAGAAATGAAATAAGGTATGTGTGTAGCTATTCTAGGAAAGTAGATATTGAAATGAAATAAATAGTCAATTAGATTGACGTTGGCTAAACCAATTGATGCACATAAATAGATTGAAATTTTGAAAGAAAAGTATAGAATAAAGTGAAATAGAGAAAATAAGAACTAACCTTTGTGTTTTGGAGATGAAAACAAAATAGATAAATAACCTATAACCTTGGAGAGAATTAGTCCAATATATATAATTGGGTCAAGTTGGTCGACCAAGTGAGACAAGAACCTACTGTAAAAGCTAAAAAAGTATGCTAAGTTGACTTGTTCAACCTAGTAGACTAAACTAGATGTCTAAAAATGTGCCAAGTCAAGCTAGTCAACCTAGTTGATTGGACTGTAAACATAGAAGTCTAGAATCTAGAACTTGCATTATGAATCTTGAATGGGAACCTACTACAAAGTGACTCTAAATGTGCCAAGCCAACCTAGTTGGCCTATTAGGCTAAACAAAAATTCTAAAAAGTTCTATAAATCTATGTTGGGTTGAGTTGGTAAATCTAGTTGCCTATTCCTACACACACAAAAATAGCTTGGTCGATAAAAATGAGCTAAGAAGTCAAAACATATGATAGAAAAGATGACAAAATGAATAAAATAAGTGAAAGAAACCATATAAGGGTTTGATTCTTGTCAAGTTCACCAAAATGTATGCAATTAAAATTACATGATGTGCATGAATAAATGTTGGATTGGATAAGATAAATTACACATACACTTCTAATTGGGGCATATAGTTGTTAAATAAGAGCGTGACCAATATGAGGATCTGCTAGACCTGATAAGGGGATCACTTGAATCATTTGTCATAACACATCATGTTAGGTAGGGTTCCAAATCCTATAGTCTAACACAATTTCACAATAACCCTAAAATATTCCTATGCTTTCTATATTCACTTATGCTAATAAACAAGAAAGAAAAGTAATCTAATAACAAGAAAAGTAAACTAATCTAGTGCTCACCAAATCTTGTGGCACAAAGTAAGGATTTAGATGTAAAGTAATAAAATAAATGTATAGGGAAATTCAAATAAATTAAGTATGAGTAACACCCTAATAAATATAATATGAGTAATATTATTTGAGCCAACACTTATGCTACTTCTATCTAATAAAAGAGAGGAGAACAAAGTTAGAATATACTTACGTAAATGTGAACCTATCATGACTCAGTCTCTCCCTTGGCCAATGGGGCTTCACAAGAGGTTGTTGTGGTTTGCAAGGATCACTTTATTAGGATAAAACATCCAAGAACTATCCACAAGACTAATATTCTCCAAATAAGAAACCTAAGCTAAGACTCCTCAAGTAGAATGGTGTAAGAGCAAATTGTGAAGAAGCATGAGAAAATAATAACTCTTGATTGCATTCATATGGAAATGAGCAAAATGACCTTGCATATATAAGAGTATATAAATCAAAAATCACTTGAACATTTTATTTGTGATAGGTTGATTAGTTTGACCTATCATATTATCGAGCTAATGCCTAAAGTTTGTGCTAGGTCAGCCAGATGGAAACTAGGCCTAAAGAGTTAAAGTGACCCTAGATTGTGCTAGATCGACCAGGTCGACCTAGCTTAATAAATAGGTAAAATAAGGTACTAAGGGAAATAAGGATAGAAAGAGGAAAATAATAAAGGAATGTGAAAAGAAGAGAGATATCTTAGGGAAAGTTTTTAGGAGTTGAATTGATAGGGAATAATATGGAAATAAGGCACAATAATTATAAAAAGAACCAAATGTCTACCCACCTCTTTCTCAGTTCACCCCTTAAGGCTTGCACTCATAGAGATTGAGTCATGACAGGTTCTGATAAGATGTAAAACATTAGTAATTGATAAAAGTGTGAAAATATTGTGTATACAGGTGGTAGATTAGGTTGGGCACCTTTACCTTTCTAATTATTAATAATATAGATGAAAAAATATAATATAAGCCATCGATGAATAATAGGTGTGGGATGGTAGTTATAACTTGAATAATATCTAGGTGGAATAAATGATTGAGACAATGCATATTAACATCTAGATACCATCTCTATAATATTGTAAAAGGAGTTATAAAAAGAGACTAAGTGGTGTTTTCACTTTAAAAATATCTCATTATATTAGTTGATTCGATTATTATTTTGGATTACATAATTGATTGGCCTATTATAAAAGTAAATTGTCATTAAAATTACAAATTGTAACATAAAATGATCTACACATGCATCCATATTGAACAATTTGATAAAAAAAAGGAAATATGATTTGAAAGTTATAAATATTTTTAAAATTAGATATTTAAGTAATTAGGAACAAAAAATAGGAAACCCTACATCAAACTAGGTTTGGATACAAAAGGTTAGTTTCACCAAATGTTTAAAACTAAAATTTAGATTATGGGATCTAGGTCTAAATGGGATAGAGATAGATTATGGCATAAGGTTGATAAAATATATCTATATTAGGCTAGTTAATTACAAACTCAGATAAATAATATTTTGAATTTAAATACCAAGATATGGTAAGACTAGTAAGTACAACCAATGATTGATAATGAAATAAATGTAAAATAGTGGTACTTTGCTAGATTACAATGTGCATGAAAATTTGATATCAAACATTATATAAATAGACTATATCTATATTCTAGATTAACATTTAGATTATAAAATTTTTATCTACGTGGCCTTGGACACTTCCTTAGACCTTAGACAATTGTATTGGCACTTTTATTTGACTTAGACATAGTTTTCTAATATAGAATACTTATTGGATATGGATGTGACCACCTACTATATTTAGGGTTTTGTGTCACCTTCTATTTAGTGTGCTCAAATATTTATCAGGTTATATCACTCCTTATTGAATATAAAAACCTTGATATTTATCTTCATAGTGACTATGGGAAAAAAGGGTTAGTGGGCTTACATTGTTGAGCTAAACCCAAATACCCCTTTATTAATGGGTGTTACTACCATAGAGACTACTCTAAATAGGTCCTAAAACAAATGTAATTATAATCTAATATGTTTTCTTGTGTGTGCATAAGGGTGAAATATGTGTAAATAAAGTATAAAAATGACCTAGCTTATAACTTGGAAAATAAGACTCATGGAATGCTCATTCAATACTTCAAACATTTTTATGTGTTGTCCCTATGATTGATATCAAAATAAGAAGGAATAGGGAATCTTTGCTCACTTGAATGCTTGATTGAGGGCTTTAAATAATTTATCTTGTGAGTTATTAGGTCTATTCTAGGTGAGGAATGAATGAGGGTTAATCATGCATATATACCAATCATTTTATAGAATATATCACATTAAATCACTTAGGTTGACCATAGGGATATGTTTCATTTCTAAATTAGATGACTTTAGGGCACTAGACACTTGCATTAAAATTAGACACTAGCATCGACATAGGGATCTAAATAGGATGCAAGTGTCTAAGAAGTTATAAAATAGATAAAGGTATAAAACTTGTAGAGGATGATAATAAGTATATTTATAACATTCCAAATATGATAAAAGGTTTGGGTCATCATAATGACATTGGTCAAACTAGGAGAAAATTAATGAACATAGAGAGATAATAGATATGAGCCTTTTAGTAGTGGGAAAGGTCTAAAACTAAAAGAAAGAACAAATGTTTATATTTTCCAAGTGTACAATACTGACGTTCTATATAATTCATAAATAGTGTGTATGCAAGGTTCCTTATTTTAGTAACTGAAACTCTATTATTTTTTAACTCGTTGTAGATATTATTTAGGTTTTTTTTTTGAATTATTTCTCAAAAGTTTCCCATGAAATATTCATGGAATCATACCCTTTAATTTCACACAAATGGTTCCACCATAAGTAGAAGCACCCACCAATTGGTAAGATATAATGAATGATTTTATGTTGGAACCCATATTATGTATAGTGGAATACTTTTGAAAATTAAGCGGCCATGCCTCAATGTCATCTCCAATATCTCCACCAGATAATATGGATTGAGGAAGCTTTTTGAGATCCTTTATGATGGGATCCACAACATCAGGTTACCTTTAAATCTCAAAATGAGGCTTTTCTTCATACCCACCTTCCTACAAATATTCCATGTGTGTCAATATTTTACCATACCCTTCCATTTTATCTTGAATATTATGCAATGCACCTAGGATATGATGCAAAATAACATTTTGTTCCTCGAGAGTGTGATTGCAAGGCTTACCCTGATCCTCAACATTGTTAATATCATGACAAACATCATCATCAATGTGTACATGTTGCTCATATAGATCATGATAACATCCTTGGAAAAATTTAAACATAATTACTCAAATAATAACTTTCACAAAATTTTATGTTGAGTTAAACAAAGGATATGATTCCACATATTATAACCCCCAAAATTGCTAACAAAAATCTTGAATTTAAGGGTTTTTATAATATATTACAATAATGAGATAGTCAACTATCAATATCATGAAAGTTACAGCTGATTTAGTCATGCATATTCCAACAAAGATCCTAAAAAAAACTTTATGTAAGGGGATCTTAATAGTTAATCAATTATACTATAGATAGCAACACCTTAGATAAATTTTAATTATGCACATCTATCACAACATGTTTTCATTGATCAAAAGGTGAGTTCAAAACATAAATATTATGCATTATTACCTTTATCCATTGTTGATCTCAAGACATAGGTAAGGCTTATGAATAACATACATCATTACACTAATTTTGAAATGATGATATAAACAATTTTTAACTCCATATTAGTGTTGCAACCAAGAAATACTAACAATTTACATGATATCATCAAATGGAAAACCTTGGTCATAGCCTAAGCATATACCACCTTGACTCACTGAGTTTAATAAAGTTATTTATTGCTTAACTTATTTAATTACTGAGCAATGGTGTGAGTCTACCATGCCAAATACATAATTTGTACCATCTAATTGATATTAGTTTAATCATAGTGTATTTTTGTATCTGAAATATCCATTCACATAAACCTTTATAAACATAATCATACATTTAAGCTTACTTTACTAAAATAACGTAATGGTGACAATCAATGAGTTAATTGTTGATAATCAAGGAAACATGACCATTTTTTTCTTTACCAATAAAGATTCAATTATTAAATCCATATTATTTAAATATTTAAAACTCAATGAAAAATCCATTTAGATCTAAAAGAGTTTTTATTAACTCTACTTTCATCTTGGCATGCTTAACCCTAATATAGATATGTAATTAATGCATAGTGAGAATAATCTGCTAGAGGATGAAGAACCTTTTTATACTAAAAATCATTATCTTATTTTTTCAAAATTACATTCTATAACCAATAAAATTATTATCAGCTAGGGTCTACTAAAAATAATTGATTAATATACCACCACATAACTAGGTCATATACACTACCACAATTGCACAACATTCTTAAAATCTTAAAACATCCACATCATATTAATATACATCTGAGTTGAAACATATCATAACCAAATATCAAATATACAAATTTGTATATATATTATTTTCATTACAACTATCATCTATAAAACTCTTAATTAATCGAATCCAAAGAAGGCTAAATAAACATTAACCAATATAAATGACTTGATCATGTTTAGGATGAGTAATGGATTATTACTCATCTCTAATACCATCATTCAAGTGAATAAAAAAATTAATTTTAATCCAAAAACCAAAGTCATTCATTTATTATTATAAATCACTCAATCAAAATTAAGATAATACCCACTTACTATATGCATCATATCATATTGCCATCAATGCAAAAGAAAACTTGAAAACTTAAATTTTTAGAAAGCAAAAGATAAGTGGATAATAAAATTCATAATGATAAATAATCTATTACTAATCCAAATAATATTGTTTATAATATTAACTCATTTTATTTAATCCAAATTCTAATAATATATAAGTATGTCATATAGCGTAGTATATAAAAAATTGAAATGTTATCTCTCATTGAATCGATTAAGGCTTGAAGTGCCTAATGAGTATGATAGCTGATTCATATTAGTGTAAAATAATAATCTTATCATACCACATCAAAACAAACTAGACTACCTAAATTTTCAAATGTTCTCATTGACAAAATTGAGTAAATGTAAAATGGACAACACATGTTTATACTCTCAAATTCATTAACTTTTCATGCTCATGAACTGAGCTAAACAAATTCAATCCATCTTCAATTAAATTATTCTAGTATGACATAGATGGTTTTTACAAGACCATGTTATCCAAATATTTTATAAAATTTATTAATCATTCAAAACCAAATTATTGAAAGATATAAATTTAAATTTTATTTCCCAAGGAATTCACAACTAGTAAGAAATGAAAAAATCAATCTTCATTCATAAACAGGACTATGTTTTAGATAAGAAAACAAAAATAGTTCCTAAAGCATGATTTCTATAGTCAACTGTTCCAAATTGAGTCTTGCATATGAGTTCCCACTATACTCTTGAATACTCTATTTTGAATTTTTAAGCAATATCCTCTACTAAATTTAATAAAATAATTCACATTGGAATCTAAGTAATGAATTTGTGTAATACACTTATTTTTTAATTACACCTATAACCATGATTAATGTATAAGTGTTTTTATATAAAAGTATACAAATGACTTGATATAGCCTCATTTATACCTATATGAATCAAAGTAGGCTAGAGATGAGGATTAATCCCAAGAAGAGTCATACATATATTTTAAATAAGAATCACCATAATTTAAGCATCCTCAGTTGTATACTCTTATGTACATAGAAAAAGAATTTTTACCAAAAAAAATGAATCCATAATGAATTCCAAAGGAGAACTACATATATAATATGACTTAAATGAATCTATATTGATTACATTAAACAAAGTCATTAACCTTTTTTAATAAAAAATAACAAAAAACTATGTAACCCATAGTTATTAATTAATACTCATCCTAGGTGATTATCGACATATTTATTTCATTTAAATAATTTACCAGGTAGTGCATAACATAAATACACAATTCATACCAAAACCAAGAAAATTGTGCTCAATATCCAAATCCTAATAGTTAAGAATGGTTGATCTAGGGTTTAGTAACAAATCAATTTCCTTTATCAATATAAAGGTGAATAATAACAACCAATAGTTATTTAATTTGTGTATTTAAAAATCGAGAATCTTCACCTTATATACATGCAGTCATCATCAAATACACTACTTATGTCATTAAAGCCCTTATCAAGAAAATAGTAAAGGCTAATGAAAAAGTCACATAATTCATCTATTTGAGTAGACATATAAAAAAAAATCTTTCATGTAGCTTCCTTCATGGTGTAATGATCCCAAACATAAGTGGGTCTCTACCTACCCCAACCATTGGTTGGAGATGGGATCAGGTACCTAGTAATGAACTTAAAAAACACATGTCATTTCATATGATATAATGTGAATTACATCTGAGGAGTGTATAGGGTTTCATACCAAAGGTACCCAATATAATTAAAAGACAAAACACAATCAAAACATGTAGAAAGAAATTATACAAATGCTATTGAAAATAATTTTTAATTTAAAAACAAGAACAAAGACCTGCAATCAAACACAAATAAAAAAAATCCTTTCTTTTCACCTTTACACCATCCATGGGTGATGTAGAACCTAATACCTTCCCACAAATGGAGTATCCTTTGTCATTAAAACCATTTTTAGATATATTTAGGAAGATTAAACAAAATGCATCCAAAACAAAAACATGTTTTTTTAATAAATTCAAATCAAAACCACAATTTATACATTCCAAATTAAAAATCTAGTAAGACTTACTTTTTTGTTACATAATGTAAGTATCAACTATACTCATTTTACCATATATTCCTTCTTTCTTTATTTCACAAATTTTCATGTATCCTTTTGATCAAAATCAGTATTTTTATGCATTTTCTAGCTAAGCCCATGAAAAATTCCAACTAGAAGAAAGCTCCCTTTCTACCAAATGAAAATCTAAATGAATATGTCATGACAAATAATTTAATCATTATTTTACATGAAAATAAATGAGTTCAAAAGCCTCATAAACTTTGATGCAAACTAAATCATTTTCATGCAACCAAAACCATCAATTACTCACAATTGATAAAATATATTAGAGAGCCTTTCAAAATGAAACCCTAATGGATTATTAGGTCACAATAAAAGTCAAACAAACCACATAATTACCATGATATTAAAACATGTGCTCAATACACCTAATTTCATTTAATGCCATCAACCTAATTCCTTAAGACTTAAATTTCAATGTTATGCCAAGACCTAATCAAATACAATAACATTATTCCATTTCCCCCTCTTTACACCATGCCCAAGTCTGAACTACTAAGGACTAAATAAAAATGAAATTCAAAATTATTAAAGGTCCAAGTGACCTCAAACATCTATGCATTTTTATACATCAAAACTAAACTTAGGCACATGTTGATTCTTGGCTTGGCTTATTGGTGTCAAAATGACATCGTTCTTGACCCACGACAAATATGATTAATTCAAAAATATAAGTTACTAAAATCTACCAAATAATGACAAGTAAAATTGAATTAATAATTAAAGTAAAATGCACATTATGAAAGAATACATAATACATAAAAAGACTTAGAATTATTAAGGAAAAGGGTTATGTTTTGGTAAAGGATATCATTCTCATAATGTCATAAAGCATGCATGTATAAATTAATTTTTCTATTGTATGTCATGCTCCAATTCCCAACCTAGCTCATTCCAAGGTAATAACTACAACCATAGTAAATAAGACATCATCAATACCTACCTAATATAGATATATATCTAATTAACTAAATATAATTATGAATTAAATCATTTAAAATAGTTTAAAACATTTTAATTTATTTAAAAACATAAAAAGTGTCCAAATTTCAATATCAACATAACATAAAAACTTAAATAATAATTATGATTAGAATGTTAGGAAGGTGTGGTCATGACATCAAGGTATAACCACCAATGTTAGAAGAGACAAAATTTACTTTCTTATTCCTAGCGTTATATTTGGTGATCATAAATTTCATCCTAGGTTCCCAATCTAATAGGATCTGATTGGTCATACCTCTCCTAGTAATCCACATGTGATAAAATTTAGATGCCATATATCAATTCAAAGTCTTTGACCAATCATGAATTAGTAAAATGATGTATGCTCCAAGGTTTTTCATAACTTGTATGCCAATAAATTGTCAAACCTTAAGTTTTAATGATAATTGTATGCTTTTATTAAAAAGTTAATCTACCATTTGAAACTAATATTTATCTAATTAGATAACTAATTTTTTATATTTTATAGGTGTTAATCCCTATTTTTTATAGATTCCTTAGGAATAAAATTTGTTGAGGCACATAAGTCAACAGGATAATTATGTAAGTTTTTACCAAAAATATTAACTATAATGAGGAAGGGAAAAAATTATACCTTATTCTTATGGATAAATACATTGGCATGCAAAATATTTTATTTTTTCATAATTGGTCTGTCCATTAGAGACTTAAGGAGTAGATCACATTGATCTATTATTTGGGATAGCTTGTGAAGCATGATGTTGGCCTTAACACTTTTCATGTCCTCCACTATATTATATCCCCCTTTTAATGAATAAATTTGAGTGTTTGATAAAAGGCATTGATCATTTACTTGTACATGAGGTAGATCATTGTCAGCCTTGGGGATAGGTAGAGTGGCACCATTGTTTAGAGGAGTGGACAAAGTGAAAGATTGTAATTGGTTGTTATTTTTTCAATAATAATTGGCTATTTGAAATTGATAAAAGGTGTGAACTTCATTGGTATTCTATTTAGTCTCACTATCATCTTCACTGGGTAAACTTAAAGTCTCTAATACCATAACAATATTATGACTTCTATATGTAAAGGAAAATGCAACTAGTCTATAAATCAATCCTATCTCGAAGAAGATAAATCCTATTTACACTTTTGATTGTTGATACATTATATATTTAAGGTCATGAAAAAGATGGATCCACTATAGATATCTAAGGGATATCTTACCACAATAATCTCACTAGGGATGGTTCCAAAGCCTTCAGTCAAGAAAAAGTATACAATAACCCTAACTATGTCCTATGTTTTCATACTCACTAATTATAAATGACAAAAGTAAAGGTAAATCTAATATATTCTCACCAAATATTGTGGAAAAAAGTGTAGGTAATAAACATAAAAATTAAACATGCCTATAAGATATATACTTGCATCAATGTATATGAAATATTAAAGCATGGGATAGAATACAATTGAAAATCTATCTAATCTTAGAAAAGAAAAACAAAGTTAGGAAAACTTAAATTTGAAGATGAACCTACCAAGATTTAATCTCTCCCTTATCCAAGGTGATTTTCATGAGGTTGTTGTGGTATGTAAGGATAACATGGATAATTCATCTCTAGGTTACATAACTTATATATGCATCCAAAAGACGTACGCACAAGACAAGATCCATATATCCAAAGAAAGTATTAGAACACTAATATATGTTACTCAAATAGAATGGTGGATAAGCATATGTGAAATATATTATTATTATTATTATCTTCCTAAATAAATTTTTAAATTAATGTGTATATATAGATGAATGTATACCTAAACCTTTTAAGAAGTTTAGATGATAGGTTCAATCCAATCGACTCTGTATCATTATTGACATAATCAAGTTATGTCTTGGTTTAGGTTAGATAGGGGCCAAACTAGAACCTAAATGAGTATTATTAATTAGATTATAGGGTTGATGGGGATGATAGTGTGATGTAGACCACTGGAAAGTGTTTAATCTAGGGAAGGTATAATGAAAGGGGAAAATCATGAGGGAATGTTTTTAGGATATGGTTGGATTGATAAAAAGTGGTAGTGAAGGAATAATAATCTTTAAAAACACAAATGGTCTTCCCATTTCTTGTTGAACCCTTTAAGGCATGCACTTAGATACATTGAGACTCTATAGGTTCTTGAAAGAGATAAAGCATCAATAATTGATAAACATTTGAAAATATTATGTGTATACAACTTCTACAAAAATTATAAGGGTTAAATGTGTATACACACAATATTTTTAAAATTTATAAATTATTAATGATTTATCTTTTGTAGGAACCCATTGACTCTTAATATTTCTAAGTGCATGCATTTAAGCATGTATTTGGAAATATATGGGTAGATCATTAGTTATTTTCAAGATTGGTGTTCCTTATAACACCACTTAAAACTAGAGAAATTCTCTCTGATATGTCTCCCTAAGCTTTGACACCTCCCTTACACATTACTCCAAGTATTTCACCTCCTCAAATATACCCTAACTAAACCAAAATATATTTTTACATTCTTCTAACATATTCAAATGGGATGACCACTTTATAAGAATTGAGCATGTTATGGGACTAAGCTCGCCTAGTCGACTTATTCCTAGACCTAACTACTTTATTTCTTAAATAACTAGGCCAATTGGGTTGATTGTCTTAGCTAAAAGTTTGTAAGGGTTTAGGGTTATATTTTACTATATAAAACATCCTTCATCCCATTTTCATTTAGGGAGATAGATATAATCATTCATTTGTGCATCTCTTTATCCACCATTCTACTTTAGGAGTCATTGCTTAGGGTTTCATACTTCCTTTGGAGAAAATAATCTTATCTTGTGGGAAAAGTATTTTGGATGCATAGGAGAAGTCATCTAGCCTAGATCTAACTTATATTTTTAAACCTTAAAAACTAAAAAAAACCCTTGAGAAACACCATTGGTTGAGGGAAATATTGATAATCGAGGGGTTGATCTTATAGGTAAGTATTCATAGCTCTTACTCCTCTTTTATAAGTATATAGATTTTCATATATTGGCTTATGAATGTATTTATATCTCCATGACTAGGATTACCTATAAATAAAACTGAGTAGATTTATTCTTTGGATGTTTATTCTTATGTTTATTATCCCTCATTTGTGACTAAATATTTGGTGATCACTGTTAAGCACAAGATATACTAAGAGGGGGTTGAATCAGTATATCACATATCTTATAAAACTTTCCCTCAAATAAATTCCACTTAATCAAACATTCAAGATATGCAATAAAAATCAAACAATAAACATCACACAAGATAGAGAGAGACACCTGATATAACATGGAAACCCAATGTGGGAAAAACCACAGAGAATAATCTCAAGTATATTCATGAGAACCAACCCACAGGAGCACCATACCCCTTTTTTGAGTACCAACCCATCTAAAATTCATGAGCACCAACCCATAGGAGCTTCAAACCCCTTTGTCGAGCACCAACCTAGCAACTGTTTGTGAGCACCAACCCACAAGAGCACTAACCCCTTTGCTGAGCACCAACCCAGAAACAATTCATGAGCACCAACCCACAAGAGCACCAACCCATTTATGTATACCACACACCTATCTCTCAATATTTCTATGTCAACAAATGATAGTTCAATACAACATCTCTTTCTTCTCTCTCACCTTTGCTCTTCTAAGCTAGATATAACAAATACAAATCTTATTCATCTCTCACAATTTCTCTTTTAAGATAGATATTTCAATATCAAATCAACCTCTATCAACCATATTTCAAATGGCTTCTCAAGCCTTTATTTATAGCTTTCCAAATGACCTTTAGCCTTCCCCCTTTGTGACCCTTCAATCCTCATGGAAAATGGTGCCAATCTTGGATGACCCTTCATATTCAATCCTTTGAAAAGTCATGTTGTGACCCTTCATGACCAAAAACGTCCTTCCCACTTTTGTCCTTATCTTTGGTGACTTTTTATATTCCTCAAAGTGTCCTTTCATGAGAAATTGTGCCCTTACTCTTTTGTCTTCACTTGGTGACTCTTGGTATTCCCCAAGATGACTCTTCATGGAAAAATGCATCCCATCCTTATTTTGTCTTTACCTCGTGGTTCTTCGACTTCTCCATGGGCCCTTCTTTTGTCTCATATGCAACCAAAAATATATTCATTAATATTAAATAAATATTAAGTCATATTATCCAAGATATATTTATTACAAATAAAATTAAATGCAATGGGGCCATTATCACCAATAATACTAGACCTTTGACATCAATGACAATATTTCCAACAATCTCCCCCTTTATCATTGATGGCAACCTCAATCTTGAAACTGCCACATCCTGTCACCTACACATACTATCATCTAAAAACATATAGTAACTCCCCCTTACTGTAGTAACCTATACCTATTCCCTATACCTATTTTTTGCACCTGTACCTATACTTGTACCTATTATTCTCCCCCTTTGACATCAATTGCAAAGGGCCTACTTGGAGCTAACACTTAGCTCCCCCTCAACTGATGCTGAACATCAATGGCATGAAGTAATAGAAATTACTCCCAACTCCTCTTACTGATCTTTGAATGTATCCTTTGATCATGCCTTAGAGAAGATATCTGACAATACATACACATTGTTCCCTATCCTTTGAGCATCTGCAATCAACTCATTTGAATCTTTTCTTCTAATCTCACAACCTTCTTTATGAAACTTTAATGTATATCCTTAATCACATATTTGACTAACCTCAACAGATTATGCTTAAGACCTTTTACATACAAAAAAATTTTAGTCTTAGTTCTACCATAATCCAAACTCAAAGTACCTTTTTTGGTTATCCCAGCAATGGTTTTATCTCTAAATCTCATTGTACCACCATTGATCTTCTTTAGAGATACGAATTTACTTTTATCTCCTGTCATATGCCTTGACCATCTGCTATCAATTAACCATGGCTGATCTTTACCTTTTACATGTAGGGTTGTCTGAACCATCATAGAATTTTCATGTTGTTTCTTCTACCATGTACATGTCTGAACCTTCTCTCTAATGAATGGAGCTTCAAGATTATGATCCTTCTTCTTGATAAATAGAGCTTTGAAGCTCTGATCCTTCTTAATTGACTCAAACACACTTCTACAATACCGAGCTATGTGTTCGAAGTTGTTGCACTTGTAGCATATTATGGTCTCTTCATCAAAGCTTGATAGAGGAGCAAAAGAGTTATGGCTTCTACTTGACTCTACTTGACTTTCCTTCTCCTTATTTCTAAAATTGTTAGCTCTTTTTCTACATTCTAATTTCTTGTGCCCATATCCATTATAATAAAAACAATATCCATAAAAATAAGACTTGTCTATATATCTCTAACCTGATTGCCTTTTATAGCTTTGTTCCTTTCAGCCTTCTCTATTTAGAATGTTCTCTATATTCTTCACTTCTCCCCTTTTTGTTTCATCTTGTGTAAGAGCTTTAGCATAGCTATTTTTATTTTAAAAACTGATCCCTATCTTATTTAAATATGCTTTTTGACTTTCCAATATCTTATTCAGTATGTTAGTGCTATCTTCAAATTTTGAATCACTGACTCCTTTATCACTAACTGCTTTCTTAATATCTTCTTTTAAAGAGGCAATTTAAATAACATACCTTTGAAATTCTTTTCTTGCTATTTCCAACTGTGTTGTGAGGTCTTCTTCATTCTTCTTGGCTTCTTCAAAGTGTGCTTGTATATCTTCAATCATTTCCTTTGGCTCTTGTTCATTTTTCTTGATCTGGTGCTTTAATCTTTGATTCTTCTTCTAAACAACTTCTAACTCTTCTAAGGCACAAATGAGCTCTCCTTCCATATTCACTTTAGCTTCCTCCTCTTCTTCTTCTTGATCACCTTCATGTATGGCCATGAATAGAATCTCTTCTTCTTCTGAATCACTGACTCCACTATCTTTGCCTAAACTAGGATCCTTAGAATATAGGCTCTTCTTCTCAAAACCCTTCTTAGATTTGCCTTTGAAATTCTTCTTGTTTGTAGGCTTTTCCTCTTCATCATCATTAACCTTATCTAGGAATCTAGCTAAAAAATGTCCAATATTTCCACAATTAAAACATTTAAAAGGTAATTTTCCTTGATATTTACCTGTTCCTCTTTTCGACTTGCGAATGAAAAGTGCTCCATTGTCATCTTCATCATCACTGGAACTATCACTTGATTCTTGAATCTTAACTTTATCCATCTTTGATGTCTTGAAAGCCACTTCTCTCTTTGAGGGTTTATCTTATTCTGTCTACATATCATATGTCATAAGAATACCATGAAGCTCATCCATCTTTAGCTTGGCTAAATTCTTCATCTCCTCGATTGCCAAAACCTTTGCATCATATCTCATTGGTAGAGATCTCAAAACCTTTTACACCACCATTGACTCGTCCACATTTCTCCAAGACCTTGAATTTAATTTATGACTTGATCAACTTGCAAAAGATAACTTGCTATATCTTCTTCTTCTTCCATCTTCAAACTTTCAAACTTCCTTCTAAAAGTCTGTAGCTTAGCTTGCTGAACCTTTCCATCACCTTTGTAAATATTCTCAAGTTTTACCCAAGTTTCATGAGCAGATTTATATTTCATAACTTTAACAAATTCAATTTCACATAAACCACATAAAATAGCATTTAAAGCTTTATCATTACATTCACTTGCCTTCTTTTTTGTTGGAGTAATTATAGATGTATGTGGCTCTTCATACTCCTCCACCACTGCTTTCCATATGTTAAATCCAAGGGCCATCAAATAAACCTTCATTCTCATGCTCCAAAAAGCATAATTTGTTCCATCAAACAAAGGTTCCTTATTTATATAAAATCCTTCTTGTGACCCAGCCATCGTGCTTTCCTGATCTACCTTTAAGCTGTAAAACTTTTCAAAAAGGAACCTGCTCTGATACCAATTGTTAAGCATGGGATATACTGAGAGGGGGGATGAATCAGTATATCATATATCTTATAAAACTTTCCCTCAAACAAATTCCACTTAATCAAACATTCAAGATATGCAATAAAACTCAAATAATAAACATCACACAAGATAGAGAGAGACACTGGATATAACGTGGAAACCCAATGTGGGAAAAACCACGAAGAATAATCTCAAGTATATTCATGAGAACCAACCCACAAGATCACCATACCCCTTTATCGAGTACCAACCCAGCTACAATTCATGAGCACCAACCCACAAGAGCTTCAAACCCCTTTGCTGAGCACTAACCCAGTAACTATTTGTGAGCACCAACCCATAGGAGCACCAACCCAGAAACAATTTGTGAGCACCAACCCATAGGAACACCAAACCCTTTGTGTATACCACACACTTATCTCTCAATGTTGTTATTTCAACAAATGATAGTTCAATACAACATCTCTTTTTTCTCTTTCACCTTTGCTCTTCTAATCTAGATATAACAAATACAAATCTTATTCATCTCTCACAATTGCTCTTCTAAGCTAGATATTACAATATCAAATCAACCTCTCTCAACCATATTTCAAATGGCTTCTCAAGCCTTTATTTATAGCTTTCCAAATGACATTTGTCCTTCCCCCTTTGTGACCCTTCAATCCTCATGGAAAATGGCTCCAATCTTGGATGACCCTTCATATTCAATCCTTTGAAAAGTCATATGGTGACCCTTCATGACCAAAAACGTCCTTCCCACTTTTGTCCTTATCTTTGGTGACTTTTCATATTCCTCAAAGTGTCCCTTCATGAGAAATTGTGCCCTTACTCTTTTGTCTTCACTTGTTGACTCTTGGTATTCCCCAAGATGACTCTTCATGGGAAAATTCATCCCATCCTTCTTTTGTCTTTACCCCGTGGCTCTTCGACTTCTCCATGGGCCCTTCTTTTGTCTCATATGCAACAAAAAATATATTCTTTAATATTAAATCAATATTAACTCATATTATCCAAGATATATTTATTACAAATAACATTAAATGCAATGGGGCCATAATCACCAATAATACTAGACCTTTGACATCAATGACAATATTTCCAACAATCACTATATTAGATTTAATTTTACTTTGTTAGAAACCATAGGACCTAGCTAGGGTTACTGCACAATGTTTCTTAACTAGAAGCTTTGGAAACATTTTTAGTCATATTGTGTGGTAAGATACCTCTTGGGTAGGTCTAGTGGACCCATATTGGTTATGATACTAATCTTTTAAATATACAAACAAGTGAAATGGCTAGTTTGATTTGTATTATCTGAGATAGGATTGATTTATAGATTAGCTTCATTATCCCTTATATACATTATGGTAACCCTAGTGTGAACTAACCCTTGTAGGTTTTATTTCACACTTTTATTTATTATCATTTATTATTTATTTCATTTTTACATCACTATATCAAATCTATTGACTCGATCTAACATTCTATGTGTAAGTTTAACACACAATAGATCTCATCAACTCTTATTGGTTTTGTGCAGGTCATCTTCAACTATAGGTTTCCAAATTAATCTATTTGGCTTAGTTTGCTTCTTTGCATATAGGTTTTAATACTCAATCAAACTAAACAACTCTATTATCAAGTTAAAAATCTTAATATGGATGACACACTATAAAAAAATATCAAATACAATATTATTAAATCATTAGGTTCATTATTACCAACTTAGTCATTTATTTCCTTCATTTTAGTCCTATTTTTCATAGTTTTTAGTCTATAAAACTGTAACCCTATAGTAAACTAATTGAATTGGATTGACTTAGCTCTATATTTGCTTTTTACCTATGAGATTTAATTGAATTGATTGGTTATGTTTATCATGACTTTTCTTCAATAGACAAAATCAATCTAGTTGATTATTTTCTATATTGTTTGCATACTCAGTCAACCCCTTATACCCTTCAAGCAAAGGGCTTAACTTACATTGATAGTAATTAACTAATTATTTATTTTACTTCTTGCTTGTTTAGAGTAACACACATAAACTAAATATCAAGGTTTAATATATCATTTTAGTTACAATGTTTTCCTTTTATTTTACACACTTCCAAACCAAAAAATATAAAATAACATTAAAAAAATTCTACCCAAGGTCTACCTACTTGGATATCATCACCAAGGGGGAGTATGACTCAATTTTATGGCCAAGTATGAATACATAGTTGATGGTATATAATGGTAAATCACCCAATACCCTTATTGTTGTAAGTTTATAAATGGGTAGACCCCAATACCAAGATAACACCATCACCAATATAGATCCTTTTCAACATTAATAACTAAAAACCATCTTTAGATTAACATTCTATTTCCTTTTTAAAGCCAATTACCTATCACATTTATTTTTAAATTTATAATTTTAAACATTTAGGAATGACAACATAGATTAACATTTCTATTTTTAACATGATTTCTTCCTCTTTGTCAATTTTATGTTACATTGAAAAATTTATATTGGCTAGCAATGGTCTAAGGTTTGTACTGTGTGCCACAATTAGATTGACTAAGTTGACCTAGTTGACTATGTGTTTATTTCAATTTTTATGCTAATTAACACTAGTTTGTCTAGATTCATAAATTTCAAATCTATCTTTTCCCTCAAAACATAGTTTATCCATTTTATTATGTCTCTTATATTATTTGTTTCCATAGAACACAGTCATTCTATTTGACCCAGTTTCTAATAGAATGGCCTTTCTACCCTCTTGTAGGACACAATTGTCTTACTCGACCTAATCTTCTATAGCCTTCCTATTATATTTACAATAGAAAATTGACCTATCTATTTATGTGTCTTATATATTTTATCAATTTAACCACCTATATAACACAATTGACATGTTTGACTATGTCTCTTACAACATTTCATATTTATCATCTTATAGTAAAATGTCAACTACTTTGACCTAGTATTATACCAGTTAATCCTCATTTATAATACGTATTTATCTTCCCTCCATCATCATGAATTTTTTGTTTGATGATAATACATAATTTAATAAAAAAAATGATGAGTTTCACCAATCCTAATATGTTTCTTAAAACACATTTGGTTCCACCTACCATGGATCAAAGCAATGTCCATGTTTCCACCTTTACTACTATGTGACTCCTCATTATTCGTCCTTGATCCTTAACCCTTTATTTTGACTAGAATATGAATGTAACATTGATTACATGGTTGGAATGATATTTTTCATCAATGAAAATCCTTAACATATAGGTAAAGATGTTATATTCATCTATAGCATCATGATGGGACCTAATATAAGAGAAACCCATGCACCTTAACCTAGTTTGTCCCAAGATATGGGGTAAGTTATTTATTTCCATATACACCTTTTCCCTCTATCATGTCTCCTTCTCACACTATGACATGATATTATATACTTTTCTACCTCCATGCCAAGTATTTATACAAATATGGTATTTTTGATCTTTAGTGGGACTCTTAAAAATACCCACACCCATACCTATGCTACTAGTTTATATCATGCTACTAATGTTTCTTATGCTACTAATAATTCCTATGCTACTAATGCATCTCATGATATTATTTCTTCTCATACCACTAGTGTGGTACATGCCCCTAACTCATATCACACTCATAGTGCATCTCAAACTCTTAATACCTTACATAACACTAATGCATCAAATGTTTCTTTCACTAGCCACAATAGCACTCAAACCAATGAAATTTTATTTCAAATGCATATATTTCAAAATAATAATGTAAATCAAATGATGAAAATGAAAAATAACCCAATACATCTCCAAAACTAACCCCAACATGCTCAATGGGGAACACATGCTAATGCCCCACCCCCTTATTGATTCACATGCTAACCTCATACCACAACCTCAATTTATCAGTGAAACTATAAAACATTTATAAAATGAACCTCTAGTACCTAAATTTTTTATCATTGACTTATGAGGAATCACTCCCACTATCACTTATAATGGATATACATATCTTATGCTACATTTAAAAACATTTGGAAACATTTACAAAGATTGGGTTAAGCTTAATACTTTTGTTACCACCAAACTCTTATATAAAATTATTTTAGGAGATGATTTAGATTGGTATAACCAACTAAAAACCCACTCCATTACTAGCTTAGAAGACTTGGTCAATTCATTGGTCCAAGAATTCTAAACTAGTGATCTTCCCAAAAAGAGCTTAGCTCATTTCATCAATTATAAACAACTAAAAACCAAATTGGCATAAGTTTTCATAAAACAATGGAAACCTTTATCCAATAAAGTTGATCATAATATGGTAGATGAAAACCTATTCCACCTATTTACTAATTCTCTTCACCATAAACTAAAACATCAAATTAGGATCCTTTCTTAAAAAATATTGGAAGAGGTTATTGACCAATCCAAATGCCAAGATTGTCTAATACATCAATTTAAATTTCCCCAACCTAAAATGGGAACTCACATTATTATCAAAGATAAAAACTTCCATGCCACCAATAATGGTGTTAAATATACTTATGACACCATACACACCATCCAAGCTATTACTCCAATCAATACCATGGAACATGTTCCTCCTCCTAAGAACAATTCTAATCATAATCCCACATTTTATCAAAGTAATCATACTAATGTGCACAAACCATTATCATTAGTGGAAATTTAAAAACATATTATAAGACCTGTACTACAAGATATTGGACCCACTCATCCTATAAATACATGGTATGATCCCAATAAATTTTTTTGGTCTCATGAAATTTGGGGTCATTCTCATGAAACTTGTAGACAATTAAGAAATATTTCTATGTATATTCTCTCAATCCCAAATTTTACCATGAATCACTTATATGCAAAGATCAATAATCTTATGACATAGCACTTAAATCTCATGAAACTAAAACTAAAAATCAAGATTTAAACCAATCTAATTCTCATTTATCTATATATAAGTATCCCCTTCTTAATCACCAAGATAACATTGATTAACCTACCCCTACTACCAACAACATTTAAATTCTTATAGAACTTAACACCAATTATGAACATGTGGTTATCATGACTAATATGAGGAGATTATTTGCCTATATTGATTCAAACCCAATAGCTAACCATCACACCTCTTCAAAATTTCACATTATTTAAGACACTTCCCCATCCCGTCTCATATAATTGGGGCATGAGGAACTAGCACACATATAATCATCACCCCTAATAACATAGACTAACTATACCTCTCATACCATTAATATAGCTTATACTCTTTCCCTAGCCTCCATACCTCAAGAATACATCTAGAATTAACTAGAAATATTCCACATAACCTCTTAGAATATTATGATGATAAAGTAGATGAGATAATATTAAATATCAAAACTTTTAATCTCTCCTCTAACATAATCAATCAACTTTTGCCTTATCTTCAACCTCGATTCTATCAATAACTTTTTGACAAATATATATTATTATAACTAAAACTAAACATTATAATAATCATGCTTATTTGACTCATTAAATAGTTCATACATGTACTATCAACTTACATACACCTAATTATGATGATAGTTATTCTATAGATGACCCATTTTTAGCTAGATTCATACAAGATAAAAATGTCAAGGTTCTTAGATATCGTTATTATTTATTTCAACATTTTATTTATTATTCTATTATTCCTTCTCTTATAGTAATTGATGTTAGTTTTTCCTCTATTATTCATAGGTTAGAGATGTATAACACATGTTTTATGCCTCCAATCATAGAAAAACATTTTAATATTATGCTTATGGATCATGCCATTATAGGACCATACCATTTTTATAAATATCATGATACTTATAGTATGCTTCCCTTGTAAATTTTAGCCACTCTACTTCGATCCACTACACAACCAACCATATTATTATCTATCTTCTCTATTCATTGGTAATTGTATTATAGGATTACCTAAAATTGATCCCTTATCCACATAATGGTAAGATAAGCCTTATTATGATATTCATAGTGTTATTTTTCATTAGACAAAGGATTTTTATTTAAATTATAAGCCTTAGGATTCTTCATCTACCACCTCAGCTAGTAGACCTCAATAATCTAGTAATACATGTATTTATTGATTCTATGAAATAAATAATAATTCCTAGACTCACTATTTAAATATTATGTATTACATTGATATATCGTGTCTAGTCATTTCACATACCAAAGACAAGACTATCCCACCTCTCATCACAAAGTGTTGGTCAGTCTCTCCCATGCTCTTAAAAACATGATGACTAGATCAACATTGAGAGGGATCCTCCAAATCTCCATGATGCTTCCAAATCCCAAGGAAACTAGATTCACTCATTCCATATCTTATAGTTTCTCTAGCAAATTTGGTAGCCATAATGCATCCACTAGGCACTAAAATCTCTGTCATCTCTACAAAATGTTAAACACCATAGAATGTATTAGATCTTGATATAAAAATTATAAAAATACATTATCAAAATTATTAAATTACTAAAAATTAACTACTACATCAACATGTTCTTATTTTTTCTATTTTTCCCTTTTCATACACAATTGGCCCTTTTGATACTAAATCAACCCTATCACTCCTCTTTACCAACTATATCAGCCCTCTGCTATGCAGTCGAACCATTTCTACAAACATGGTCAACCCTTTTATACTAAATTAGACCTTTCCCATATTTTGATACTAGAATATCCTTATAATACATAATCAACCCCAATAAAGCATACTATAATGGCCCCCTATTACTTACCACATTAACCATAATGCACTAAATCAGCCTTGTCTATGTTTTTAACTAAGTTAGCCCTCTATTATATATTTGACAATCCCCAACAATACTAAGTCAGCCCTATACTATGCAGTTGGCCAAATTATTACCTATTTCCTTTTCTAATTGATTCAATAGGGATGAATCTATTTTATATTTACAAAAAAATTTAAGCCATTTACCATAAATGAATTAAGCATTTATTGTTCTGAATCGTTCCTGCCCAATATCTTACTTTGTTTCTAGTTTACCTACAAATTTCCTTGGGTAATTTTTGATACCTAAATTTTATCTAACACATATTTTTATATATCTAATTTAATTTTAATAAAAAATACCAAAAATTTTGACATTAATGCACCACCTACCTGAGTTGTATTGGTTTCTACCATTAGACATCCTATATGTCATAGTTATCATCTCTTTACCATGGTTGATCTCTAGGCTCAACTAGATCTATCAGAGCAGTATTTTCTTAGAATAGTAAAAATTACAAATGAATTAATTTTTACCCTATTTATATTTACTATGAAAAATTATTTACCTATCAAATATTTTTTCCCAATCTCCATTTTTTTCCCACAACTTTATTTATACTATATATTTTTTATGAATCAAAATATGTCATGGAATCATCATATCATAGAGAGTTTTTCTACATATTACATGCATATTTTGTAAAAAAAATCAAAAGTTCACTTGTTTTTATAGGTTCACCTAATGTTCCCTACGTTAGACACCTCTAAATTTTTCTCACTTCATTTGTCATTTACAACACTAAGGTAAGTAAATATATGTATTTATCAATTTTTTCCTTTAAGTTATCTTATTTACATCTTATTTCAATTTATCTTAACTTAGAATTATGTGTTGTTATGTTTCTTTTCTTAAATCACCATCCTATGTTACAACTAGATGACATGTGATGAGTTTTGAGTGAGGCATGTGTATACACATAATATTTTAAAACTTTATCAATTAATAATGCTTTCTTTCTTATAGGAACCTGATGACTCTTAATCTCTCTAAGTGTATGCCTTAAAGGGTACACTAAGAAAAGGGTGGGAATTAAATTATCACTTTGTAAGATTATTGTTCCCTATACCACCACTTAAAACCAATGTAAGTCGCTCATATACATTTCCTTAAGCTTTGACACCTCCCTTACACACTTCTCCAATTAATTTACTACCTCAAATAAACCCTGCCTAATCTAAAACCTATTTTTCCATTCTTTGAGCACAATTGAATGGGTTGACCTTGTTATGTGAATTGAGCATGTTAAGAGACTAAGTTGACCTGGCTGACTTAGTCTAGGACCTAACTTATTTATTTCTTAAATAACTAGGTCGATTAGGCTGATTATGTTAGCTATAAGGGTTTAGAGTTAGATCTGACTATATAAACATAAATTTTTCCCCATTTTCATTGAGGGAGATAAATATAATCATACATTTGTGCATCTACTTATCCACCATTATACTTGAGGAGTCATTTCTTAGGGTTTCATACTTCCTTTGGAGAGAATAATCTTATCTTGTGGGAAAAGTCTTTTGGATTCTTAAGAAAAGTCTTGTAACCTAGAGATAACCTATCTTTGTTATCTTTACAAACCAAAATAACCTATTTCAAATCACCATTAGACAAGGGAGAGATTGAAGCTCAATGGATTTGTCTTCAAGGTATGTATTTATAACTCTTACTCATGTTCAATAAGTAGATAGATTTGTATGTATTGGATTATGAATGTATTTATCTCTCCAAGCTTAGGATTACCTATACATATAATTGAGTAGATTTATTGTTTGCATGTTTACTTTTATGTTTATTATCCCTCATTTTATCCATAATCTTTAGTGAGCACTAGATAAAATTTACTTTTACTTTTTTAGAAACCATACGACCTAGCTAAGGTTATTGCATGGTATTGATCACATAGAATCTATAAAACCCTCTCTAATGATATTGTGTGGTAAGAGACTCCTTTTTTATATTTATATGATATATATTGGTCATGACCTTGATTGTTTAAAAGTACCAACAAGTGTAATGGCTAGTTTGATTTATCTTCTCTAAGCTAGGATTGATCTATATATCAACTCCACTTTCTATTATATACAAGATGTGTTTTCATGGTTTGGTGGATTGGGGATAACTTAATATCCCTCAATTTCCTTCTAGAATATATATAATTAACTATATAATTAAATACAATCAATATCACTATGTGGAGTAGTGTTATATACTCTACACCAATTAGGTATATCCAACTCAAAGATATTGATTTCAAGAAGTATATTGGGTGATGGCCCCATGTTTTTATTTTGATATTTGAAGGGTCTATTATATATTTGGAATGTGAAATTTTTATTTGTGTTCTTCCCAATATGGCTTCCTATATATTTTTTAAATCTAAGGAAGTCATTGATAAGCTTCTAAACCACACAATGTATAGTTTCTAACTCTCTTTTTATAGACTCTTGAGGTAAGATTTGAGTGATTTTATTGAGAGGAGTCATGGATTGGTTTAGATTGGCATTTTTATTCTAAACAGAATACTTTCCTAGAAACCTTAGCTACTAATTTTGGACAACATGCCTTGAGGCTAGTACATAGGTAATTAGGGTTAAGCCAATCATATAAAAAAATTAGTTCAGTTATGAAATGTGCTTCAATGCTAGGATGTTTAGATTAATATTTAGGGTGATAGGTAAAAAATGACCTTGAGAATTGAGTTTTCTATTTGTGTTATAATAATAACATAAGCTATTGTAAAATTCATAACATTAGGATACCTATGGATAAATATTGTAATCATGGGGACAAAATAATTTTTTTACATTTCTAGGGTGTATTAAAAATCTAGTATGTATGATATCATAACTTGATTATACATCTTTTATAACCTTTCATTGAAATCTTGGATGGGTTTGTTGAATTATATTTTGATACTATAAAAGTTTTGGTACAATATGATAGGATAAATTACTTGCCAAAAATATGCTAGGAATGTATCTTAAAAGGCATCCCACATCATGATAGGATTTAATGGAAAATTTAGGAACCAATCATAAGCAACATCTTCAAATGTGAAAATTAAAATATGTCATGCCACATCCTCATGCTGGACAAAAATTAATAAATAATGTTATATAAATGAGATAATGCATTAATTATTATTGAATGCACCTTCAAGTGTGAATTTTGGAAAGTACCTCTTGGGGTTCCTTGGTAAATCATGAACAACCCCAAGATGTTTATAGCATAACCTACTAACCTAGCCATAGGTCTGTACTTGCAAAATTTAAATCTTATTAGGAAAATTTGTTAGGTATTTTAAATTTAGGAACTGTCTTTATCATATCTAGTTCTCCTATGAGTTTTTAAAGGTGTAAACAACCTCAATATTGATTCAAATTTAAATCAAGCATGTCTTCTTGGTATGTCCAAATTATTTGAGGTAATGTTTAGGATTCTAATTTAGGCCTCCTTATAGCACTATATTTTCTAAGGATGTGGATTTAACCCATTTAATATAATGATGGGTCTAAATAATATCATTTTAGAGTTTTATAAGAAACTCAGAGCATGTGTTTTAGGTATGTAGTTTTATTTGGTGTAATAATGACTAAGAAAATGTGGTTAAACTCTATGTTCATAATCCTTCCTAAAAACAACCTGATCCAATAGACTTACCTAAAAATAGTATTTATTTATAATGAAAATATAATACTAAATTTATTCATCTCTATAAGTTTAAAATAGTTGAAAATTAAGGAAAGAAATAAATGTTTTGAGAGGACACCATGGAACTCATTATGTGACTAAAATGTAATGCCATTTTACCAATATATATAATTCCATCAATAAATCATATTTAAATAAATATGACATAGATAGTATAAGGTAAGGTTATTTTTAAATATATAATTATGATTAAACTCAATAGTGATACTTTGTGACTTATAAGATAACTATCTTGTACATCTATTTAATAAGCATAGGTAACAACAAGAGACCAATCATAATTTAGTTAAACTAATAAATAATCAATCTAATTGATATAAAACCTTATCATATATAATTCATTAACTAAACTAATACAATTTATCTTCTAATATATACTCTATAAATTAGAAAATGAAAACCAATAAAATAATAAAAATCACATAACATTCCAAAAAATATCAAAGTTTCTCTTTCTTTCATAATTTCATCCCTCTTTTATACATGTGAATATAGGAGTATAAATAGATTAGAAATATTACCAAATCAATGATATAAATTTAGTTCATGAACATTTCTTTAAAAAAATTACATATAATTCACTTCAATTAACTTATTTAAATATAAGTTTGTAAACATATTAGACAAGTAATGTTCAATCAATCTCAATGTTAACTATTACTTTAGTTATTTATCTAGTGCTAGGTGTTCTATGTTGTAGTTGAGAAATTGGGTTTACATTAAAATTTAAAGTGGTAGATGAATTAGATGTTGACTATTGAGGTTAAGGCTAAGGTTTGTGAAACTTGAGCCTGCATGCATTGAAGTCATTATTGATCTTGTCAAGTGATACAATGGGTACTCTAAGTAATACCCATGTCTAATTTATCAACAATGCAAGCATTTATAGTTTATCTCATAATATTTCATTAGTTAAATATACTCTTTAATATGTATTCTTGGCATTATATATTAGTTTCATTACTTAACTTCCATAAAATATGTCATGAAACTATCTAATTGTGGATCAAATATCTCTTGTGTAACGTTTTGTCCATCATGTGGAAATAATTTCTTAATTTTAGCCTCATGGAGCAATTAAAAAATCTTGTTGCATGTTTATTTAATATTTATTATAACAACATCCATCTCTCTATCTCATTCTAATAAGGAGACTCTCATCATTCATACAAAACTCTAAGCCAAGCATACATCCCCAATGGTCATAATATTAAAACATTGGTAAGAATCTTCTTCAATTACCTTAGTCAAATCCCCCAATTTAATTCTAATTTGAAATTTTATTTTAAAATATGTTTTATTATTTTTAATAAATGGCTCACATTATCTTCTTGATTATAATATTCATATCAATAAACCATATTATGATCTAAGGGCTTCCTCTACCTGATTAGCAATTCCATGTGGTACCGAGGCCTTGGTCTAAGTTTAAATCCTTTTAAATTCTTGCTCCGTTCATTGGACCAAATTGATTAGTTTTTCACTAGAATATAAGATAAATTAATAAGGTTCCTATATTTATTTTAGGATACTATCTCTTATAACATTTATTGTATTATTCAAATCAAAAAAAATTATTCAATTTCATGGCAAATTAGATTTTAACTTGTAATTACCTTCCTTATAGTAACCCTATTTATGATTCTTATAGCCTTCTCAAATAAATACTCATCTAGGGTTCACCAATGATTACCCAATCCTTCTTTTCTTCTTGAATGGATTATAATTTTCCAATACATTCTCCTCCTTATGAAGACAACAACTATAATTGAAGTGAATGAGATGACAATAGTATGTGGAGTGGTGGAGATGTTGAAGGGAAGGGGAATGGAAAAATTAGGGTCCATTAAACTAATATATGGAAGGGGTGAGGGTCTGATGATAGACACATAAGCATGAGTGATATTTTTTAAGGGGACATTCATACCCTTCCCTTTTAGATCATGTAAGTTGACAAGTTTCTATTATATTTTCAATGAACTCGATAAAAATATACTTTCAATTGTATTAAAAACTATAAATAAGCTAGTTGTTTATGTTAGAGATCCAAGTGAAAAATAAGGCATGATTTATAATGAAAATGGTGGTATAATAAACACAACCATAGGGAAATAGTATCAATTAAAAAGGGGGAATATTACTTTGTAACTTGAGGAGGTCAATCAAGTTCAACTGAACCTAAACCAATTATAAGAATACTAGTTTTATAATTATTATGCCTAGTAAAAAGCTTTGTGACTATAAGGAAATTTTTTCTATAAACAATAGGGGTTATCAAATTTATAATCACTATATAAGTAGGCACAATATAAATATTAGTGGAAACTAGGATATCAATTGGAATATTTTGCATTATAGAGTTGGTGGAATAAACCAAAATAACTACTACAACTTCAAATCCATCATTATTAGTTTTATAATGGAAAAATTATACTTAATCTAAAAGATGTTATATATCATATAGATAAACAATTGGAATGTTATCGATAGTTTGGGCATCCTTAGATACTGTAAATTCAATAATATCAGAAGACATGGAACTAGGCTCATATATATATTCAATAATAATAGGAGGTGGTACCTTATGTGGAGGAGGGATTGTTTTGACCCTTATTACTGGGAAAAATATGTATAATTTTCCTTATAAGTACATGACTTGTATATTCTACTTATTTCTTCTATAAAGGTTTTTTACCTCTCCTCTATTACCTACTTTTGTACCTTCAATGGTGTCTTTAGTGGTGGCTTGACACATGATATTTTCATGTTTTATTTCACTATCATGTCATGCTTGCATTGATAAATACCCAATCATATGGATGTGAATGATGATGATAAATAATGGGTAATTTTAATTTCAAATATTTTAAATAATCAGCCACTCTACCCTTTGGATCCATTTCCTTACATAATGGTGACCCAAATTATGGGAATTTATCTTTGATGAAGCGTAAGATAGATTAGGAAATTATTTATATTCCCTCTTTTCAAATTTAAGTGGGTTTTGAGGGTAAGGAACTTATTTATTATCCTTTCACTTCCCTCTATTTCCATGAACTATTTGATAATTAATGTCTTTGTCAATAAGTTTATCTAAAACATAATAAGAGAGTTATAATGGGGCATTCAATCAACCCTCTACCTTAATTATTATGTATGTATAATATAATTAGTAAGCTCCAATGCTGAAAATAATCTTGATAATTTCCTCTAAAAGGTAGTGAATAGGTCTCTCATTGATGGCATGATAAATAGGAGGGTATAATTAGCTACAAATATCATCCATATATTACCTAAATTTTTAGATGTGTAATTCAGATAACGTCATATAAACTACCTCTAGTGAACAAGGATTCCATTTGGGGTAATGGGGAAGCTCAACATGTATCATCTATTAGGTATGAAATTATCAAAAATTCATTCCCTACCTATATTTTAATGTTTCTATGAATTATATTAAATTATATAACCTCCACTAGTGCATTTATATACCTATCATCAGTGATCATTGATAATAAAGCACCCAATACTTATCCACAAGAGTTTTCATTGGTTTTCCAAGGAATATATTCATCAGATCCATACCTATTATCACATCTATCCTTAATAATATGATAGGTGATATATTGATATTCTCTATGTTTGTCTAATAATAAATATTCTCTGATGATTCCTTCAACACCTCTCTAATATTATGTATTTTAATCCAATCCAAATCCATAGCTTAATTAAATATGACATTAGGCTAAAGCATCTTATATTGGGCCTAGAAGGTAACTCCCATTATAAAAGTGATGTGGTTTTATTTTTTCACTAATAGGATGACACCTTTTTATCTATGAGAATACCCAAATATATTTAATAAAAGGTTAAGACATGAAAATACCTTAAGTTTCACTACTACAAGGTGTAAATGAATAATCTACATAGCCAATAAATAATCTAAAATATGAATATCCATAGAATTAGGACTTCCCCATCTTTATTTGTGTATGTTCTAATGACAATTACATGTTTATGTTTAAAATTTACTCTACCACTTGAACCTAATATTTGTCCAATTGGAAGAGTTCTTTGTTAAGACACTAATTCCAATTTTTTATAGATCTTAGTAGGCAAAAATCATTAAGTCCATTGAGTCAACAAGATAATTAAGAAAGTTTCTACCAAAAATCCTAACTATAATGAGGAAGTGAGGAAATTTGTACTTATTCTTGTGGATAACTACATTGGCATGGGTAATATTATGTTTTTTCACCATCGGTCTATATTTTAGTGACTTAAGTAGTAGCTCACATTACTCTATGATATAGGATAACTCATTAATCATTATGTTGGCCTTAATCCTTTTCATGTCATCCACTATATTATATCCACCTTTTCCTAAAGCATTTTTGATGTTTAATGATTGTTTTTTATCATTTCATTTCATATGAGGTGGATCTTTATTAGACTTAGGGTTAGGTGGAGTGGAAATTTTTTTTGGAGGAGTGGATGAAGTGAAATATTTTAGTTGGTTCTTTATTTGTCAATAAATAATCATTTCTTTGAAATGTATAAAAGGCATGAACCTCTTTGGTATTCCCTTCAATATCATTATCATATCCACTAGAGAAACTAAAAGTATTCAATACCATATCAATACTATGAATTCTAGAGGAAATGAATTGGTTAGATGTGTTTTCATAGTTTGTTGGATTGGGGACAAATTCATATCTCTCCATTTAATTATGAAGTATCTCTAATGTATTATAGAATTCAATGCAATCTAACCCATGTTGAGTAGTGATATGTAATCTAAACCAAGTATGAATAATCACCTCATAGATATTGATTTTAGGAAGTATATTAAATGATGATTCCTCATTTTTATTTTGATGGTTAAAAGGTTAGTTATATCTTTAGAATGTGAAATTTTTACTGGGCCTTTTACCATAATTATTTCATATCTATTTTGGCAATCTAAGGAAGTCACTGCTAATATTATGAACCATATGTTGTATTTCATATAACTCTTTTTTGGTGGATGCTTGAGTTGATTTCTAAGTAGTGTCATTGGTAGGTGTCATGGATTAGTTTTTATTAACATTTATATTATAAATAAACTACTCTCCTAGAAAACTTATCTACTAGTTTGGGGTAGCATGTCTTGAGGGAATACATGGGTAAATAAAGTTGAACCAATCACAAGAACATTTTTTTCCATTTTGAATGGGGTTTAATCCTAAAATTTTTAAATTAACATTTGGGATGACATGCAAAAAATGTGTTAGGCTGAAATTATGGATCACTTAAACAAAGTTAGGTACTAACTGATCTAAATGAATAGAATCAATTAAAAACTCATGGGAAAAAGTCCCCTTATTTTTAATATCTACTCCATTCAAATATAGTGACCACATACCTAAGTTTTTTATCATGATTAGAGATTTTATTATTTTTTGGTTTGGTTGATAAAGTATATATACCTACCTCTATAGAAGTGAAATTAACTTTTTTTTTGATTGCATTGTATTATATTATCATCAATTTAATTTATTATCTTTGTCAATTCTAATTTGATTTGATACTCATATCCATGGAATCCACATGTGGTAAAAAGTTAGTTTCCGTATAACCATTGAGTGGTTTTTACCAATATCTACTTAATAACATGCCATATGCTTTTAATATCTCAGCTACTTGTATATCTATAAAAAAAATTGCACTCTTAGCTCAGCTTACAACTACATATGTATATTAAATATCTTTCCAACAACCTTGAATTTAGGATTATCCAATTTAACTACCACTTTTTATGATGTCATAAAAACCAATTCTAACTTATTGTAAACACTTACAAGCATAACATTAGTTAATTCACCATAATCTACAAGATAATTATGAATATTCCTATTAAAAAATCTAATTGAAGTAGGAATGGTGGAAATTCAACTCTATTTTTATGTATTACAATATTCGTATTTTTTGGGTTCTTTTGTTTAGACTGATCACTCTTATTCGTGAGAGACTTAAGAAGCAAATCCCTTTATTTAGTGATCTAGGCTAGTTTTTGGAGAGTTATGTTTGATTTAATCCTTTTTATTGTCTTCCAAGATGTTATAACTTGTTTTGATAATGGAGGGCTAATTTTTAATTTATTTTGGTAAAGGTGGATGATTCTTGGCTTTAGGATTAGGTGGTGTATTAGTATTATCTGGTGGAGTTGAGGTAGTCAAAGGATGATGTCCTCTACTCTTAAGATTATAATTTCATATTTGGTATTATTGGAAGTCATGGATATCAATGGTGTTTTATTCAAGTTCATTGTCTTCTATGTTAGGTAAATATAGATTTTATAAGACCATGGTTGTATTAGGAGACTTTAATGAAGTAAAAACATTAGAATTACTTGAATCATTTTGATCATTTGAGAAAACTTCATATTCATCAATTTGTTTCTACAAGATTTTAAAAGCTAGGAAAAAAGCAACATACTCAAGTTATCCATTTTGGGTTGTGTTTTTCACATGAAATTAATTGGGAAAAGTAATATCAATGATGTTAATCTCAACCAATTTTTTACTAGCTCTATTGAAGTGTTTGTAATTATGTTGATAACTGAAATTCAAAGACAAATTTCCAATACTTGAGTTTCCTACTTATTTTTAAAATTTTAGAAAATCATTGATCGATCTTTGGACCATCCTTTGAATTGAATATAACTCAAGTTTAGTTAAATCTTGAGGATAATTATATGTATTATTGGTAATTAAGGTTTGATTATAATACTAAGGTATTGCCTCACTACTAACTAGATTTAGAAATCGTAAATTTTGATTACGGCTAGTATGAGCCAATAACAATTGATTCATGATTAGAAGAGGTTGTGGCAATGTAACATTTTGTTTCATAGGTAAAAATAATTTTATTGTTGACATGTTTAGGATAATACTAGGAATTGGAGTCAACATATGCCCTTGTATATTGAGTTACCTATCCACTTTTTTCTTTTAGCATACTGAAGAGGCAAATCAATGATGGTTGGATATGTCCTTAAGAAAGTGGTAGTCCAAGGATCTCATGAATTTTTGAAAACTTTTAAGGCTAATTGGGTTTTTGGCCTATATAAATATATTACCCTAATATACATTTTTTGAAAACATGCATTAAAATTGTGTATAGGCTCATTGGATTCCATTATCATGAAATCAAATCATTGGTATAATATACTTGTATCTACTACTTGACCAAATTAGGATAAAAATGTGGTATTCAATTAATTCCATCCTGTGATTGAATTTTTAGGAAGGTTAAGGACCCAATCATAATCTTGATCAATCAAGGTCAAGGGAAATAGTCTATAAGTTACATCCTCATGCTCAATATTGAGAAAAATAAGATGTTTTTTTATATGATGTAATGTTTTAATCACCCAAAAGTGGTATTTGAGTGCTAAGAGTGCTACTTGAGACTACATATCACTAGATTAGCTCTAGACCTATCCTAGATCCTATTTTCACACTTATTCAACCTTCATGTGGACCATAAGCCTCCCTAGTCAGCCCTAAAGCAATCTTAAACCCTCATTTCATGATCTTGGCCCTTTGTTCCTAGTGTTTTGCCAGCTAGACAATAATTCCATAATAATGACACTAGTGCCACTTGGCACTAGTGTCCCTAAAATGGCACTAATGTCCTTTAACCTATCTTTTCTTAGATAGATATCTTTTTAAAACTAAAACTTATTAGGGTCAACCTAAACATCTTTTATCAACCACATAAGCACCAAAATAGTATATATACATGAGTTTTATCCCTCTAACCACTACATGGAAATTAGATGAAAAAAATCAAACTTATAACAAGTTGTGCATAATTAAGACTTATAATCCCTATTCTACCCTACGTTTTCATACTACCATCTACAACATCCCTAAGCTCAAATTATCCATATTTCTAGTCTCAAGCACATTCAATACACTCAAGGCCACTATAAAATTATCATCACTTGTACTTATACCAAAACTTAGGTGGGGATAACTACATTGGGCTTGATTCTTCCTTGGATTATTAGTATGTAGGCAACTCTCTACATAGTGCTATGTTGAGGATATCCAACCTACCCTACTAAAAAACACACTTTTTAGCTCATATCAAATGGATGCCTAGTTATATGGAGGATTAGGGTTTTCACAATAAACCAATAATTATAGGAAAAATATAGGGTTTTAGGACTTGTGCATGTAGGAATAGACCTTAGAGACTTAGAGATAAGTACACTCAAAAGTTCAAGATAGTCCTACATAGAGGACACTACCACTAATATTTGGACACTACCACCACTTTTTTAATAATGGTACTATTGTCCAATTGTGTTGCTATTATATAAGAGGATTTACAACACCAAGATCTAATTTAAAACACTTAGACCAACTTCCATCTTAGTTTTTAGTACCCAAATAATTTGTATCCATTATTTTCTAGCTAAGTTATTAGTTGTGCTATTTTTTTACTATTTTTTAAAAAGGCAAAGCTAGTTAAATCTATAAAAAATAGATGGTTGTATTTATTTCATATTATTTCCTTTATTTAGTTTAATCAACCCTTTAAAAAACATAGGATTTTCATTCACTAAATCCTAAAATCTTGACACATTTGGTAAACTCAACACCCAACTTACTTCTAAAATTGTTCAAACCCTAGCTTTAAATGCTCTTAGGGTTTGTATCCCTTTTTTGTTTATGGTAAAAATTATTTATAAAATTGCATATTTGTTTTAATATATTTTTTTCAATCTTTCATAGAGTAAAATTATTTAAAGGTTCTAAATATACAACTTGTTTTCTTACTTCCCAAACTACAATGGTAACATTTAACAATTGATTTGTTAAGAACGATAGAAACAATTATAAGATTTTGTGTCTAAAAATTAAGGATATGAAAGATGAATTCATTAATATTATTTATAAATAATGTCAAAATTCAAATAATGGTAAATTTTAACTCCCCCAACTAGTAACATTGTTACACTTATAGTGGGGCCAATTTAGCTAGCACAAACAGCAATTTTAAATCAATAACCTTTAGTTATATATGGACCTATTTTTTGATATTTCATACATTCTATATGTACAATACCTTATGCATGAGGTTCATACTCTATAAGCTAAGGTGTTACATCTTGAGTAGGGAGCCACTAGGCCATCACATGCCTTATATTTTTATATTATCTTATATACACCTTTGGCACATCACATAATGGTAACTCCATTTCCTTATCTATTATTGGCACCTAATCTTACATTTAATGATGGTAAGGGTGACTTAGAGAACCATCTTTGATATGTTTATGTAACATGTTTGGACTAAGTGTCCAATGATTGTATTTTCACAAAACTATCTCCATAAAATTTAAAGGATTATGCCTTACAGTGGTTTTATGACTTACCCAATAAATATATCAGAACATTCAATCCTTTATGAGACATTTTTCATCACACTTATCCATAAATATCAATGGTAATATCTCATATGCTCAAGTTGCACAATTGAAACAAAAGTCAAATGAGTCTATTATAGAATATGTCTTAGGATACAATATTATATTATATAAATTTACTAGCCCTATCATAGGTAAATATCTTTAAGACATATTAAAAAATAGTATTCTACCATAATTACATGAAGATATATTGTTTAATAAGTTTCCAACAGTCACAGATTTGTGTCGCATAGTAAAACAAAGAAAATTCAAGCTTCTATTAATTGACAAACTAAAATATAATTGGATTAGAATCAAATACTAAAAATTTATGTAAGCCTCCATACAAGGTATGCTCCACTAAAAATAAGAGTAATACAAAGTACACAAATTAACACAACTTCAGAGCCATCTCCTTGATTGGTTTTATCAACTCTTGCACATAAAGTCTTCACCAAACTTTTAGAATCACTAGCACAAGTTTTATAGTATCTCTTAGAATTCAATCTCATATATCTCCCTCACATAGAGGTTGATATGACAAGGCCTCTTCCAAAGAAATATGATTTCAATGTATTCTATGAGTATCATGGGGCACCAATCCATATAAAAAATAGATGCATTATCCTTAAACATAAGATACATGATTTGATTGAGGCTCAAATTATTAATGTGGGTACATCCATAGAGGCACTAAAAGTATAAAAATATAATCTAAGGCATTAAATATATTCTCAAATATGCTTCCAAATCACATAATGTGTTACATCTTGATTCCTTCCTAAGCCAACCATTTGATAATTTGTGGATAGTTATAGTTGACAAATTTAGATTTGGCTATTTTTAACTAAGTTATGAGATATATCATAATATGGGACAATAGGATATTGCTTAGGTTGCATGATTACTTTTCTATGAGTTAGATGTAGTGTATATGTTTATGTTAGGAACATGTTAGTTTGTTATTTCAACTATATTTTATGATGTAAGTTTATCATGATGTTGTTGTCTAACTACCTACTTGTGAGTATGATGTAGGAGAACTCATCCCTTAGAGCATGATGGAGGGAGAGAATAATTAAAGAGGGTGATTTAGATCAAGATGTCAAAATATGATAGAGAAATTGGCTAGAACCCTATGCACACCACAATAGATAACACCTATTAGAATGCATAATAAGTTGTATGCACATGTGATTATTTTTGCTTTCATGAAATAATTGTTTGTCATGATTTTAAAGCATGATTTACTAGTTATTTGGAATTTATCTTTCATGACTTGCATAATTAGTGAAAATTTGAGATTAATGATTAATGGATTTATCATTAAACCTTTATGACATTTAAATTTTTAGTTTAATTAGTGTAAAAATACATAAAAATTAGGAATTTCCAATAACATGAAAAAAATGGAAAAAGAGAAATATAATGGTCTAAATTTTAGAGTAAAAAATAAAAGATAAGAAAATCAAAAACAATAATAAGAAATTAAGAGAAAAATGAGGGAATAAATTTTTTAAAAAAAGGTAAATTTCCATACTTTTAAAAATAATTAAAAATAGACAAAAGGGGGGCAATAGGAAGATTAAAAAAAGGTGTAGCTGAATTTAGAAGAGAAGAGAGAAAGGGAGAAACATAAAAGTGGAGAGGATTTTAAAAAAATATTCTACCAATATCAAGTAAGTGATGCATTAAATTTTTCTTTTTTATCATGAAAAAGTCTAAATTCAAGTATATGGTAATATGTGGTGATTTATAATTAAATAATTGAATTTTAATAAAACACCTTGAACCTAGCCATATAATGATTGGCATGGTATAGAGACCCCTGCATAAAACTAATTACATATAATTTAGTAAATTGTAAAAAAAGTATATACATCTATTTTAGGAATTTTATATAATATATATGGAATGATTCATTATATAGTAGATATACTATATTATATATATAAATGTTGATGTATGGTCAATTTTATAAATTCTTACTTATATTACTACATGAAAATTTGATTGATTGTGTCAATTTGAATATATAGCACCTAGATTTCCCTATTATATGCTAGCTATAGAATAGATGGTGTTATGGCACTTAGTATATTAATATTCTGGGAGATACAATTATTTTCTTACACATGCAATAACTCTATTAATGAAAATAATATTCACATATTAAAAATGACATTAACCAATAAATATTATTTCATAGACAGAGTGTACGATGAACTAGATGGTTGAAATGATCTGGTAATAAAATAGTATTGATTTAATAGTAATCATAAAAATATAAAGCTAATTATATACTAAAATGATTTATTTTATATACTATAGAAAATTAATTTTATACCCAATGATTTTGAGTATTCAACAATCTATATATGACAAGTGATTTGTCTCTAATGGGTGATTTGATAATTTTGGGAGACTTGCACAAGTTGGGTGATTTTCATAAGACGAGTGTAATTACTTTTGATATGAATATTTTAAAAGATATAAGGAATAAACTTATACATCAACTTACCTTATAAAAAAATAGTGACTTATTTTAGGAGGTCAGTGACTTATGATATGAAATATATTTTATATCAGAGTGATATATATATATATATATATATATATATATATATATATATATATAGAGAGAGAGAGAGAGAGAGAGACACACACACACACACACACACATATACAACTAGATCTGTAAAAATATTTAGCAATGATTTTCATCATCTCTTAGCACTTTATAAAATGAATTACTTGGTATAAATATTAGTTAACAAAAGTTACATATAATATATTCTAATTATTATAGTATTTAAAATGTGGATATGGATAAAATATACTAAAAAGAGACATATTAGAACCCATGATATGTGCCTTACAATTAATATGCATCACCATATATAAAACAACTCTTTTGGTAGATTCAAGTTCATGGACTAAGTAAATACTATTAAACTTTCCATAGGGTTTTGGAAAAGTATGGTTTCAGAACATTGGCAACTAGAAGGGTAAGAGTCTATAAATATTAAGTTTCAATGTCATAATATGGTAAGTCTAACAAATCATAGAAAGAAAAGGCTTTTCTTATGATGTTAGTGATGGACTTAACCAAAAATGATAGAAAATCACATCTGTACAAAGACTACTTACTTTATTACAATATATAGTTGAGTCAAGCCTTATAACTACTTAAATTATGGTTATGTATCATGATGTAATAGAATAAGTTATTATGGTAAAATTGAGATATGATTTGACTAGAACAATTGATATAAACATAGGCAATTTAGCTATATAATGGCACTACATTATAATATATAATTTGAACCACCAATGAGAAAATGAGAACCAAGTGTATAGGACTACCCATTTATAAGATCCTTGATCATAATGTGTTGTCTTTTATTATACATGGAAAATCTTGTATAATGGAAATATGTTGGAAAGAATTAAAATAACAAGATCATATTAGTTATATTATTTATAGTTTTTGATCTAAAACATATTCTATAATATTGTGCATAGTACATTCTTTGAATTTGTACCTATATTTCAAGCCATTGTATAATAATATAGGCTATTTTATACTTATAGTGTATCTTCATGAATGGGTTAATTACCTGAATGTATAATTTTATGCATATAATTTATGAAAATAATTAATGAGAATGATCTTATCTAATTTAATTTTTTAAAATGGTAATAACTATTCATATTAGAGTTATTATTTCCCAAGAATGTGATTACTTGTTCCTTAATATTACAAAAATATTGTTATAGGCTGTGAATAAAATTATATTGACTAAGTATTTAACTATGAATTTTAAAGGCCAATGATATCATTTATATTGTTGAACATATTTATGTATAAAGGAAATAAATGTATCATATGGTTTAAAAATCATTTAAGGGTTTTCATGAATATTGGATATGTTGGGTTGATTAACTCTACATTCCTGACAAATATAAACACTTTTGGTCAGGAGTCCCCAAGAATTGAGAAACCATGTCAACATAAATATAAACTTATAACCAAGTGTAAGGTCATGTTCATACAAAACATAGTTAAGTACATGGGAGATTATTTATTAAGACATATAAGTGAGCATTGATATAGTATTTACATATAATTGGAGTACTTACATATGATTCATGTTATAATGTATAAGTACTCATATATAGGACCTATACATATAGTTAAATAAATGGTTAAAATGAGTCATAAGGTGTTAAAAAGACCAAAACTATAACCATATATAAATAGTATTCTAGAAATGGAATTAAATTGTTTAAATGAAAGACTATGGAATAACTTAGTTATGAGTTATCTGACTCTTTGAGAATAACATGAATAAATTATTGAAATATATTTGCATACAATAATGAATACTTATGTGTAGTAAAAATTGTAAGTATATTTTGTACATATGTTTAGACATATATAGCATATAGTAATGCATCATGATGTATGCCTATGAGTTTTTTTTATTTTGAATTCTAGTATGTAGTTTAAACATGGGGTATAAATAGGTGTTATAATTCATACTTATGGGGTTATGATTTATGTATATGGGTTGGTTGTTTTTCATAATTATAAGATTAGTTAATCGTAATTATGTTGTTGTGTTCATAAATAAAGAACTATGATATTATGGGATGTCATAGAGTAATACAATATAAATGTATGATTATACCTAAATGGTACATACTATAATTTTTATGTCTAGACTCATGCCTATGTTTGATTAATTAAATGTATGCATGTTGGTTATTACTATGAATAGCAAATTTTGTGATAATTAGTAAGACTTTATGTATGCATGCATACAACCTTTAAGAGTGTAATGAATTATAGGATAAAATATTATGTATTTCATGGGAACTATGACTTGATTTGTTAAATTCTAGTTGTTTGAATAAAAGCTTATGTTTTCATGTATTTAAGACTACTTTATAGAACTGATTGTAGAAAATTGGTAGTTATGTCTTAGAATACTAAACTATGGTAATATGGGCTTTCATAGGGTGTAGTATGTTTGGAAACTAATTATGGTAGTTGGAATTTGCAATTTAATGTGTATTTTACCTAGGTGGTATAAATTGTAGTCATTATTTGTAGTATAGAATAGATAATAATGTAAGATAGATTCATTCATACATTTGACAAAAGAAATGTATGATTTAATTACTCTAATGTTTAGAATGTTATGTGATGTGATTTTTAGTAGGATATATATTATATGAATCTTATGGTTAAATTATGTTTAATAAATTTCACATTGTTGATATTGAGTAAGGAGAGAGACAGACTTCACTGGCTTACTAGGATCACAATGCCAAATGAAGGCAATCCAATTAAGTGGTATGCATGAATTTGATTGATCTATAGATTGCTATTATTTATTATTATTAAAACTTTATACAAAGTATGTTTAGTGAGACATTATCATTTCATGAGTATGATTTACATGTTTATGTGATATCTTACAATAGAATGGGTTTTCTATGATACACTACATGTTTAATATTAGAAATCATACAACACATGGGTACTTTATTATCTCTCTAGATTCTTGTGCCATCACTATCTACTAATCTATAAAGGGAGGGACATTCCCTAATGGGATTAGTGTGGGGGATCATTGGTCCATTTTTAGTGTGGAAAATTACTCGAATGAGGTTCTCCCTCCCCACAAAAATACTTGGTTGGAGATGACGCTTGAGATTGCCATAGATATTAGAGAGTCTAGGGAACTCATGCTCTAGGGAGCCATGTATCTTATATATGTACATTATATTATATTTTATTTATTATTGGAAACATTATCTTGAAGATTTTTAATTATCTAAATATTATGGATTGATAGCAGTGGTTGTATATTGTACCAATAGTGGCCAGATATTTAAAATTACTTTTTATGTTTTTATTATGATGTGTTCATATGTTGATAATGATCAATGATTGTAAGATGTAGTGTGCCTATTTATAGTTATCATACTTAGAGTATTTTTTATGATCACTACTTATATTCTCATGGTGTAATATATTTATAGTATATATATTTAATTAAAAAAATCACATATTTCTAGGTAGAACTTAGTGGGGTTGTTACATGTGGTATCAGAGCTGTAGCTTGAACTCTACGACCTAATGAGTCCATTAGCATTTTCTCATCCTTCTATTTATAAAAAATAATAATTATGAATGTGTGTATTACATTGAGTGTATACCTTTAGGATCAATTATACCCTCTTAGAGTTGTTAAAGGGTTGGTTTATTAAGTGTTTAGATGGTGTTATTTGTAATATATGTTTGTTAGGTGAGTGCTTAACATAGTTATTAAGTAATGAACAAGAGATTCCTACCAAATTTTAATCACCTAGATCAGACACCTCAAGAGTGATTACATCTTTACTTAGTAATCAAGTTACCTCTGCTATTTATGTTTTGTGTTTTGAGTATTTAAGAGCATGTGATTATTCTTACTTAAGTATATGTGCATTATTTTTTTTGTCTTATGTACACTAATCCTAGGAGTGGGAAATATTATAAGGCCACTTTTTATTTTGGTACCACCTAGTGCAGTAGGAATTTTCTTGTAGTATATTGTTGATGTCTTGGTTGATAATTTATTTGTGTTAGGATTTTATTTATAGGTTGGCACACTTAGGTTTATTTGGATTATGATGAAGTGTCATCTCTCTTAGTGGGCATAAAGGTGATTTGTCACTCCCTCACTTTCCTTTGACATCATTATAAGCCTACTAAGAAGATTCATATTTTTTTGAATTTGTTTTAATGTTTATTTAAATGGGAGCTTGTTTTTGAAATTTTGTTTTGACCATATTCCTTAGAGTTCATGAAATAGTGTCATCTACTTCTTATTGATATATAAGTTATAAGATTGTATGGATTGATACATCTATGTGGTTAGAATTTCTTTTTTGGTTGTGGAAGTAGGATATGATAATACTCTTATAAGTTTGGTATGTATGTAGTGATTTTGGCAACTTGGGTTGCAGTGTTTACTTTTAACATGTGAGCGTATGCAGGAGTTTTGTGTTTGAGATTTTATTTCTCTATTTTATACTTTTGAATTTTTAGAGTAACTACTTTATATAACTTCCAAAATTTGACTACAAGGTGTGTTAAACCTTGAATTTATGTTAATTCTAGTTGATTATTATTTTTATGTTGTTATATACACTTGATTTGATTGATATTATTCTATTTTTAATTAATGCATGTTGTTTCCAAGATTTATTATGTACCTTTCACCAAGAGTGAGTAGGGTATAGGATGTACAAAAAATCTTATCAGTCTAAGAGGTTGAGCTAAAATTTTAACTTATTGTGTGCTAGTTATGCAAGCAAGGAGACATTATCTCACTTATTTATTTTATAAGGTTATATAGATTGTGTGATATTTGACATTTATCTGTTACATTAATTTTAACATTATTTAATCTTAACTATGAATATAACACTATAGGCTAAGCTATGAAATTTGATACTAGTTATGTTTTACTAGTGGCAACTTAATATAATTATAGAATGATTGTATGATTTTTATTTCATGTATGTTGGTACATAAAGAATTATTTAGAATATATTATTTCTTTACATGATATAATAGTATAGAATTATGATTCAATTAACCCTAGGTACATTTTGGAGATCATTAGATCATGGATACCTAAAGGAAGAGTGGTGAATTAGGAATGTGAGTACTAAGGAATAGGAGTGGATCATACTAAGCCTCAAATTGACTCGGTAATTATTGAGTTGGGATCTGATATATATACTTGTTAAATACAACATTTGATATACAAAATTTTCAAATTTAGTCATATGGCCATACACATGTATACATTGGAATGTTTATTCCTTAATTTTGTATACATTAGAAATTTAGTATTTCTAGTTCATATTCATCATCATACTCATCAAGAGATCCATGGAGTAGTGGTAGTATTAACATGTTATACTTATCAATAACTACATGGTGTAGAGATAGTATTAACTTATGTATATCACTCTTACTAGGCTCCCTAAAGACTTTTCTTTGGAATGATAAAGACACTCTCTAGGTTAAAGAGATGTGCAGAAGGGCTAGAAAGTTTTTTTCAACTCTTTTTGGCCATTTTTTTTGGATTTTAAGATGATTTCATGTGTTTTTTTGAAGTCATTAAAAATTTTCATTGAGATATGTAGGACCCTTTGAGGTATTGGAAGTGGTCAGTCATATATTATATATGCTTGTCTTGTCAGTTCTAGACCCCAAGGTGGTCATAATAGAACAAATAAAAGTGAACGGTACTCACAAAATTTATTTGAATAATATGTATATGTCATAGAGAAAGGTATTATAGGACCAATACTCTAAGAACAATATTACTTGGGATAACTATTATGAGTTTTATAAGTGAATTTCACATTTATTACTTGATTAGATACTATTAAACTATGTTATTTCTCTATTGAATAAAGTTTTAAATTCATAATTTATGTTTGAATAAGAATCATATAAGATGATGGCTAACTTTAGGGGGGAAGTATTTTATATCCTAATTCCTTGCTAAGCCAACTATTTGATTATCCATGTATATTTATAGTTGACAAATTTGGATTTAGCTATTTTTAATAAAGCTATGAGATATATTTTATTATGGGATAGTAGGATATTGATTAGGTTTCATGATTACATTACTATGAGTTAGTCTTAGTGTATATGTTTACATTATGAACATGTTAGTTTGTTATTTCAGCTAATTTTATCATGATGTTGTGGTCTAACTACCTATTTATTATAAATTTTATGCAGATTTCATCCCTTATAACATGATGGAAGGAGAAGATCATCGAAGAGGGTGATGTAGATAAATATTTAAAATGATGATAGAGAAAATGGATATAACCCTACACACACCACAGTAGCTAGTACATGTTAGAATACATAATAAATGGTTTGCACATGTGATTATTTTTGCTTTCATGAAATAGTTGTTTTCCATGATTTGTCATCATAGTTTAATGGTTATTTGGAATTTATATTTCATAATTTGTATAAATAGTGAAAATTCAAGGTTAGTGATTAATGGATTTATAATTAAACCTTTATGACATTTAAAGTGTTAATTTAATTAATTTTAAAATAAAAAAATCAAGAATTTTTAATAAAGTAAAAAATGGAAAAAGAGAAATGGAATGGTCTAAAATTTGGATAAAAATAAAGGATAATAAAATAAAAAATAATAATAATAAATTAAGAGAAAAATAAAGGAATAAAGATTTTAAAAAAAGAGTAAATCATCATATTTTAAAAAGAAAGAAAAATAGATAAAAGGGGACAAAAAGAAGATAAGAGAGGAGAGAAAGGGAGAAACACATATGTGGAAAGGCTTTCAAAGAATCTGAAACCAATAACAGGTAAGTTATGCATTAAATTCTATTTTATTATCATAAAAAAGTCTAAATTCAAGTATATGGTAATATGTGGCACTTTATAATTAGAAAACCTAAATTTTACTCAAACACCTTGAACTCAAACATATAGTGATTAGCATGGTATAAATCTACCTGCATAAAACCTATTATATATAATTTAAAAAATTGTAAAAAAATATACATTTCTATTTTAGGAAAGTTGTATAAGTATATATGGAGTGATTCATGTTAGAGGAATAATCACTAAGAGGGGGGTGAATAAGTGATCCCAGATAATCGAAATTCATTTTCAATCCTTTCAAACTCTAAAAAAATTATCACAAGGTTTTATGAAGCATATAAATCATTTATAGTAATGAATAAGTAACAATACAAGATCAAGAACATAACACATGACATATGTGGGAAACCCTCTTGGGAGAGAAAACCTAATAGAACCTACAATTTGACTATTATCCTATAATAACAAGAACCAATTTAGTCTAGATAAAACTGATCAAGGAACTTCCATCCCTTATTTTAGTCAGACTATAATCCCATAAGGAGATACTACACCTATCAAGCTAAGTTGCCACAACAAATAAACCTTTAGATAGTTTCACCTTACAAGGAGTTTACAACCCCCTAGATGTTGAGCTACAAAAACAACACCTATGAACAAAACATCTCCTAAACATTAATTTCCTACCAATATAATGGAGATATAAATTATATCATCTCTCTTCAATTCTGCATACTCAAAGCATCCAAAACATCCTTTTGGATCACCCTAGACCTCTTTGCTCATCCTCAATCTATAAGAACACTATTATAAAATCAAAAACATGATACATAGGTCACATACATAGTCTTAAATCTAATTTTATCATCAAATCTTCTGCTAGGCACTCTCCCTCTCTTTCACTCCATAACTCTCACATGCACACACCTCTTTCAAGTCTAGAAACCATCACATTTGGTTTCACTATTTATAGGGAATTCATGATTATCACCATATTAGTCATATAATAGGAATGAATTAACTCTTAAGGCATATATCTCATCATGACATAACTCAATACCATCCACATATGTCAGCCATAACACCCATCAATCACCCTTAATCACTAACCCTTTTTAATTATGCCAAACTAGCCCTTATAAATCTCATGGAGACCTATTCACTCCATTAGGATAACAATGAGTAAAAACAATAACACAAGACCAATATAAAATACATGGTTCCAATCCTTATGTCCCCTTCAACATCCTCAAATTATCATAATCATCTCTTGGGTATGCTCAAACAACTCAAACACTAACCTGGTGCATATGAACATTATGAATAAACACATAGTCAACTTATTAAGCATTGGTCATATTGAATATCAATTATTCAAAGATAAAAGGACCACATATATCATCCTAATGGATTATAAAACACTTTTAAATAGATTAATCATCATGAGATAATGAAACAACATCAATACAAGCTCAAACATGCTTTTCAAGTCACTTGCAAAACATAGTCGAACACACAGTCAAATTTGGAGCTCAATGTATTTGAATATAAGCACTTTAAAAACTTAAAATATATATTTATATATTTTCCTTAGATTCCCATACAATTTTTTTTTACATCATGAACAAATTTTTCTTATACCAAAAGATATGGCCCAAAAACTAGACATTAGTCTTTTCTTTGTTAAATTCAAATATTTGAATTCAAACGATCAAACTTAAACCTTGAACACCTTATCCCCATCTCATGCCCTTCATGATTAGATCAATAATGTACAATTGATCTTATTTTAAGTATATCAAATTTTAATTTTTTTAAACAACTATAACTTTGATCACTTTGACTCCACTTACACCATTAGATCAATCTGTATGAATACACATGAACCATTTTCTCCTTATCCTTTAGTTTTGATTAGAGTTAAACATAAAAAAATTCTTACCTTTTCTCTCAATATGCATCATTATATAAATCTTTTATGATCACCCATGAACCATTTGATCTTCATTTGGTCTTGATCTTTATCTCTTAAAAAATTGACTAAGTATAGGAACCATTGAAATCTACCTAGAAGGCTAACTTTGGATGTCAATAACTTTTACTATGCTAAGTCACATGATCTAAAAATTGCACCATATAATATCCTCACATAGGAGAATCTAATAATATATCATTTTTATTATGTAACCCTCATTCATGTGAGATACAATTCCATTAATCTTCTCACTCAGATTTTTCTACCATAGAGCCAACTATGTCAAGAATTGTCTAAAAGGCCAACTTTGCACATACATATCCTTTGACGTGATTCATCGCATGACCTAAAACTTAGAACATATCAAATAGTAAAAAAAATTAACAAACCCATATGATTAACTTCTTATTAATTTACCACATGTGAAAAATATTACTACATCAAAATGACTACTCAACTTTTCTTTCCACATGTAAATTTGGCTAGGTATGGGAAAACCTTGTCAAATTGCCTGGGAGCCCAACTGTCCACTTGCATATATTTTATCATTATTCATTACATGAAATAAAATTTATCACATAGTAACTTGACCTAATAATTAACAAACCCATGTTACCATTTACTCTTGACACCTCTATGTGTGTGAATTCTGACATCATCAACATGCTTACTCGACTTTATTTGAACATAAAAAATATTGTCAAAATGTTTAAGAGGAAAAATTTTCACCCACATATATTTTAATAAAATTCATCAAATTAATTTAGATTTATCACATAGAAACTAGGGACTTATATAATCACAACCATATGACCAACCCATGTGACTCATCCACACGTGGCAATTATGATGTTAGCAAACTGATACCTAGATTTTCTACCACTAGACCCAAAATGTCTAAATGAAAACAATGAACATCAATGTGAAATAAACTCATGTACACAAGCACTCAAATCATTTAAAACTTCATATGGGACCTCTTACACATGCTCAATACTTTAGATTCATCTCTAAACAACCTTAACTATGTAAATGCTAAAGATCAATCAAGCCTTCTTCAAGCATACTAGGACAAGCACATTGCACACATTGTCATTATCACTTATATTATTAAGGAACTTCATCCCCTCACTTAGAAACCTCCGTGAAATCACCATGACACAATTTACAACTCTCTAACAATATCCCCCTTTGTCATTGATGTCAACAACCATCATATAGTAATAAATAACTCACTTTCCTTCTCTCTCTTCAAATACTTCATAATAGTAACTTTCTCCCTATTTGACATAATGAAAAAGTGGGAAAAATTTGATATTTAGGACCTAAAAATAATACTAATCTATAGAAAACCATCTTAGATAGATATTTCAAACTCCCCCTTACCTTAATCATACATTTTCTTGCCTTGTCAACATCCTTCTTGCTACATGCCAACATTATTCTTCAACCAAGGACCAAAACCAATGAATAAATAACCCAAAAAACACTAAAATATAATTGAAATTATAAATAAATATATGAAGGGGAACTCCCCCTAAGATCTTAGATAGATTTCACCTTTTGAGCATCTTCAGATCTCCACACACCATGAAGAACCACCACACATGCTTACTAGCCTTCTCTCTTAAGCCACCTCAAGGATCACTAATAAAACATAATTCCATTTTATAAATAGGAAAAATTCTATAAAAACCCCTAAAAACTATCCTATAGACACTCATACCTTGCTCTTTTGGATAAACTGATAAAAACCCACTCTTCTTCTTACTAGGCTTGTCTAGTCTCCTTGTAGCCCTACCTAGAACTTGTAGAGCCCATGAATTTCAGTAGACACATCTCCAAGACCTAAAAATTCATATATATAGCACTCTCATATTACCCTTTAGGAACAATTATTTTAAACACCTATATCATCCTCTAAAACATACTTCCTTCACAAACCAACTTATAAATTAGACCTCCATTTTCTCCAAAAAAATGAATAATTTAAAGAACATAAACCTTGAGATATTTTTTTAGATTTATTTGACAACAAATTTGTCCCATTCATCATATTAGGAAGCATTAGACCTAAAATCATAAGGCAAACCACTTTCTAGCATAGCCTAAAACCCTAGAAATTCAAAACAAATAGAGTCAACAAACCTCCTTCTGATCAATGTCCACCTCTAAAACTTCTTGTACACATAGAGAGAACTATCACAGACTTATAGATGAAAATTTGAGCCTCCATACCTTTGATAACATTAAATTCCTATAACCCATTCTAAGCTTACTTACCTTTAAGCTAAAACTGAGATAACTGAGAGCACTCAAAAATCTTCAATTTGACTTAAACAAACCTTTAGACTACACAATAACTTAGACAAACATAGAATAATGTCAAAAAACCTTTTGGAGCATTAAAATATTCTTGATATTTCATTAATATCATGATGTCATTTGGAAATACCCATTCTTACCTTTCACAATAGATCCTTTACAAACAACTAAAATAGGCTCATGAACTTGTTGTTCCTCTTAACTAATGACCTTATAATGACCAACATAATTCTTAGAAACATAGGATCATCAATTCTAGACCAAAATATCATTGGTTTAAAAATACCAAACAAAAATCAACATACCTCTATACTGATCTATCATTATGATCTTAAGCACATAAACTTGCTTCTCCACAAGAAATATGTCTCCTAAAAAACATAGGCAGAGACACCCTACTTCAGATTGTCTTAAAATGGTGTGAAACTAGGAGTTATTCAAAACTCCTCATACTCCTTCTCCTCCTTGGTCATCTAATATTTTTAGTTCTTATTCTTATTCTTAGGAGTAAGAGAAGAACCTTGCTCAACCACTACAATATTCTTGTCTTATAAGATTGAATTGATAATACATGGAGATAATATAGATTCATGGCATACCTTTTCATCTTAAAAATCCACCTTGCAATTAGGAACCTCATCACTAGGTACTAAAAATTGATATTCTTTGCATGATACATGCTTAGTAATGGTAGGATGTTCACTTGGATCCATACACATCTCAGAGTTAGCCTTAACTAATACTTTAGTCCTCTCCTTGAGCTCCATCTATTTATCCACAACATGAGTAGAAAATGAGAGCCCTTTAAAATATTTAACTTAAGTAACATTATTCATCATAGTAAACATTTTACTTGTACCAAAAAACCCATCATGACTCATGGCTACCACCTTTCGCTTCCATGAGTTAACTTGATTTCTTCTTTGCATTCTAGGAGCCTGATTAAACTCATTTTGACTTGATGGCCTTTACTTGTAGAATATAGCAATGTGGCCAATATTCTCAAAATTGTATCAAACAATACTCCTTGATAGAAACATAGTTTGTCTTACCTTGTTTTTACAAAAAATTGTAATGTGTCGTATCTCATGACAAATGAAACAACCTCCTCTTTTTAAAGAGGAATAACCTTGTCTAGCCTTATATAAACAATGGTTTACAAAGTGTCCCACATCAATACAGTTGAATCACTTAACATTATTCACACCTTTTGACTAATGACCCCCATCATAGTTCCATGCAAACTCATTTCTAATAGGTCTCTTTCATTCTCTAACTTTATGCCCAAATTGATTACATGTGTAACAATAACCATTAAAAATTAAGGTTTATAGGGCAGCATCATGATGCCTCCTATGTGCATGCACCTAGAAAATTTGAAATCAGGTGTCGACAGTCTGGTGGTCAGTGCAGCTATGGCTTTTGAAATGGGTGGGGTAGTGTTTTCTCGCAATGGGAGGGATCTGAATGCCCCTAAAGTGACTTCTTCTATGGGGGGAGGAAATATTTCAGCCAGGCGTTCTGCCTACGCTCCTAGTTCAGGGTTTGAAATAGGGGGAAGAACTTTTATGGATGTGGTAGCCTTTGAAGTGGATCTACACGAAGCTGTGCCTCATGCATCATTTGGGCCATCCCGTGTATAGCCAATAAGTGCTCTAAAACCCACTAGGGTAACTCTAGATCCTGAAACTGTTGATGAAATCTTTGAACGGGTAGAAGATTTTTCCTCTCATGCTGCTATTTTTTGTTTCCATGGCTTTTGGCCCTCTCTTGCTGATCTACATGGTTGGATCTCTAAGACCTGGTTGCCACTTATTGAAGACAATGTTGAAATCTTCCCATGCATTAAAGGTTTCTTTATAGCTTTCTTCCAAAGATATGAGGATAGAAGGATAATCTTGAGCAACAATAACTTCTTATGGCAGGGTAAATATCCTCTCATGGCCAAACAGTGGCATATGGATTTTAATCCTCTTACAAAAACCTTTAACAAGTTCCCTATCTAGGTTCAGCTCTTGAATCTACCAATACATCTTTGTCATGAATTGGTTTTAAAAACCATCAGAAATGCTATAGGAGATTTTTTTTTTGTGGATGAAAATACTTTGGATTGTTACCATTCGACCTGTGCATGCTTAATGGTTGAGGTGGATGTTTCTAAAGGCCTACCAGAGGTGATTTGTCTGGACTCCCTAAGGGGTACTTGGACACAAATGTTGGATTTTGAGGGTTTACCTTTTCAGTGCAAAAAGTGCCACATGACGGGTCATATTGCTGCTCATTATACGGCTGGGAAATCAAAGTCTAGATGACCACCTTCTTGGTGGGCTGAGGTTTCTTTCAAACATTACATGGCTAAACAACCCATGGAAGATTTGGTTGATTCTGAGAATGAAGATAGTATCCAGTCCGAGCTGATGGTTGAGGAGGATTCGCTGGTGAAAGATTCCATTGAAGGTCCTATGGAGACTGGGATTAGTGATCATTCTAAGCCAGTTGTTGAGGAGGCTTTGGTCTCTCCCCCTATTTTGGAGGAACTACCTAGGAGCCAAATGGTGGCTGGTTTTCATAAGGATTTTGCTAAGCCATCTGGGTCCCCTAGGCTTCATGGATCACTATCTTCTAAGGCATGGATGACTGAGGCAGCTAAGGTAGAGGATGGGCTAAGGTAGAGGATGGATGGACAGCAGTTAAGAGGAAGAAGTCTAATCCTTTGGTCCCCCCTCTAGATATGAATCTTTGATCGTGTAAAATATAATAATAATTTTTAAAAACCTCATTTGTATGGGAGGTTTTTAGGGTGTTGTTCTTGTCTGCTGACGGTCCGTTCTGTGTAGTGTCAGTTGTTACATCTGGTCTTTTTTGCTATTTTTAGGTTCCTGTGTAACCTGGTTTTGCTTTTACTAGTTTTGGGTTTCTTTTTAGAAATTTGGTTGTGCTTTAAGGTTTATCTCTTTTTTGATGTTAAGGGTTTTGGGGTCCCTTCAAAACCTATTTTTACCTTAATCTAAAACAATAACCATTAAAATTTACATGCCTAATGGAATTTGTCTATTTTATCTTATTTGTCTTTAATATATAAGCAACTTCATTCCTTATCTGATGATTTTTCTTCAAATTATGAGTATCCTTATTCACATTAGTCTTCATCTTGTCTTGAGTTACATTTTTTGGTTCTTTGTATCTAAGACTAGTTCTATCAATTTCATGCATTTGATCATTTAGAGTATTATCTATATTACTTGAACTATTTTCAAATCTCATAATTGACTTCACCTTACTATAGGTCTTCTCTAACTTAGATTTCAATGACTCATTTTCAACTACATACCTTGAGCATTCATCTTCTTTAGCTTTAAGACTTGTATATAGGATTTCAAATTGATAGCTAAGATGCTTGACTATATCTTCATGCTCTTTGGTGTATTCATTAATTCTTGTCTCATACACAATAAATTTCTTCTCATATTATTTGAGTTGAGACTTCATATTCTTTTTAAACTTCTTCTTAATATTTAATTCTTCAAGAACATTTGTCAATGTAGTCTCATAGTCCACCTCATCTTAATCTTCATCTGAATCACTCTAAGTATAATATTTTTGATGTGAATAACTTCCTTCCTTAACCATGAAAAGGGATTCATATTAAATAGGACCATCATCTTCATGATCACACTCTGAGACACTATCTTCACTCTCATCTAATGAGTTGTAGTTTTTATTAGTGTAGAGACTCTTCTTTTTCTTGAACAACTTCTTGTTATCATACTTTTTGAAACCTTTCTTCCTCTTATCATACCTATATTTCTTCTTGTCTTCATCTTGGTATTCATCATGTTTATGAGGGAACTTTCTATCAAAATGTCCTATCTTTATATAATTGAAGCATTTGAAGGGTAGTTTACCCTTATACTTGCCTAAATCTATTTTCAAATTCTTTGTAAATAAAGTAATCAATTCATCCTCATCAATATCAAAAATGTCATTCTCCTTGGGTTTCTTACATTATAATTTATTCTTAGGCTTCACCTATATCTTGAATTCTACTTCTTTATTTGATGGTATATCGTCATTCTTCCTCATCTCATACAAGTAAGGATGCCATGAAATTCATCCAACTTCAACTAAGTAAGATCATGAATTTCTTCTACAATAGATACTTTAGGATCAAACTTGAGAGAGAGGGACATTAATACCTTTTGAACTATAGTATCTTCTTCAAGTTTCTCTCCAAGACCTATGATGATGTTCACAATCTCATCAACTCTCTATATAAAAGATTCCACAAAATCTTCTTCCTTCATATTGAGACTCTCAAATTATCCTTAGTGAGTCTACAACTTTGCCAACTAAAATTTTGAGTCTCCTTAATAAATAGTCTTCAATTTATCCCACATTTATTTGGTAGATGTATAATGTATTACCTTAGTGTATTTAGTCTCTAAAAGACCACAAGTGATAGCATTCATTGCTTTAGAATTATTCTCAAACAACATACTATCTATAACACTAGATGGAGGAATAGTAGGTGCAGAATAACCATCAACAATATATTTCTAAATGTCAAACCCTAAGGACATGATGTAGGTCATCATCCTTGTACTCCAAAAAGTATAATTAGATCCATTAACCATTGATGCTTACTTAGTAGAGAAAACTACTTGATGACTACCCATATTGTACCTTGGATCACCTTTAAGTTGTCAAGCCTTTACTAAAGGACCCACTATGATACCAATTATTTGAGGTACAATCACTGCAAGTGGGGGGGGGTGAATCAACGAGCCTAGATAATCTAACTTTAATTTCAATACTTTCAAACTCTTAAACAATTATCATAAGATTTCATGAAACATACACATCATTCATAGTAATGAACAAGATAAACAATACAAGATCAAGCACATAACACATGACATAAGTGGGAAACCCTCTTGAGGGAGAGAACCAATTAGAACCTACAATAACAAGAACTAATTTAGACTAATTGTAACTGATCAAGGAACTTCCATCTCTTATTTTAGGGATACTATAATCCCATAAGGAGCTACTTTCATACACCCTAAATTGGTTAATCAACAACACATATCATGTATTTTCGTAGTCCTTTCATAGGAGACTTTGATTAGAGAATATAAGCCTTGGTCACATTAGCCATGTCTTTTGTTTTATTCATTTTGGTCTTATTATAGGTTTAAATCACCTTTTTCCCTATTCTTGGTCATCCCAAGTCTTTTATATAGTCATTTTACCTCAGCCAAGTTAGGATTTATGTCCTATTTCCATTCCCTAGGTCCCATGACTATAGGATAAGAGTGATGGGATTGGACAATAGCACTGGTGCCACTAGTGTTTATTTCTAGTGCTCTTGTCCAAATCCATTTTCACCTCTAATGGTTAGTTTCATTTTCTAGTTGAGTCTTATCCATTTTCTTAGCTTCATCATTAAGTTTTTCCATGTCAACCAAATGAAAATAAATATTCCAAATTTGAAATAAAGAGTATCTTATATAAAGGACTTCACAAGGCATTTTATATCTAACACTTACTACTTTGGCACATGAGACTTAGTAAAACTCAATCAATAATATTGCTCAACATTCCACATCACACATAGACTTGCATGCTTGATCATGTAATGGCCTAGGCTAATTAATTATTACATCTATCACACATTAATTATGTGTGTATCCTAAGGGACAACTACATTTGATCTAAGACCCTAGCTTGAGGGTTGATGTAGGCAACCATCAAAATAGAAGGGGTTCTAGATCATATGATCATTCTTCCCCTAACTTAGTATTTTTCCCTTCTTATTTTGATGCATTTTTTTTCATGTGTGTAGATGAATAAAACATTTTATATATTAAAATAGACCTATGATAAATTATATTGATTTTTAGCCTCTAAAATTTAGTACACAGGCTCACACTGACTTGGCAAACAAAACCCATAAAACTTAGATCCTTAAGATAAAAGTAGCAGATGTGGACTATAGCACTAGTTCCACTTCTATCTAATTATAACATGAAGGATAGATCTAGATTTAAGATATTTTCCCAGTCATGCATCTCAATTTCTAGCTCCTAAATCATCTATCTTAGCCTATTTTTAGATAAGTTTATTTTTTTCCCATGCAATTTACTTGTTAAAAATCTATATTTTTCCATATTAAATTGGATTTTTTCTTTACTCCAGACCCCTTATTATTTAGGAACTAAATACTAGTTTCCTAAAAATACTAAAACATTTGGTGAACCTGACTTACTTCGAATAAACCTAAAACCCTAGGCACCCTTAAGGTTTTTCCTTCATATTTTTTGAAAAAATTCAATTTCAATTTTCTGATTTTTGTATAAATTTTTGTGCATTTATCCTATTCAAAATTATTTTTATAATTAAAAATTATCACATAATTTTCTAAAATTCTAAAACCCTAGCTCAAAAACCTAGATTTCCAAACTAGGTCCTCAAACCTTAAGCCTCTCTCCCTTTCAATTTTTAGAAAAATATTTTGGAATTTTTGCAAATTGTTTTGAGTGTCTAAAATATTTTTAAAACCTAAAAATTAATAGTTAATTTTTTCAAATATTCAAATTCAAATCTCTAATTTTTTTTAAAAAATTATGTATTTATTCTATTCAAAAACTATTTTTAGAATTTAAATTATTGGCATAATTTTCATAAATTCTGAAATCCTAGCTCAACACCCTAGATTTACAAACTAGGTCCTTAAACCCCATGGTTTCTTCCCTTGCAACTTTAGAAAAATAGTTTGAAATTTTGGCAAGTTATTTAAATTACCAAAAACATTTTAAAAACCTCTATGTTTATAGTTATTTTTGCATTTATTTTCTTGATATTACTTGTCAATATTTTCTTTGGTAAAAGAAATAAAATGGCCACTTAGGCATTTCTTCTCTCTCATCCCATAGATAACTTTTTAAAATTTTCTCATAATTATGACAATGAATAGACAAATTTGCAAAATTGCACATTAGATAAAAATGTGGAAAATGATTTCATTTACAATGAAGATAATTACTATTGTTGTAATGAGGAATATGATGATATAAGTTATAGTGATAATGAAGCACAAATAGATGCATCTTCTTCTCTCAAACCTATCTCTTTTATTCCTTCTTCTAAAGAAAATAATTTACACAATGCACCAAATGAACAAATTAGTCATGCACTTCCAAGTGAACCTCTTATTGGTGATAATTTGATTATATGTGAACCTAATCTTTCTCTCTTTTTCTACTTCCATGTTCAAATTACAACAATATAAACAAAATAGAATAAAATTTCCAATGCATAGTTCAAATGATACATCTCATGTTCCTAAATCTACTTTGTCAAAATAGTGTCTTAATGAAAACTCTTCTTCTCTTATTTCTCATATTGCACATGAAAATCATGCATACACTCCATCCATGGATAACATAGATACACATGATATTCCATTTCAAATGATACTTTATTGCATAATAGAAAAGAATTATTTCTTCTCTTACACTTCTCCCTAGTTACACTGAAAGTGATAATGAGTATGATAGTGAACATGAAAATGAGAATGATTATGAATAATATTCCAATTATTACAATGCATGGAGAAATTATGATTGTTATGCACATAATGAATAAGAATATGCATCTCATATTTCTAACTCTTCTCTCACTCCTCTTAAACATAATGCACTTCCAAATGTTGTTTCTACTTCTATACATGATTTTGATTCAAATAATGCACATGTTCATGCTAATAACACATCTTCTACTCAATTATAATGTGATAAACTAAAACATAAAGATATCAATTAATCTTCCAAGCCACCCCTCACTACTAGTAGAACCCAGTTCTCACTCTTCACCTAAAGAGAATGGTAGCCCACATCCCTTTAGTAATGTCCAAGTTGCCATTATTCCTTAGGTACAAGTGAGCACACTCCCTCTCTATGATCCAATTTATAAATGTATCATTCTCATGGCTAAAATTAACAATAAAATCTAGTGATTAAATGAACCACTTTAAGATGCTAAAGTATCATCCCAAGAGATTATCTATTTAATGCATGCAGTTGGTGAATTAGAATACTAAGTGCATCTCCTTACCTTGGAAAACAAGGCCTATAAGTCTTGGATGGATGATAATGATCTATATAGTAACCCTCTTTTAAATAAATTTATAAAATCTTCATTTCCTAAGCATTTATAGATACCATCATTGCCTCACTTTGATGGAATTAGAGATCTATTTGTACACCTTCAAGCCTTTTGGAGGGCTTTGTCATCTCATGTGAGTCCTTTAATTATACTGAAGTTATTCCAGCAGACATTAGTGGGGGAAGCATAGAATTAGTTCTTTAATCTAGTCCATATTGGATCTTTACACACATATGATGACTTAGAGGAGGCATTTCTCAGACATTACATAAAAAACATGGGCCTTTGTGTTACGTATGAGAAATATGCAACTTTACATCAGAATACTTCAGAACCAGTCAGTGATTATATCCTAAGATTCAAGAATTAGTTTTTAATATTGATATATAAAGTAGCAAATTTAGAGATTCATCATATCTTTATTAAGGTCCTTCATCAACCTCTCCTTGAGCATCTATTATATCAGTCAGAGTCTTATTTGAAGCACTTATGCTATATAGTTCTAGCTTTGAAAAATAAATTAGTATTGATTGAGGTAGATTCAGTTGATCAAATTACTCTAGATTTCATAGCAATGTCTATATATCCTATCACACAACATCCACCATGTCCTAAACAAGATAAGAGACCACAACTAGTTAAGTAACCAGTTAAGAATAAAGAGCTAGTCTCTAGAGCATAACATATAGTATACACTACAAAGAACAACATCAAGGCACCATTAAAGTTTGATTCAGAGTAGGATAGCCCATATATCATACTATCATAAATTTTAAATAGGATTTTAATCACATTACCTTCTACTCATCGAGATCCACATCTCCTATATAAATAGCCACATTGGCCCTTTTATAACTATCACCGTATCTGTGGACATAGAGATAATGATTTTTATGGACTCAAAGATTGCATTAACAGATGTGTTGATAATGGCATCATATCATTCACATAAAGGGCATCGATATATCCTCCACCATGGAACCATATACCTCATTCACAAATGACTAAGTCATCCCAAGACATTTCTTCATAGGAATCATTGGTCACTCATCATCAGAGTAATGTAGGTTCTAGGATAGAGCCTCATTAGATATCTCCTATTCCACCTATTTATAAGGTTTGGAAACTAGTATAGTGAGATCAACCTACATATAGCAGTGTAGTTTGAGGAGTACATAGTGTAGTTCCATATACATATCTAGCAGAGTCACAAGCACCATAACAAAGTACTACTCATGATAAATATTCACTAAATTTATATTTTTTGGGTCTTATCTCATAAATCAATCCACTATGGCTAAGATTAAATTAACCCATATCATAGAGTACTACTCACAAGAAATATTTACTATGACCACATTTTTTTATTTCTATCTCATGTAACAATCTACTACAGCTAAGATTAAATGAACCCACATCATAAATTAATGTTCATGATAAATATTCACTACAACCAAATTTTTTAGGTCTTATCTCATGCAACAATCCACTATGGTTAAGATTAAACAAGCCTACATCATAAGTTTCATTTCCATAATGATCTGTGTCTCAGTCATACACATCACAACAATGGCCATAGGGTATATGATTATGGATATATGATCCTTCTTTACACCACATAGTTCCAGTTACACATCTGATAAAGTTATATTTTGTAAAATCTCCACATCTAGATATAGTTAGTGCATCAAAGATAGTATCAGATATAGAGCATATTCCTACACAAAATGAGTAGTATGGGCACTTGTTTAGTTATCCAATAGGGTTTAGATAGTGATACAACATAGAGTGATATGACACACATTCATACCAACATTAGCTCATAGATTCACTTAGCAAGACAAATATGGAGCCAAGGGTCTAGCTAGCATTTATATTCTTGAGCCACTCTTGGGGAAGTAATATGCACAGTGTGCTATCTTACATCCCCACATACTAAAAAATAACATTCCAAATTCCCAATAACTATCCATAGCTAAAACTATCATGTCAAAGTCTAGATCTTACAAAATCAACTTATTTAAATCTTATGTTACCAATCTCAAAGCAAGTCAAATTTATCCAAATAGTTTACAAATTACCAAAATAAATAATTTTTTTCTTACATATGATTACAATTCAAAATCAATATCCCAACATCACAATTATCAATAGAATAATAAACTCACATATCCCAAGTACCATTTTACCAAACATATACAACCTTTAACATAGTACCAAATCAACTACTTCTAATTAAAAAATTGCACTAAATTTAACAATATATTTCAAATCTCATAACACAGTCTACAAGATCTAAAATCAAACCAACATCCATATATATATATATATATATATATAACCAAATTTTCAAATACATATATGTTATATCAAGTATAATAAATCATGAATGGGTGTCATGCCCTCACTCTCAATCTCACACTCTCCTCCAAGTACTAGTCCCATACTCTATCCTATCACTTGATGACCCCACACCTCCTAGAGCTCCCAAATGACTCTTACATAGACTATCTTTCTCCAGTAACCAACCATGCTCCTCACACAAGTCTATATACCACCTTTACAAATTTGTGTACTCATCCATGATATGCATACTCATCAATCTATAATTAGGTGGAGGCATCTTATGCCTATCTAGCTTATCCTTCAACTCATCCCTCTCTTTTACTACCCTAACATATGTAGTTATAGCTATAAAATCCCTATCAAAAAAATGATCATAAACACTAGATGTAACTATCACTCAATCAAACCCTCCTCCATAGCATCATTAAGAACATGATGTGTGATATCATAAAGTGTAGACTCAATGATGATCTCCCAAAACCCATAATATCCACCTCCTTCCCCATCATGTGCTTCATCCTAAGAACCTTCCACTCCACTTACATGAAAAATTACAAAAATATGTTAGACATTCATTTTTAAAACAAGCTAAAACATGTGTAAAACTTGAATAGTAATTCAAATATAATCAATGCTTACCTCTGATCATTTAGATCAGATTAAGGTACTCATACTCAAGGGCATTTCCTCTATCAATAAGATATAATGGAGGCCATAAATGCTTCATCCACCATGTGGTATATACCTCTATGCATCTAACATCATCTATATCAAGAATATCTATAGCCACATCTCATGTATCCAAAGGTAATGGTGCTAACTTAACCTCATAGGTGTCCCATGAGCTCCTACCCTCATTGGTGCCCATGCACTCATCACCCACAACCATACTATTGGGGGAACATCCTATAGTACCCCAAAATATCTAGTCATGTGCTCATATTAAAAGCACTCATACACTCCAACCTAGTGGTCATGTATCTAACAACTGACCCTCAATTACCATAGTTGCACGCCATCCTTAAGCCACCTAGGAAATCCTCTACAGGGCCTTTATATGATATCTTGAGCCACCAATCTATCTAAAACTCATCTATCATGATCTATCCTAGGAGACTAGATAGCCAATATACTCGTCCACCATTCCCTATATGGTTATAGGGGTTCCCACCTATCCCTAGACAATCTTATCGACTACACAACTCTCTATGCTCATAAGCTTAGTAATGTAATAAAGTTACACTCACACCACCATTTAATGCCTCTTGAGTAAATCATTAAATATCCCTATATAAGTGGGCAAGCATATTCCTACCCCATGAGAACATAGTGCCATACACCTCTATACTATGCATGATCTTATACATCCTATATGTAATCGACACCTCACTCCCATCTAAAATAACAAATGAAGCCAACAACATGGCCAACCACTTATGTAGGTGTGGAACACTTGATTGCATAATAACTGATAGTAATACATCACTATCACTACCTATTCTATGTATGCCTTAGGGCACACCATCAAAATACAAGGATGCATGATCAATAGCATCAATACCCATGTCATCTTGCAATGTCACTTGATACCCACTAACTAGTAAGTGTAGATTATGGTACATATCCTCCAGAATAATCATAATCTCCCTAATAAGAAGTTATAAAGTACATGTATCTACATTACACATCTCACCTAAGGTAGTGATTAGATACCTATCCCACTACATAGGACCTAAGTCACACATATGACCCAACCCTACTCTGTCCATCACAACCTTCTCATCAGCTAATAAAGGCAACAACCATAGTGTCTCCATAACCTGACCTCTATGGAACTCTCTCATCTATGCCTTACCCTAAAAAAACACCATAAAATAGAATATACATTAATTAACAATGATAAGTCAATAACTAAGTAAAAACATAGTAACTAAACTAAGAAACAATTCAAAAAATCTAGCCTCTAGGATAATAACACTAGGTATAAGATAACAACATTGGATAGGAGCATTGGAACTTGGATAGTAGTGTTGGATCCTAGACAATAGTGATATAGGAGGGATATGAGTGCAAAAACTAGTTAGCAATTTCTTAGGCTATTTAAAACACCTCAAAAACATCAAAAATAAGCTTCTAAATAGGTAATAATCACACGTTTCACTACTTACCAGGGTAACCTCCCCACCAGCCTCCACCTAGACTAACAACTAGTCAAAATGGGTTAAAGTAGGTTCTCATCTCCTTGACATATCTCCTATTATATATCTCTAAATTTCAACCTAGTCAATTCACAAATGAATCAAGAATCAATCCAATTCTCATATATCAAACAACTTTCTCATTCAAATCAAAATACCATTTTTCCTATAACTTCAACCCAGTAGCTCTTTTTTACAAACCATTTTATTCCATAGAATCATAATAATGATACCTTCAGTATGACATGAGCCTCACTCTCTTACTACATCATCTAAGTACTATGGCACATAAATCTCTACACCAATGTTTTACCTAGACATACAATTTGGTCCTAACTAATCAAAGACTCATTCAACTATCAAACAATTCAACCTAACCAATCAATAGCTCATTCAAATTTCAAAATAACTTAGTCTAATCAATCAAGAAACTTCTCAATCAATTCAAACTATAGAAACCTCACTTCTATCATTACACCATAAGTCATCACTTTTGGTTCAACCTCCTCTATCATAGATCTCATCCCTTTCCCCAAAAGGGGGGCATCATTCCTACTATTCATATTCTTACACTTACCCAATATAACTCATCCACTCTCATAAGTGGATGCACCATGGTTATTACACCTCTAGCAGTTAGATCATTAGGGTCAGATTAGATTGGTCAAAATAAATAGTGATTCATACTACATGGGTTTCTCAACATGGTTCTCACACCTCTAGTATTTAGATTATTATATTTAGATTAGATCAATTGAAATATATAGTGATTCAAACTACATGGGTCACTCAACATGGTTATTACACCTTAAATATTTAGATTATCAAATTTAGCTTAGTTTAGCTGAAATATATAGTGATTCAGACTACATGGGTCACTTAGCATAGTTTTTACACTTCTAGTATTCAGAATATTAGATTTAGCTCAGATTGGTCAAAATATACAATAACTCAAATTACATGGGTCACTCAACATTACTCAAGACATTCAAAGGGACATACCTTTAGTTTATAGATACATAAATTAGTTAGATATATAGTGGTTTAGATTATATGGATTCATAGTGACTTTGATAAAGATTCAAACTAGATACCATATTTGGGGGCATGCACATTACTACACATCTCATACATACAACTTCATACAACATGACATAGCTACATGACTAGATAATAGATTATAAGCATAGTGCAGAGCACATTGTTTTGATCTCCATTTTTTCACATTGAACGTGACATGATATTTCATTTCACATGTGGTTATACAGATTTATAGACTATACATACACATCACTCACATACCATATTTGGGGGCATGGAATAGATGTTCATATTCTTCATCATCCAAGATTATATAGATTAGAATGGAAAGACATGTCATTCTCTTCCTCTACATCTACCAAATTTTAAAATTACACCCAGTTATACCCAACTTGTCACCAGGTTATACCATATGATCATTTGTAGTAGTTGGTCCATAACATTACCCAGACTCAGACTATACAAGTTTATGTGGGATAGAGGACAATTTTTGGTTTTAAGATTCTAAGTATTTCTCAATTTTATTTTAGATATTCAGAATGGGGGCATGATAGATTATATTCATCATAAAATATATATTCTATGCACACATTCAAAATTACATGAGTTTATGTGAGATAGAGGATAGACATTGGTTTTAGGCCACTGAGTATTTCTCATTCAAATCAGATTCAACATAGGGGAAAGCATTACCTTCCTTATCCATGTTATATATATTCCACTTTCATATTTAGTATAGGGGCATCTATTTTATGGATTCCTTATTTATCTAGGCACTATTGATCTCTCCATCCACTTCCCTGGCTAGGAAGTGAGTTGGATCCTTTTGCAACATATTCATCTTCACACAGGTAGGTTTAGGTATGCATTTTATTTTCTTTATTCTACTCTAGTACTTCATTTCATTGCATCACTATAATAAAAGGGAGGAAAATGTATACACCATAAATTGGTCAAGCAATCACACATATATTTTATTTTCATAGTCCCTTCATAGGAGACACTAATTAGAGAATATGAGTCATGTTTATATTAACCATGTCTTTTGTGTTATTTAATTTGGTCTTGTTCTATGCTTAAGTCACCTTTTTTCCTATTCCTTGTCATACTAAGCCTTTTAAATAGTCATTTCACCTCATCTAGGTCAAGCTTTTAATCCTCTTTCCATCCCCCTAGGTCCCAAAACTATAGGATAGAAGCACTGGGGTTGGACAACAGTGTCAGTGCCACTAGTGTCCATTTTTCAGTGCTCTTGTCCAAAGCCATTTTCACCTTCAATGGTTAGTTTTTTGGCTATTTGAGTCTTACCCCTTTTATTAACTTCATACTTAAGTTTTCCCATGTTAGCAAAATGAAAATAAATCTCCCAAATTTGAAATAAAGAGTCTCTTATATAAAGGAATTCACAAGGCATTTTATATCTGGCACTTACTACTTTGGCACATTACACTTAATAAAAATTAGTTACTAGTATAACTTAGCATTCTGCATCACACATTGAATTTGATGCTTGATCAAGGAAGGGCCTAGGAAAAATTCATTCTTACATCTATTATGCATGTTGATTATACATGTTCCCTAAGGGAGAACTATATCTGATCTAAGACTCTAGATTGAGAGTTAATGTAAGTAATAATCAGGACAATAGGGGTTCTAGATCATGTGATCATTCTTCCCCTAATATAATTTTACCCCTTTTTATTTTGATGCATTTGTTATTTGAATTTGTGTAGATAAATACAGGGTTTTGGAGATTAAAATAGACCTATAGTGATCTATGTTGACTTTTAGCCTCTAAAATTTGGTACATAGGCTCACACTGACCTGGTGAACAAAACCCAAAAATATTAGATACTTAGGAAAATTTAATATATAATTATTACCACTCCTATCTAGTTTTGTCACTCCTATCTAATCATAAAATTAAGGCCAAATCTAGATTCTAGACAATATCCCAGTCATCCATCTCATTTTCTAGCTCCTGAATCATCTATCTCAGCCTATTTTTAGATAAGTTTATTTATTTTACCCATACAATTTAGTTATTAAAAATAAATGTTTTTCCATATTAAATTATTTTTTTCCCTTACTCTATACCCCTTATTTTTTAGGAACTAAACACTAGTTTCCTAAAAATAATAAAACACTACTACACATGTCTAATTGAGCTACCATAAAAACTAGACCTTTAACAAGTTTCACCTTACAAGGAGGCCATAACCCCTAGATTTTGAGTTTTGAAAATAACACCTATGAAAAAAAAATATCCTAAACACTAATTTATTTCCAATTTTATGGATATATAAACTATATCATCTCTCTTCAACTTTGCACACTCAAAGCATCCAAAACATCCTTTTAGATCACCCTAAACCTCTTTGTTCATCCTCAACCTATAAGATCACTATTATGATATCAAAAACATGACCCACAGGTCATATACATAGTAATAAATATGCTTTTATCATAAAATATTATAATGTGCACTCTCCCTCTCCTTTGTTCCACAACTCTCACATGCACACACCGCTTGCAAGTCTAGAAACCATCACATTTGGTTTCACTATTTATAGAGAATTCATAATCATCACTATTTTTGTCAACTAATAGGCATAAATTAACATATAATTAATATATGTAATTTATACACAACTTAATACCATCTACATAGGTCAGCCATAGCACCCATAGGTCACCCTTAAGCAATAACCCCTTTCAATTAGGCCAAACTAGCCCTTATAGATCTCATGGAGACCTATTCACTCCGTTATCACAACAACAAGAAGAAAAAAAGAACACAAAACCAATTTTAAATACATGTTTCCAATCCTTATGTCCCCTTATACATTCTTAAATTATCACAATCATCTCTAATCACTTTTGTATATACTCAAACAACTCAAACACTGACTTGCTACACAAGAACATTATGAACAAACACAGTCAACTTATTAAGCATTGTTCATATACAATAATAATTGGTAAAACCTTTAAAAACACATATATCATCCTAATTTAGTATAAAACACTCCAAAATATCTAATTCATCATGAGACATTGAAACAACATCAACACAAGCATAAATATCCTTCTTGGGTCACTTGTAGAACATAGTCAAACACATAGTCAAATTTATATCTCAATATCTTTGACTATATACAATTTAAGAAATTTTAATCTATATTTATATATTTAACTTGGATTAATCTACAAATTATTTTATTACACCATGAGCAAATTGTACTTATATCAAAAGATATGGCCCAAAAACTAGACACTAGTCTTTCCTTTGTTAAATTTAAATATTTGAATTCAAACGGTCACTGTTAAACTTAGAACACCTTGTCCTCATATCATGTCCACATGATTAGATAAATCATACACTATTTATATTATTTTAAGGATATTATATTTTAACTTCATTAAAAAACTATCACTTTGACCACTTTGACTCTAGTCATGCTATTAGATCAATATATACAAACACACATGAACCATTTGATCCTTATCCTTTACCTTTACTCAGTGTTAAACATCAAACACTTATTACCATCTCACTCAATATTTATATTTATATCAATCTTTTACAATTTTATATGAACCATTAGATCTTCATTTGGTCTTGATCTTTATCTCTTGTAAAATTGATTACGTATAGGAACCATTATAATCTACATGGAAGGCCAAATTTGGACCTCAATAACTTTTGCTATGCTAAATTGCATTATTTGAAACTTAGACCATATGATCTCCTCACATAGGATAATATAACCATATATAAATTTGATTCTAAAACTCTCATTTGTTTAAGATATAATTCCATTAATTTTTGCACTTAGATTTTTCTGCCATAGAGCTAACTATGTCAAGAACTATTTGGAAGGCCAACTTTACACATGCATATATTTTGATGTGCTTCATTGCATGACCTAAATATTATAAAATATAAAATAGGAACAAAAATGAACAAACCCATATGATAAAATCCTTTTTAAATTGTCACACATGAAAAATATGACTACATCAAAATGCCTACTCAATTCTTCTTACCACATGCAAATTTGGCTAAGTATGGGAAAACACTGTCAAACTGCATGGGAGCCTAACTTTTCACTTGTATATATTTTGTTGTACTTCATTTAATGACATTAAATTTAGTGAATAATACATTTGGATAATAATTAACAATCCCATGTGACCATTTCCTCCTAACACCTCCATGTGTGTGAATGTTGACATCATCAACATGCTTACTTGACTCCATTTGAACACAGAAAATACTATCAAAAATCCTAAAATCCTAGCTTTTCACCCACATATATTTGAATATGCTTCATTTTATGACTTAATATTTAGTGTATAATAACTATGGAATAATGTGATCATAACCATATGACCAACTCCTCCTGACTCATCCACACATGGAAATTATGATGTTATAAAATTGCTTACTCAAATTTTTTGCCACTTGACCCAAAATGTCTAAATGTAAACAATAAAAAACTAGATGAAATCCAATCATGCACATAGGCACTCAAAACATATAAAACTTCTTATGGGACCTATTTCACATATTCAATACTTCATATTCATCCCTAATCAATCTTAACAATGCAAAATTTAAAAATCAATCAAGCCTTATTCAAGCATACTAAGACAAGCACATTGCACACTTTGTCATTATCACTTAGATTATTAAGGCACTTCATTTGCTCACCTAGACACCTCCATGACATAACCATGACATCATTTATATCTCTCCAATAATTCATGATACATTAGATATATTATATTATATATATAAATTTTGATGTATGGTAATTTTTGTAAACGTATATTACTACATGGTGATTTGATTGATTGTGTAAATTATAATATATGACACCTAGATTAACCTATTATATGTTGGGTATAGGATAGATAGCATTATGGTTCCCAATCCAATAATATATTGGAAGATGTAGTTTTTTTTTACACACATGTAGTGACTTTATTAATGAAAATAATATTCACATACCAAAAATGATAATAACTAGCAAACATTTTTTCATAGAGGGAGTGTATGGTGAGCTAGATGGTTGATATGATTTGATAATAAAATTGCAATGATTTAATAATAATCATAAATATATAAATCTAATTATAAACTATTTTGATTTTTTATATACTAAAACAAATTCATTCCATACCTAAGGATTCAAAGTATTCAACAATCGATAGATGATGAGCAATTTGTCTCTGATGGGTGATTTGCTTATGTTGGGTGACTTGCATAGGCTAGGAAATTTGTATAAGATGAGTGTAATAAATTTTGATATGAATATTTTAAAATACTTAAGGAAGAAACTTATACAATGACTCACCTTATAAAAAACATCAACTTATTTTAGGAGGTCAACAACTTATGATATGAAATGTATTTTATATTAGAGTGATATATATATATATATATATATATATATATAGATCAATTTGAAAAAAATATTTAGCACTGATTTTCATCATCTATTATAAATTTATACAGTGATTTACCTTGTATAAATATCAGCTAACTAAAGTTACATATAATATATTCTAATTATTATAGTACTTAAAATGTTGATATGGATAAAATCTATTGAAAAGTGATATATTAAAACCCACAATATCAGCCTTAGAATTAATATGCATCACCATATCTATAGTATCTCTTTTGGTGGTTTCAAGCTCATGGAACAACTAGGTAAATATTATTAAGCTTTAAATATTTCCATAGGTTTTTGTAAAATTATGGTTTCAAAACATTGGCAACTAGAAGGGTAAGAGTCTATAAATATTAAATTTCAATGTCATAATATAGTAAGGCTCATAGAGCATAGAAAGAAAAGGTTTTTACCTTGATATTAGTGATGGAATTAACAAAAAATTGAATTAAATTAAATCTATACAATCATTACTTACTTTATTATAATATACATTTGCGTCAAGCATTATAACTAATTAATTTATGATTATGAATCATGATGTAACTGGACAAGTTATTATTGCAAAATTAAAATATGATTTGAATATAAAAATTGATATCTAAATAAAACTGATTTAGTTATATCATGGAACTACATTATAATAGAGTGTTTGAACCACTAACAGGAAAATAAGAACCAAGTGAATATGACTGCCCATTTATAAGATCATTGATCAACATGTTTTATCTTTTATTATGAATGGAAAAGATGGTATAAAGGAAATATGTTAGAGAGTGTCAAAAGAACAAGATCATATTAACTATATTATTTATAGTTTGTGATATAAAACATATTCTATAATATTTTACATAGTACAATCTTTGAATTTGTAGCTATAGTTCAAGCCATTCTATAGTAATATATGTTATGATATACTTATGGTGTATCTTCATGAATGGGTTAATTTTATGAATGCATACTTTTATAACTATAATTTAAGAAAATAATTAATGAGAATGATCTTATCTAATCTTACTACTTAAAATGGTAATGTATATTCATATTAAAGTTATTTTCCCTTAGGAATGTGATTACTTGTTCCTTAATATTATGGAAATATTGTTATAGCCTGTCAATAAAGTTATATTCACTGAGTATTTAACTATGAATAGTAAAGGCTAATGATATAATTTATATTTTTTAGCATATTTATATACAAAGGAAATAAAATTATTTGATGTTTTAAGAGTCATTTAAGGGTTTTAGTGAATATTGGGTATGACAAGTTGAATACCTCGAAGTTGTTGATAAATATAAACACTTTTGGTCATGAGACCCCAAGAATTAAGAAACCATGTCAACATAAATATAAACTTCTAACCAAGTGTAATATCATTTTCATCCAAAATATAGTTAATTATATGGGAGATTATTGATTAAGACATACAAGTGAGCATTGATATAGTATTTACATATCATTTGAGTACTTACATATGATGCATGTTATAATGTATAAGTACTTGTATGTAGGAACTATACCTATAGTTAAATAAATAGTTAAAATGAGTCATAAGTGTCAAAAGGATCAAAATTATAACCATACAAAAATAATATTCTATAAATGGAATTAAGTTATTCAAATGAAAGACTATGGCATAACTTTGTTATGAGTTATCTGACTCTTTGAGAACAACATGACTAAATTATTAAAATATATTTACATACAACAATGAATACTTGTGTGTAGTACATATTATGAGTATATTTTGTATAAGTGTTTAGAAATATGTAGCATATAATAGTTCATCATGATGTGTGCGTATATGTTTTGTTTATTCTGAATGATAGTATGTAGTTTAAACATGCGGTATACCTGGGTGGTATAGTCCACACTTATTGGGTTAATAGTTATGATTATGAGTTGATCGTTTCTTTGAATTATAAGAATGGATAATCATAATTGTGCTATTGTGTTCCTTAAAAAATAACTATTAGATTAGGAGATTCCATAGATTACAAGAGTATAAATGTATGATTATACCCAAATGATACATATTATAATTATTATTTCTAGACCCATGCCTATGCTTGACTGATTAAATGTACATGTGTTAGTTATTACTATGAATATAATATTTTTTGATAGTTAGTATGAATTTATGTATGTGTGCATATAACCTTTGAGAGTGTAATGAATTCTATCATAGAATATTATATGTTTCATGGAAACTATGACTTCATTTGTTATATTATAGTTTCTTGAATAAAATCTTATATTCCATGTATTTAAGACTACTTTATAGGATTGATTTTGGAAAACCAATAGTCATTTCTTATAATACTAGACTATGGTAACATCAGTTATCATAGGGTGTAGTATGTTTGGAAAATAATTGTGGTGGTTTAAATTTGTAGTTAAATGTGTATTTTACCTAGGTGGTATAAATTGTAGTCATTATTTCTACTATGGGATAGATAATAATGTATGATTCATTCATATTTTTGATAGAATAAATGTATTATTTAATTACTCCTATGTTTAGCATGTTATGTGATGTAATTGTTATTAAGATGTAAATTGTATGAATCTTGTGGTTAAATAATGTTTGACCAATCTTGAATTGTTGATAATAAGTAAGGAGTGAGATGGAATTAACTGTATTACTAGCATCACAATGCTAGATGAAGGCAATCCAATCAAGTGGTGTGTATGAATTTGATTTGATCTATAGATTGTTATTATTTATTATTATTAAAACTTAGGACAAAGTATGTTTAGTGATACATTATCATTTCATGAGTATGATTTACATGTTTGTGATATATATTTTAATAGAATGGGTTTTTTATAATACAATACATTTTTAGTATTAGAAATCATACAACACAAGAGTACTTTATTATCTCTCTAGATGCCTGTGCCATCACTATATACTTATCTATAAAGGGATGGATATTACATTATGGGATTATTGTGGGGGATCATTGGTCTGTGGTTGGTGTGGAAAAGTGCTTAGATTATGCTTTCCCTTCCCACAATAGTACTTACTTGGAGATGACATTTGAGGTTACCAAAAATATTTGAGAGTCTGATGAACTCATGCTTTAGGGAGCCATGTATCTTATTTATGTACATTTTATTATATTTTATCTATTATTGTAAACATTATAATGAAGAGTTTTAATTACCTAAATAATGTGATTGATATTAGTGGTTTTATATTTTACCAATATTGGTTGGTTATCTATAATTACTTTCTATGTTTGTATTATGATGTGTTTCATATGTCGATAGCGATTAGTTACTATTAGATGCATTTGATTATATATAGGTATCATACATAGATTATTTTTTATGATAAATAATTATATTTTCATGGTGTAATCTATTTATAGTATATGTTTTTAATTAAAAAACAAATTCACTTATTTATAGGTAGATTCCAGTAGGGTTTTTACACAATAAATGAGGCAAGGAGCACTTTAGGTGTTCACTATACATATTAATCACATCCACCACCATCTTCATATTAAACTATTACAAAGGATGCACCCATTTCATGATATCATTAGTATGTACCACACTATAGTTTTATCTAGACCACTCATCACCTTCTCAAAAAAGGAAATTGTTGATGTTGATATAGATTTATATGCACTCTTTATATGAGCCTACATAGATCATCATCCTATCTAGAGTGTTATGGTTGACAATAGTTCAAGAATTAACATTTGCACTATTACACTTCTACATCATTTGGTGTATTAAGATCAACATATATCCACTATAAACACAATCATCAATGGTTTTAGTGGTCATGTTCAAAGTTCCATTGGGGAGATTGTGCTTTCATTATAGTTTGTAAAAACACATGTGACCACTAGATTCTTAGTAGTACCTAGTTAAAGAGTGTTTTAAATGTTATTAGGTAGTCCATGGTTATAGAAACTATGAGTAATTCCTCCATAGTGCACAAATTCCTAAAATATATACATGCAAATCAAGTGGTCACAATTGAGGGTATTCCATATGAGTATCCTCTACTTATTCCATAGTCAATGACATCATAGTTACTAGATAAAACATAATTACAAGATACAACATAGTTATTAGCTACATCGATGAGCATCATTTCTATTGATACACCATAGATTTCAATAGAGCCACCAGTGTAGGTGAGGTTCACTCCTATAGTGTTTTCAAATATGCATACTCTCCCACATAGACCATTATTAGAGAGACCCCTATGTCAGATGTATATTTCATATTTTAGAGGGCCTCCCTCTACTCACCTTATGTTAAGATAAGTATTATTGAGTTCTTGGAGTTTATTTCATAGGGCACTTATGCCACCTACATATTCTTCTACTAGATGGGTCCTTAAGATCCCTATAGTTCATAGGACACCATAATTAGTGTCATAGATTCTTAGAATCACTCCATAGTTAGTGATAGATATAGATCACTTAGTAAAATAGATTATGGCACCATAATTTACCTTTCAAATAACACACATGAACAAATTTCCTTTATTCAACATAGGCCATCGTGATTGTGAATCTCCCATGAAATAATCAGTTAATATTATTCCTCCCTTTTTTAAATACTTTCCTTCTCTCTTGATCCTTGTAAATAGTTCATTTTCATATTAATTGTACATAACTTATATCTAAAAAACATAAAACATTCAAATATTACTCAAAAAACACAAAATTATAGATTGTGTGCATTTTTATTATTACATTTATTATATTTTATAGACACCATATATGTTAGCTATCTTAGGATAGTTGGTTTTATGATAAATACATGTTTCATTTTTTCTTGTTGAGTGCTTGTAGATTGTAACAGGACTCAATTCTACTACACCAATCTAAAATTTCTATTATCTACCACTAGGGGCATATAAACCAATATACGAGGTCTTCACTTGACACATTTTCCCACTTAGAGGCACCTTATACATAATTCTGATTTCTAGGTTCTATCTTTATATATTCTACATCCTTGCTTTAGCATTATTATATCTTGATATTGATTAGACTAATCTTACTCATATTTTTGCTAGCTATTACTACTTTAGATTCATCATATGTACATCCTTAGTCTTACATAGATTTTTTTTACATGTTCATGCATACTTTGATTTCGAACTGACCTAGTTTAGACTTGAATGTATCTCTATGCTTCTTCTATTTGAGGTAATTTGAATATGTTATTACTCTTTGGCACTATGGCAATATTTTATGGATTATTGTATGCATCATATCCATGACACTTATTTTTTATCATTACATACACTAGTTTTTTTATGCCATGAGGGACCTCATGCATCTCACATTTCCTACTTGGGTGTTGTGATGGACATCATGCCCCACCCCCTAGGTATCTACATAGTATTACTTTGTTTTATTATTATATACATTGTTATATCTATATTGTCACCCTTGTGAATGATAAACATGATATACATCATCCATTACATACTTAAACTCAGATTATCTTATATTTTGATGTTAAACATGCACATTATATTTTATTATTATGCATATATCATAAATGCTCCATCTAACACACATTTTTTAGAGATTTTTATTTTGAGGATAGTTCTTGTATATTTTCAGTAACTCTCCTTAAAAGAGAGGGCATTCATAGGATTTTTTCATAGAGATCAAGAACTTATATTGAACTCACAACACATTTCTTATCACAAAGGCTTAGTTATATAAAATCAAACACATGTAAACATAGTGGGAAAATAGTGACCTAGAAAATAGTACAATTGCATAAAAATTAGACCAAAAAGACACTAGCACCCAAATCGGGACACTCACACCACATTTTCAAAAATGGGGATATTATACTAGACATAGTGCTATTATTTAGTATCATTAGTTTCATAACAACCCATATTTGCCATAAAAGTATAATAAGTATAGTAAAATCTTGCACAAATTTAGTTATATATTTATTAGTTTTGCTCAGTTTTGATTATATTCATACTAATTCATCTTAGATTGATATTAGTTTACTTAAATTGGGAGAGTCATGCATGGCATGACCATTCCCATATTTAGTTTAGATACCTAGATATAGTTTATTATAACTCAGTATAGAATCTCTATGCTTAGATATAAGTTTGGGAGCATGTATTTAATACATTATTTCCATATACTCATTTACACACTATTTGATTGCATGAAATGAAAAATTACATGTCATTATCTATGTTGTATACATCTAAAATCATATTACATGTTTCACACCACTTTCATTACATACTCCATCTATAGTGGTTGGCATTCTCAAGTGGCCCAAAATCACCTAATGTACTTGAGTGGTCATAGAGCTGACATACTTAGTTAGATATTTCTAGTTACATCATGTAGTTTCAATTTCATATGCAACTACTACACATGGGTTGGCAAGTATTGAGTCATAGCCTATTTGATTTCTTGATCGACATACATGATAGGGTTGAAAACATCATCATTCCAATCCAATATATTCACAATTAATGATCCACCAAGTAGGGCTGGGTAATGATGTAATCAAAACCAGATTGAGTTACTAATCCACACACACATGAAGATTGAGAAAACTATCAGCTCAGTCAAAACTATTCATTCATTGATCACTATATGCATGCACACATAAGTTTTCACTATTTTCATACATTAGTTCATGTAATAAATGAGGTGTATTAATTCCTTTCCTATTTCCTATCTCTTTACTCAAATTTACTTCTTTACCTAGTTTAGTCTTTTGCTTTTGATATCTCTTAAGGACTAATTTATGCACATTTATTTTATAGTACATGAATTTGAGCATGATTCACATAATCAGACCCAAGTTCATGGGTTTCACCTCTTATTTAAGTATAGGTACACTTTTTATTCATTTATTACTATTAATTTTTCTTCACTACATTTATAGAATGAAGGACAAGAAAATGTAATCACCCACAAGTGGTATTTGAGTGATAAGAGTGCTAATTGAAATTATACATCCCTATATTAACCTTAGACCTATATTAGAGCATATTATCACACTTATCCAACCTTTGTGTAGTCTATATGCCCTAAGGTAGGCATAGATCCTCATTTCCCAATCCTATCCCTTCATGCATAGTGTTCTCCCAGCTATACACTAGTGTCATAATAAGGACACTATAACCACATGGCACTAGTGTCCCCAAAATGGTGATAATGTCCTTTTCCATATATTTTACCAAATGGATATATTTTCAAAACTAAAACTCTTAGGGTCAACCTATACATATTTTATCACCAACACAAGAACAAGAAAAATATATACATGACTTATAGCCCTCTAACCACTAGATGAAAATAAAATCCAAAATACATATTTAAACTTAGATCAAGTTTTGTATAATTAAGGTTATCAATCCATATTATGCCCTAATTTTTCATACTACCATCTACAATAGCAATAAGCTTAAATTATCCAAATTTATAGTCTCAAGCACATTCAAGGCACTCAAGGCTACTATCATACTAGCATCACTTGCACTTCCACTATCACTTAGGTAGGGAAGATTAAATTCAAATTGATCCTCCTTAGAGTATTTTTATGTAGGCAACTCTCTTCATAATAGGGTTTTGAGGATGTCCAACTTACCCTACTTACAAACACACTTTTCATCTCATATCAATTAGATGCCTTAGTTACATGGAGTGTTAGGGTTTTCATAATAAATAATTCATTATAATTAAAATAAAAGGTTTTAGGACTCATGTACATAGGAATAAACCTTAGATATCTAGACACAAGTGCACCCAAAAGCTTAGGATAGTCCTACATAGAGGCTACTAATATCAATATCAAGACATGACTACCACTTTTCCAATAATGACACTACTTTTTAATTGCAGTTACTATCCAAGATGGGTTATGGAATTAGGATCCATTATATGACACTCAAAGTAATTTCCATCTCAATTTATATCACCTAGATCATTTGTATCATTTTTTTGCTAATTTATTACTTACACTATTTATTAATGTTTTTAGAAAAATCAAAGCTAGTCAATTTTGTAACAAATTAGTGTTTATATTTATTAAATACTATTTCCCTAATTTAGTCTACTTAGATCTTTAAAAATGTAGTATTTACATTCACTAAGTCATAAAAGGTTAAAAACATGTGTTCTTATGTAGCCTTTCTAGTGTTTAGAATGAACTTTAAAATATAATGCTCAAGATTTTTGGGTAAATCATGCACATCACCAAGAACATTTATGGATGATCCAAGCTACAGTCATTTAGATTGATCTATTGGTGACAAATTTGGGGGATGATGTGGCTGGGTAAACTATTCTCCTAGGTCTTCCTCAGTCTGATTTAGGACATCTATGTCCTTGAAAAAGAGAAATAATTAATCTTCTTTGTCCATAACTAATTCTAAACCATGTGAATCTTGAAGAAGACTCTAGAGTGACCAAGCCTAATTTCTTGTTAGTGTGATTTTAAGAACATAATATGTACAATTATAAATATGTCTTACTAATATTAATAAATTAATAATCTTAGGGGATACATAATTTAAGATCAAAAGACTTAGAAGATATAAAAAATGGTACAACTTTCTATTAGTGTGTCTGAATCACATAATATGAATTCCAAATTATAGAACCTTTTAATAAAGACTTTTGAGATAATCAATATCAATAAAATTATAAATATCATAGGTAATCAAATGTTTAAGGGATAATACTTACAAGATTTGAAATATTGTTTAGGCCCTCCTTCTAGTGCTAATATTTGTTAGTCTAAACTTGTGACTCATTCAAACACATTTAAGTACTAACTGATCTAAATGAATAAAATCAATCAATAGCTCATGGGACAAAATTCCATTTGTTTTTAAGTTCTAATGATTATCTAAGGGCCAATAAGACCAAAATATTATAACATGGGTAGGTTATAATTTTTTCCATCAAAGGTTCAAATGTTTTCCTCTTGATAATAAAGATGTCAACATTGGTTCATCTACAAATGGGTTATCTGAAATGTAATAAGTAGGTCATTTCTCATAATAAATATATAAGGGAGGGAATAGTAGGTTAGAAAAGAAATAAATCCATTTATTGAAATAGGTCTTCCAATACTTATAAATTATATTAATGTGGTTTACAATTAATCATTGGGCATCAAATCTAACTATTGCACAAATTGAAAAACCAAAATGAGAAGGAATCAAAGGAATAATATGTGAACATTAAATCTATAACTTTATTCAAAGACATAAATTACAAAAACCTATATATGATTTCACACCCTGACTAATGTAACCCTCAAGATAACTAGAATGAGCTCTCAATTTTTATTAAACTAGTTATTGCACAATATAATTATTTATCGACTTATAAAAAAATAATATCAAAAATTATTTGCATGAACCACTTCTCAAATCAAAATCTTTGACAAACCATCAAGATAAAACTTAGTAGGAATGGAATTTAAAATCTTGGATCAATATTTATAAAGTTTTGGTACTCAAAAGTGTCGATCAAGGAAGATAATCAAAATACAAAAACACGATGAATAATAAGTGTAATCTTGACGTTATTCTGATAATGTTTTGGTATCAAAATGATTGACCTTTTATAATAAAAATAAATTTTTCTTATATATATAATGTTATTCCACCATGTATATTATGCACAACCATATATTAAATTCTCTTGGTATAAAAATTAAAGGTAATAATTGATTAGAAATTATTATTTTATGATAACACATCAAAGAAGAAAAGGTCTGATCATGATCAAACTTTAGGTATGTGGTAACTGTATTTAGATGGATCATGACCTAAGTAAGGATCTAGGGTTGGTATTATCCTCTTTTATCCCAATGGTAATAAACATGTTGTATCTTTGAAATTATAATCTCCTTACACTAGGAACATGATAGAGTATGAAGCTTTGGTCTTAGGTCTACAATTTACAATCTGGAATGATGTCTATCAATTAAGAGTCTTTTGTGATTTAAATTGGTTGTCAACTAGGTGTGTAACAACTTTTAATGAAATATTTATTATTTAAAAAAATAAAAACACTGTGCTTAGGAATTGATTACATTTTTTAATACCTTTAACATTTTAGTCATCCCTAAAGCTAAAAAAATAATATCTAATTCATTATCCATCTCAGTTGCTAACCTCACATGATTAGACAAGATTGAATTACAAAAAAAAATTAGTATAATTTATTTATTGGGGATTTATACCTAATAATGTTAAATATTTACAAGTTTTTGATAATGATAAAAAATATTGATTTCTTGTCTAACTCTAATGCTTTTGATGTATAGGTAATTGATGAATAAAAAAGACTTGATGTCAAGAAACCATAATATAATCTAATGTAGTGCTTCAATTGAAAGATAACCATATTTTAAATGGGATGTTTTCATTTGAGAGACTTCATTACTTAGATAGTATATAATATATATCACTAAAGGAGTTTTATTTGAGCTAAGAGTCATGAATTCTCAACATGGAAATTACAAACAATCTTAAAAACATGGTGGCTGGACCTAAATGTAGTAATGAAGAGATGTAAATGATAAAGAATATGTTATTTCACTATCAATATATCATATCATGGAGATAAAATGACATGAAGGTGTTTAACCCTCAAGTTATGACACATAACATTCCTATGAAACCTAATCAAAGACCATTTAGTCAATTTCAAAGGCCAATTAATCTAGAATTAGAACCACTCAATCTAAAAGAAGTCTAGAAGATGTTATCATCTGACATTATCTTCTTGGTGTGCCATTAAAATTATGTGGTGAACCTAGTATGTGTTAGGAATAAAAAAGGAGAAATATTCCCTTATGTAAATTTTAAAAAACCTTGATCATGCATCAGATAAAGACAAATATCCCTTGCCTTCATTCATTAAGTCATTCAACAAGTTAGTGGTTCAGAGATGATGTCATTTCTATATGGATTCTCAGGTTATAATCATCTCTTATTAGACAAAGGAAATAGAGCCAACATAACATTCATCACTAAGTGGGGCACCTTAACCTACTATAAAATTCCATTTAGTTTTCTTAATGTTTGTGCCACATTCTAATGAGCTATGAACACTACTTTCAAATAACTTATTGGTAAGTGCATAGTAGTATATATGGATAACCTAACTATATTTTCAAAATGGATATCAAATCACTTTAGTCATCTATATAAGGTCTTCAATCACTAGATAAGGTTTGTTATACCTCTTAATCTAATCAAATGTGTTTTTTATATAATTCAAGTTAATATCCTAGGTCATATTATCACTAGAAAAGGTATGTCAATTGACCCAGAATGATCTAGTGCTATTTCAAAATTTTAACTACCAAACAATAAAAAAGGTCTAAAATCAATTTTTGGCAAGATAAATTTTGTACAATAGTTTATTTTTCATTTCACTAAGATATTTATATCTCTAAATGCTATGTTAAAATATGTATCTAAGATAGAATGGGATAATTATTCTAAGAAAGCATTTCAAGAGATCATGGATGAAATTATGTAAGATCCTATGTTGGTCAACCCAAATTGTGCTAAAGATTTATATCTTTATTATTTGACTTATAGTCACATGATTATAGATATGTTGACATAAATATTCAAATATAGAGATAATCCCATGGATTTTATGGGTACATATTTGATAAGTAGAACTAATATACCCTGCTTTGGATAAAAAACTATGCATTAGTGAATGAAGTTAGTAAATTCCACCATTATATATTAAGAAATGAGGTACATTCCATATTTATAGATCATACACTCAATAAAAGGCTAGGATAAACTGATCAAGGTGAAATAAAATGAAAATGGGTTGTTCAAATTTAAGAATATGATATTAAAGTAAAACCTAAAAAAAATGTAAGATGTCAAGGTTTATAAAAGATAATTTTGGAATTTTAACCCAATATTTCCATCATAGAATTTGATCAATCTAAAGATCAGTTTGGTCCATGGTATCATTAAACCATTCATTATTTATTTTATAGAAAGCCACCAGCCCATTTGAATAAAATGTCAAGAAGATATCTAAGGTTGAAAGTTATATTATATATGTTAAAAATATGAGCTTTGTACCATAGGAATCATGAGGGAATTTATTTGATATTTTTTCCAGAGGATGAAGCACAAGTGGTGATGAATTCATTTCATGATAAATTAGGAAGTGTTCATCATTATGGTAATGTCACATCACACATAATTCACAAATACAACTACTATTAGCCAACATTATTAAAGGATGATTGTGCAGATGTGAAGACTTCTCATTCATCCCAAATATTTTCTAAGAGAGAGATTCATGCTCTTATGTTACTGTAACTAGTAATAAAGGAATGTCCCTTTACTTAGTGGGGTCTAGACTTCATTATATTTATAAATTTTAACTCATTAGTTGGTCATAAGTTCATTTTCACCATCACTAATTATTATACAAGGTGGACCAAGGTTAAAGGAACAAGAAGCAACACATATGAATAAGTTATTGAATTTTTAGAAGAATATATTATAACTCAATTTTGGACTCATGTGTCACTTATTTGTGATAATGGACTTACCTTTCAATCATTAGATATGACTAAGAGGGCTTATCGTAATGGAATAACACTAAAATTCCCCTCAAATTATTATCCCCAAGGTAATGGTCTGGTAGAGTCTACTAACAAGAATTTTTTAAATGCCATAAATAAATCAGTTAACAAAAACCCATGCAATTGGAATTTAATCCTAAAATATGTTTTAGGGACTGACATAATAAGGTAAAAAAAATCTTGAATAGTTCCCCTTTATTTCTTGTCTATGGATTAGAGCTAATTTTCCCAATACATCTCAAGAAGACTACTTATCGATTCATACAAGAGTACATGGAGGTAAATCTAGGAAGTCAGTCAAAATTCTTACACCTAATCCAATTAGAAGATAAATGGGATGAAGCTTTACAAAGTTCTATCAAATCTCAAACTTTTTTGAAGAGATGGTTTGATAATAAAGCATAAGTGAAAATCTTTCACATTTCAAATTTGGTCTTGTTATTGGATAGATCACATGAGCAAAAAGGTTAGCATACTAATTTTGGTCCTTTATAGATCAATTCTTATCTAGTATATGAGATTTTGGGATAGGATGCATTCAAACTAAAAGATCTCTAGGGTAAGGAATTACCATTCCTAATTAATGGAAAATACTTGAATCATTAATTAATGACTACCCCATCAAATATTATCTCTAATTGAATATATTCAAGTTCCTTTATGTAAATATTTTTTATATTATTTTTTTCCTAGTTAGGGTCTCATGCTTTGTTGTCTTCTTTAGTTTAGTTTGCTTTTATTTATTTTTTGTTTTGGTTATTTCATGTGTTTTTTTGTCCTTCCCCAACTTGTTTAAAGTTTAATTTTTTGTGTTTTGACCCTTTAGTGTTGTGTAGTATGCATTTAAAAAATTGATTTGAGTTGTTCACATGGTTATTTATGAGAATAGAGGTCTTAAAAGGGTAAAATTTTGCATTCTTGAATTAAAACAATCAGACTTTGAAAGAATAGACAAATTTATAAATAACACTATGTTAAAGCAATCTTGTGTCCTTATGTTCCCATAGGCAAAGAACTTTAAATGGTGGAAAATAAAATGTGATAATTTTAAATCATTTTGAAATTATAATGTGATTCATCCTTAACCAATTACATAGACTACTATAATTTATTTATGCATTTCCATAATTTTTAAGCCTATGATTCAAAATAGAATATGTGAATTTTATAAAATGTTTGATTTTCTTGTTGAATATGGGGACCCTCTTGATTTAGCATATTTATTTTATTTTCATTAATATTGGTAGGACTTTAGGGTCCAACATGCCCCATACTTAGATACTTTCATATGGGGACCCTCTTTCTCTAGCCTAGTTATTTTATTTTTATGTTTTTGCATACTAGTAAGACTTCATTTATGACTATCATTCAAATTGTAGAGATTTGGTCCCATTTATAGTCTCCAAATCATGATCCCATATTTTTTATCGCATTTTGGTTTATGTGTGCATCATCAAGTTAAATTTTTCCTATAATTTCAAATGTCAAGTAAAATTTGGATTCATGCATGACCAAATTATTCTTTAATATCCTAGTTATAAACATTTTCCTTATGCTAGACTATTAAGATTTTTAGTTGTATTATGAACATGTTTCATATGTATTTAGTTAAACTTCCAATGTATATGATCATATTATCCATTTAAAATTCCTATTTAACTATTTAAACATTTTATTACATTCATAATTATGTTATGATACTCTAAGTCTCTATTTAAAATTAGGTTTTATTTATGTTTTGGACTTTACTCGTAGTAGACTTAGTCTTTAGTTGAAACTAGTTTTGAATTTTTCATGTTAATTATGTGTCATTCTATGATTTTCTCAATATTTATTCATGCTTTGATGGATTTTATTTTTATATTGTCCTACTAATTATTTCTCGATTTTGCCTTTGCTTTTTATTTGTTCCTAGAAATGGAAATGTTACACAATTAATTTTTTTTAAATGGTTAAGTATTTTTAGTGATCAAGTCTTAAGATCATGATATATGACAAAATAATCGATGACCGAACCGTATAAAGACTTAAAATGTTATGTAAATAATGTCCCCCCATTCCCTTGGTATTGTGACAAATGTCACCATATTAGAATCCCAATGACCCAAAATTGATCTAATAGTGATAAATATTTAAGGTCTAGTCATGTAGAGTAGTGATATCCATGCACATATCATCATTCCACTAACCCAGAGGTGACATCTATAATTTTCCTTATATGGTAATTTTTAGGTGAGTATAGTAGTGACAACAATCCATGTGTCATCATCCTACTAACTTAAAAGAGACATTAGTAGAGTTACTTATATGGTCATTATTGGGAAAGAAGAGTAGCGATATCCATCCACATGTCATCATCACATAAACCTACAAGTATTCCAACTATGTAAAGTTTCATGTCTACATGGTCCAAGGAAATCCATGAATATTATGAAGGATAAGTAATGGAAATATGAAAAGGTGATAAGCATAAACCAAGACACACAATCATCCCCTTTAGCATACAATAAGTCTAAATTTGTTGTATAGGAAAAAGACCAAGAGATGGGCAAGTGACAGCTTGTGTTTGATTAAAATCAAGGATAGTAAGTAAATAAGAATAAGTGACTATTGGAAATAGATCTAATTATTTTGAAACCAAATTTATTAAAAATAACCTCCATCAAAGATATGGTGAGATAATTCAAAGGGAACATGGACAAGTAGTAATAGTAGCGGGTGCATAGAAAGTAAAAAGAAGAATAAATAGAAATTGGACATGGATTGAGAAGAAAATGAGATCAAAGAAAATATGTGTGGCATGAGATTTATTATTTAGCTAGATTCACCGAATAATTTTATCAAGAGGACTAAGTACAATCTATTGATAGATTAGAATAATTTATTATTCCAATGCTACTCAGTTATTGAGTATTTGATAAGAAATTGGTAATGGACAAAGTAAATACATGAAACAATTACTCTACTATTGGGATTAATCTAGAATGATGTAGTTATTTCTTATTAGGTTATAAATCAAGTAGTGTAAGAAATTTAATACCATAGAGTCCCTATTTTTCACTAGAGGTTGGAGTGCATTGGATATTTAATCTACATCTATCCTAGAATTTATACTAGAATTATGTCATATAAGATCCTTATCTTTCCTTGATGTGTTACAATACAATACTAATTTTTTATAATTTATTCCCTTTAATTTTTATATCAAGATCATTTAATTTATGGTTTTGCATCATATACATGGTGGAATAACATTGTCCATATGAGAAGTGTTTCTTGTTATTGTAAAAGGTCAACAAATTTGATCCCAAAATTTTGCCAGAATAATGTCAAGATTACACCTATTGTTCATCATGTTTTTTTTATTTTGATTTTTTGCCTTGATTAACACATTTAGTTAATAAAAATATATAAATAATGATCCAAGATTTCACCTCCCCTTCGTACTAAATTCTATCTTCATGTTTTGTCAAAGATATTTATTTGAGAAGTAATCTATGCAAATAAATTTTGATGTTATTGGTGTGCAAGTGAGTATATAATTATATTATGTAATAGCTATTTTAATCACATTTTAGAGCTCATTCTATATATATTTAGGCTTACATTAGCTAGGGTGTGTAAATATCTATAATATTGTGTAATTTATTTCTTTTAATAAAGTTCTAGATTTCATTTTCACAAATTATTCCTTGGAGTCTTGCTCATTTTGGTGTTTCAATTTATGCAATATCTATATTTGATACCCAATGATTAACTAAAAACTAGATTAATATTTTTTTAAGTATTGTAATACATGTCTTAATCAATGAATTTATCTCTTTTATTATATACTCTTCCCTTCATTTTATATTTTTTTATGAGAAATAATCTAGCCATTACATTATAAATAACCCATTTGTAGAGGAACCAATAATGAGATCTTGATTATAAAGAGGAAAGCATTTAGAATTTTGGTGGGAAAAAAATATCCTACCCATGATATAATATTTTATATTTTCTTGGCCCTTGGATCACCATCATATCCTAAAAATAAAGGGGCTATTATCAATGAGCTATTTATTAATTTAGATCATTACCTAACTATGTTTGAGTGAGTCACAATTTCAGCCTAAAAAAATGTCCCTAATGTTTTAAATTTCTATCTATGTTGATAAAAGTATCATAAATAATGTCAAATTTATATCAGTAGGATCCATATGGATAAATATTCCAAATCATTTTGGTATATTTCTATCTAATTGAGGATTTGGTCTGTATGATGTCATATCTTAATCGTACATATTTTATAATGTTGCATTAAAATCTTCTATGGATTCATTGGATTCTATTTTCATACTATGATAGTGTTGGTCCAAGATGTTGGGATTAGTTACTTTCCAAAAATATGTTAGGAAGGTATCCTAAAAGGTACACCATCTCATGATAAAATTTTCTAGAAGATTTAGGAACTCCTCATAAGTGAAGTCTTGTAATGTGAAAATTAAAATCTAGAATGCCACATCCTCATATTGTAAATTAAGTAATACCAAAAAATATTAAAATGAGGTAATGTGTTCCTTAGTAGTGAATCTTCATTAGGTGTGAATATTGCTAAGTACCTCTTAGGGTTCCTTAGTAAATCATGAGTGTCTCCATGAACATTTATATCAAAGCCTGCTAAACAAGCCATAGGTTTGTAATGGATAATTTTGAAGAATAGTGGGTAATATTTTTGTGTGTTTTAAATTGAATGACTCCCTTTTTAATATCTTGGTATCTAATGATTTTATAAAGGTTGAGACAATCTCATTCTATATTCATAGTTAAATCGAGTAAGTCTTCCTAGCATATCAATATTTTTTGAGATAATGTTTAAGATTTTGATTTGTCCCTACTTTTAATGCCATATTTTATATGGATTTTTATTTTACCCATATAATATAATGAAATTTTTAAACCCTATTTTTTTATATTTATGAAGTTAAAATAGATTATGAGTTTTAGGCATGCAAATTTAAGTTAATGATTTCAATGTAATAATAACTAAGCAAATGTACTTAAACTTTATGTTCATAAAATTTCTTGAAAACAACATAATATAATATAATTACCCAAATAAATAAGTTATTAATAATTAAAATATTATACTAAAGTGACTCATCTCAAAAATTTCAAAATAAACAAAGAGATAAGGCAGGAAAAAAATGTTTCTATAGGACACCATGTAACTTGTTGTGTGACTAAAATGCAATGCCACTTGACCAATATATCTAATTCTATAAATAGATCATATTTAAATAAATATGGCATATATATTATGAGGTAATTTCAATTTTAAATATATACTTATGACTAAACTTAATGGTGATACTTTTGATCTTACAAGATAGCTATCTTGTACATCTATTTTATAGGCCTAGGTACCCACAAGAGATAAATCACAAGTTAGTTGAACTATAAAATTCTTGGTTATAATTATCTAAAACCTGAGGATATATATTTCATTCAATCAACTAATTAAATATATCATATTAGATAAAATCTATAAAAGGAACATGAAAACAATGAAAATAATACAACTCATATAACACTCTATAAAATATTAGAGTTTATCTTTCTTTCATAATTTCATTCCTCTTTTATAAGGGTAGATACAAGATTATAAATATATTATAAATATTACCAAAAACACACCAAAAATGTGGTTCATGAAAATTTATCATACAAAATTCCATATAATCCACTTTATTTAGCTTCTTTAGATATAATTTTTTAAACAAATTAGATAAGCATTGTTCAAGTAGTCTCGATCTTAATAGTTACTTTAGCTATAGATCTAGTGTTAGGTGGTCTAGATTGCACTTTATAAATAGGGGTTACATGTTGAGTGGAAGTGGTAGGTGGGTCAAATTTTTCCTATTGAAGTTGAGGTTTAGGTTTGTGTAACTTGAGCCTTCATGCATTGAAGTCATGGTTGATCTTGTCAAGTGGTATAATGGCTATTATAAGTAATGTCCTTGTCTATTTTATCAACATTTCATGTTTTTTTATTTTATCTCCTATTATTTCCATAATTTATGATAATATTTAAACTTTATCCTTTACATTTGATACTGATTTCAATACTTTATTACCACCACCATCATTGGCTTCCATAAATTTATCCCTGAAATATGTCATGCAACTATCTAACTATGCATCAAATATCTCATGTGTAATAATTTGTCAAATGGGTGGGAAAAAGTTCTCAATTTTATCCTCATGGATCAATTTATAAATATTATTTTCTAAAAATTTAGTACATTATCCAATAGTATCTATCTTTCTATCCCAATTTGATAAGAATACTCTCATCATTCATCAAAACTCTAATCCAAGCCTACACCTTCCATGGTCATAATATTTAAAATTGAGCAAGAGTCTTCCTAAATTTCCTTAGTCAAAGCCTCAATACACTTCTTATTTTAAAAATTATTTCAAAATATGTTTTAATCTTCTAAATAAATGGTGTGCATGGTCTTCTTGATTCGAAGCTTCATATTAATAAACCATATAATGATCTAATGGATTCCTCTACTTATTTATAAACTCATTTGGTATTAAGGCCTTGGTATAAGTTTAAACCCTTTTAAGCTCCTGATCCATTCATTTGACCAAACTATTTACTACTTCACTATAATCCAAGATATATGAATAAGGGTACTAAATATATTATGGGAGTTGATGTCCTATAACCTTTATTTTATTAGTCAAATAAATTATATTATCTTCATTTTCATACCAATCTAGAGTTTTTATTGTACTTACTTTACTTCTATTAACCCTCTTCATGGTTCTTATATCCATGTCAAACTCAATTATCATCTAAGGTTCATTGATTATTAACTAGTCCTTATTCTATGCTTAAGCGGCTTCTAATTTTCCAATCCAATCTCCTCCTTATGAAGGCATAGAAACTACACATGAGGTGGATGAGGTAATAGTGGTAGGTGGAGTTTTGGAGATGGTTAAGGGAAGGGGAAAGGTGAAAGTAGAGTCTATTGAACTAAAATATAGAAGGGGTGAGGGTGGAATGATATCCATGGATGCATGAGTGATAGTTTTTATAAACTTTATTACCCTTCCCTTTTAGATCATTTAATTTGACAAGTTTTAATTTTACTTTTGATGAACTAGGTATAATAATGATTTCAATAGAATTAAATTTTATAGATGAGCCAACTACTAGTGCTAGAGATCTAGGTGAAAAAAAAGTCGTTATTGTTAATGAAATAAGTAGTAACATGGACATACCCATACGAAAAATAATAACTATATAAAGAGGAAATATTATATTTTCCCTTAAGGATATGAATCAAGTTAAATTAAACTTAGACTAGATGTAAGAATACTAGTTTTAGAATTATTATGCATAGTATAAACCTTGGTGAATATTGGGATCTTATTAAAATCAACACTAGAGGTTTTCAAATCAAAATTCAATGTATAAGTATGGATAATAGTAACATTACTATAAATGAGGGTATAAATTTGTGTAGTTTCCATTATAGAGTTGGAGACCTAGATTGAAATGGCTAATATAACTTCAAAGCCATCATTAATAGTTTTAAAATGGAAAAACTCTACTTGGTCTAGAGGATCTTCTATATCATATAAATAAAAAAACATGAATTGTAGTAGGAGTTTGATCATCCTTTGATACACTAAATTTAGTAATATCAAGAGATAGGGAAATAGGATCCTAGATAGCTTCAATAGTAATAGGAGGTGGTACCTTATGTCGAGGAGGTGATTATTCTAGCCCTTATCACTTAGGAAATTAGTGTATAATTTGAATTGTAAGGATTGTCTCTTCAATGGTGTCTTTAGTGTTGGCCTAACACATGATATTTTCGTGTTTTCTTACACGATCATGTCATCCATGACATTTATAAATACCCAATCCTTTGGATATGAATGATGATGATAAATAGTGGGAATTTTTCCTTTAAAATATTTCAAATAATCAACCACTCTACCCTTTAATCCCATATCCTTACATTATGATAAACCAAATTATGGGATTCCTAAATTACGAACATTAGGATAGTTTTGGAAATTATCTATATTCCCTCCTACCAATTTTGATAGGAAGTTGAAGTTCAAGAGCTTGTTTCTTCTTCTTTCACTTCCTTTTAATGCCATGAACTATTTAATAATCAATCTCTTTCTCAGAAATCTTATCTATAACCTAATAATGGAATTAAAATTAGGCATATTATCAAACATATACCCTAATTAATCTATATGTAGGACATAGCTATTAATATCCAATGCTCAAAATCTTCTTTATAATCTACTCAAAAAGGTGGTGCATAAGATTTTCATTGATGGTTTGATATATATGTGGGTAGAATTAGTTTAAAATATCCTCCATATATTTTGTATATTTATGGATGTGAAACTTGGAGAAGATCATATGAACTACCTTTAATTAATGAGGAGTTGATTTGGAGTAAAGGGGAAATCAAAGTTTAACACATGTATCATATACCAAGTAGAAAATAATGAAAAATTCATATCATTATTTTATTTGAATGGAAATATAAATTATATTGAATTATGTAACCTTCCCTTACATGGGGATATGTTTTTCATCAATGATCATTGATGGTAAAATCACCCATACCTTATCCATAAGAGTTGTCATTGGTTTTTCCAAAAAATCGATTCATCAAATCCATACCTAATCCCACACATAGACTTAATAATATGATAGTTTTTATAATTATATCCTATTTTTTAGTATAATTATTAGGATTATTTGATGAGTCTTTCAACAACTCTTTGATACTACATGTTTTAATCCAATCCATGGCCACGACCTTATTAAAGATGACATTTAGCTTATAAAACTTATAGTGGGCAGAAAAGGTAACTCTTAATATGAAATTGATGTTATTTCCTTGTTTAATTGATAGTACAACACCTTTTTATCTACAAGAATTTTGAATATATTGAAACAATATCAAGACATATAAATAACTTGGGTTTCTCTATTGTAAAGTGTAAATTAGCATTATGCATAGCCAATAAATCATCTAAAACCTGATTACCCTTAGAATTGGGACTTTACCTCTCTTTAGTTGTCTTCTCTTTATGAAATTTATCGTAAATATATGAATAATGGGGAGCATTTGATAAAATGACTTGAATTCCATAATAGTATCCATGGAAATTTTGTAAGTTTTATGACTGAAGAGAAATTGGTTTGAAGTCATCATCTCATTCTCACTTATGTTTTTTGAATATTAGTCTACACAATATTTTGTGCTTAGATAATAATATAAAAACATCTTTGATAGTGGAATTATTATCACTAGGGTAGTTTTGGTAGTTTATGATTCTCTTATGTTCATGAATTAGCTCAAAGTGATTTTTTTAATCATTTACAAGCTTTTAAAATTCATGTACTAGATTTTGATATCATTTATCATGTGAATTAATGACAAAATAATGTAATTTTTCAGATTTTAATGTATTTTTACATATATTATATCATTGACCAGTTATCTCCCCTTTATTTTAAATGTGGGTCATTCATGTGTCATAACCTCAGAGTTTATACATGTCATTTTAAAGTATAGACTTTAATACTTATTTCTAATTAGGTGAAAAGTGTCAATTTCTAAATGCTTTTTTGTCATGTCATATTATTTATATTGCTAGAGATAATGATTTTTTCCAATACAAAGCTCTATATGTTTCCATGTGTCATTATCTCATTATTTTAAAGTGATATTTAGCAAATCATTTCATCGTAGAGGTTTCTTGAATTCCTTATAAAATGTGAAATAAGGTTGAATTAAAAAATAAGAATTTAATGTGAAAGGTTAAGAGAGTTCAAAATAGTTTGAAGACTGCTTGAGCCATAAAATCTATGAATTGCAAATACTATGTAAACTTGGGTTGTGAAGATTACATAATTTTGGAGTGAAAAGAATTTGAAATTTATTTTGAGTGTGAAAAGTACCCTCACTAAACAATAATTCATTATAATCAAACCATACATATAGTAAAAATTTTATGAATTCCATATAAATTTCAAAGATTTATCAAACCATGAAATGAGGAAATTGTAAGAGTTGTGAACACTGTGAAGAATGGAGATTTGTAAAGACCAAAATAGTCTAAGGCACCAATCTTGAAAAGTTTAGGATATATAAAACTTCAATCACTACAAATACCAAGTAAATGTGATTTTAAACTATTATGAAGTGAAATATTATCCCTTTTTAATCACTCATTATTGCACTTAAAATAGGTCATTAAATACACATATGGACAACAAACTTGCCCAAGCCAAAAACATGATAAATATTTACAAAATTAACCAATAAAAGATGAGGCATCTGATAAAAAATCAAAGTATAACTAAAATAAATCAATCCATATAAACTCAATTAATAATCTAGTGTGTCTCCATTTCATTTGGACATGTGGGTGTGTTGGTGATAACAATAGACCTATTAGTGTTATAAAAATTTTATCCTATTTTTTGTAACATGATTATCCCATATCACATTGCCTTTTAGAATATCCTTATCCAAATATAATAATGTATCTATTATATTAGGCATAATATAAATAGGTATAGTAACTTGCCTCATAGCATCCTCACAAGTATGTGTAAACTGTAAATCTCAATCATTATATCTAAAATCCTTAAATAATATAATTACACCAGTATTTTATTATGCCTTATCATTTAAAACAAAGCCTTTAATATATTTACCTCTATTAATGGCTTGAATTATCATTGGTTCCTTTATATAAATGTCATGGGAAACATTGATATTTGTATAATGTGAGGTAGAAGGCCTTCTTATAGTGGTAGATTCCATAAAAGTGTGAGTGACCATTGGATCTTTTAGAAGAATGTCCTAAGATATATCAGCATTCCTAAAATGAGTATTATAATAATATGGAGAGGGTGTCATTTTTGACCTATTTTTAAATGTACCAAATCCAACAATCCTTCTCTCCATAAGTTTTTCAATCTATTTTTGCAATGCATAACAATTATTATGTTTATGTCCATTGATACAATAATAGTTTAAAAATTATTTTAACCCCACTCAATCAAGGTGATGGGGATGATGGTAATAATTAATAGGTAGGCTTGTTAATTTATTATCAATTAACATATATAAAATAATATTTGGTTGATCCTCGAAACTATCAAACTTAATTAGTTTATTTTTATTAGAAATAGACGAAATCATATTAATTTTTACATTTTAAATCATCTTCTTTGAATATTATATTTTATTAAGGAACTTAACTAGACTCTTTCATTTATAAGGTTACGTACTTCAATTAACTTCCTCATATGAAACTCCCTTCTTAAGTTAATATTCTCTTATATCACCTGAATTTGTTGAATTGTTTGAATCACAAGTGAGATCAAATGCATAGGTGAGAACATCCATGTGAAGTCTCTTAAAATAATGATAAGATTCATAAAGTGATATTTCCTTAAGTGGATACATATTAGCCTTACTAAAGATAAATTGTCTTCCCAAATATGAGGGTTGGTACATTAAAAATGCAATGTATTATTAAATCAAAAATGTAATCTTTAATAAGTTCACCATAACCTTATTGCAATATTTGAATATGTTTCAATGTGAATTTGGTAGTATTATTATTATTAAGTTTTCATAATAAAAATTCTTTTAAGATCTTAATGAAATCTAATGACCCACTATATAACTAATCTAAACTTTTAAACTATTAAAATTCTTCTAGATTATCCTTATAAAATTTTGTGGTAATATATTAATAATATTCTTCCATCATTTGAGAATTTCCCAAAAAAAATTACATACTTAATCAACCAATTATTAGGATATCCATGACCATGAAAAAATGGAACTCAGGAATCACAAATCCTTTTTGATAATTATAATTAAGTATGTTTTGTTTCATAAGTTTTCCTAAGATGGAATTATTATCCATATTATAACTACATGATTTAGATTGTAAAGTGAGATAAATAATTTTATTTTCAAACTCTCTAATGACATGCGTAATAGAGATGATATGGATAGTAAGGATAGTAGTGGTTTGAAATATTTATTCATTGGTTTAAAATATCCATCTATCCTAAAAACACTCACTTACTCTCTCTCTCTCTCTCTCTCTCTCTCTCTCTCTCTCTCTCTCTCTCTCTCTCTCTCTCTCTCTCTCTCTCTCTCTCTCTCTCTCTCTCTCTCTCTCTCTCTCTCTCTCTCACTCACTCACTCACTCACACACACACACACACACACACACACACACACACACACACACACACACACACACACACACACACACACACACACACACACACACACACACACACACACACACACACACACACACACACACACACACACACACACACACACACACACACACACACACAAATGCACGTACACACACACACACACATATTTAGACTGTAAAGTGAGAGAAATAATTTTCTTTTGAATCTCACCTATGGCATGCATCATATAGATGATATGGATAGTAGGGATAGAAATGGTTTAGAAATAGTTATTCATTGGTTTTAAATATCCATCTATCCTAAACATATATGCATATATGTGTGTGTCTATACATACAAACATAAATAAATAAATACATAAATAAATACATGTATATGTATATATACATACATACATATGTATGTATATATACATACATACATATGTATGTGTATATATATACATACTTACATATATATGTATGTATTTATGTATTTATAATATGTTTGTGTGTATGTGCGTATATGTATGTACACACACACACACACACACACACACACACAAATATATACATACATACATGTGTGTGCAAATGAATCATCACCAACATTTTCATCATTTTATACCTTATAATTATCATCACATTTTTGTTCTAGATAATGATTACAAATAGAATCACATTTTTTTCAATACAATTGTCATGTATATGATAATAATAAATTAAATTAAAAGAGAATAATGAAATTCATCACATTTAATTTCAAAATAATGAGGAAACTCACATTTCATTTCAAGAGAAGAAGTAATACTTATTATCTACTCAAACATTCACCCTTGTGAAGGTTGATTCAAGCCTTCATAATTTGGAGTAACATTGAGACAATATTATTATGTGTGTGGCCTAATAGGTGGATTAAATATCTATATTCTAAGGACTATCTCCCCTTGATGTACCACTTAAACTCTGATGAAATATCAGTAAAGCAAGCAAACTATTCCACAATATTTATAAAACTTGGTGGTTGGGAGCCACCTGAGTCCTCTCAATAATCTTTGTAAAAGGTGAACTAATATATATAATTATGATCAAATTATAATCTAAAACTATTCTAAAATGAATATTTATAATGATATTAAGATACAATGATCTAGTTAAGAAAAAAGTAAAAAATCTAGGCTAAGGCAAAAAAGAAAGTGTTTTTTATCTTCATTTTAGACATCATGACAAAGTTTAAGTGTTCCTCAAGCATGCACTAAAAACCAATATATGAGATAAAATATCTTAAGCTTGAATTACAACATATATCAAGCAAAATTCTAAGGAATATAAGACATAATGCAAATAAGAACCATGTTTACTTTAAAGTTTTACTCTTTTACATAGATAGCTAATGTACATCTACAAATGTAGATAAAATAAAATGAAGCAAATTAAGGAACCTTCAATCAACTAGCATAAGCATAAGTTAATAATTATACGTTCAAAAGGTACATGCCAAGAATTAAAAAGAACCATTCAAATCTAAGATTCAGAATAAATAATTGAGAGATAAGCTAAATAAAAATTCATATAAACAAGATGAGACAATCTTCTTATAATTCTTTACTATCATTAATTACTTTAAAGTTTACACTAGTTTTTATAGCTCAAAAACTCCCTCCTCATACAAATGGTAATATTTTCTTTTATAGAATGCCAAGGCATTAGACTAACTAGTCATGTCAACTAAAAATGTACAAAAGTAAGGATAGTTGTCCGTTTTTTCCAAAGTTTCTAAAATACACTAGAGATTTCTAAATGATTTGACCGATAGGAAATGTGTAGACAAATAGCCCATGCATTTATAAAATAATATTCCATTTTCAAAATTTATAATGTTCCCACAAAAGATAATATTCTTAACTAAATGGTGGACCATGTGTGGATGAAGACCCTTGGTTTTATTGAAGTATAAATCTCATTACCTTTTGATGTTGTTCATTAACTAACTTCAAATTGATAGCTAGCTCAAGGAAAATCTCATCCTCTTGCTCAAATAGGTCCTCAAGATCTCTATCATTCCTCCCAAAGTATTATTTGATGTTCCTCACCTTGGTAATCTTCTCCTCTACCATTAGGATCATATCCACGACCCTATTTTTATCAGTCTCAAACTTGCCTTGGTTCTTTCTCCTCACCTCCTACATGAACAAAGTGGTCTTGCGTTTGAAATCGTCATCAGCAATGATGCCTATGGAGCTAATTTTTTTAGGTATTTCAATCATGGTCCCCAATAATCATTCAATTCTATCTAGCAACTCTTTATCATCCTTGATGAGTCTCTCTAAGAACTTGTACCTTGTGATCAAACTATTGATTTTATCTATAATCAACCCTAGGATGGTGTTTATTTGAGAAATGTTGATGGTCTTAAAATAAATGATTTTATCCCCTATCATTATTTTAAATAAATCTTTCATCTTATTCTTAGAACTCTACCATTGGGTGATCAAGCCAAGGGCTACTATATTAATTGGTTTAGTGCACTATGTTTTTCCCTTATTGACTTAAGAGAGTCAAACATGTCATGAAATTATACCTCAAATATTTCAATCATGGCATTAGGAATAGACAAAATAGCTTGTTTCTCTATATTTTCCTTTCACTACTACAAGTTCTATATTTGTTGTTATAGGCCTTTGATGCTAATTTGTAGTTGGGTAATCTAATCCTAGGAAACCTGAAGTATATCTTATTCAAAAATAAGGTGCTCACCTAGTTTTTGACCCTCCACTTGAGTCAATCTAATGAAGGGTTCCACTTTATGAAAAGTTAATTCTTCCCCTACAATCATAGCTCTTTTTTTAGACACACTTTGCAAGCTAGTTATGGTTGGGTTAAATTGGATAGTTACTGAAGAGTGTGTTATTTTTGGAGGATCTAGGGTCTTAATTTATGATCCACTTGAATATACAAGAGAATCCACTTACTTTCCTTCTCTTCCTTCTATAGCTCCATAATCCATGGTTTGAGCTCCTCATGAATATGGATGTTAATAGACTTTGTAATTACCGATTGATGGTGTAGAGTTGGGATCTTTTTAAGTTTTCTATATATGAACCACTCTAGAATGGTCAATCTATGAATAGGGTTCTCATCACTAAAAAAATTAACCTCACTAAAAGGGTGAGTGAAGGTTAATTTTTGACTTTTAGTTCATACATGAACTAAGGCTAGGTCAGCGTTTCTCTTTTGTGGGGGAACCACTAGGACCAAGTCCAAAGCTATCCCTTTCCCCTTTTCCTCTTTATTTATCCATCCTAATTTTGAGGCTCCTCTTACTTCACCTCTTCCTCATTTGATCTATAAACACTAGCCAGTGCCTCTAATGCATCTTCCAATGTTTCCCTATGATCTAATGTAATAATGTTAATGAACTCAATAGGTGACTCTCACTTTTTAGGTTGGCTAAAAGATGATGCCCCTTCACTAGGTTTTTCTTTAAGTCTCTCTTTTCCTAGACCCTTGTGTAACTTGTGCCTCTATCTATTCTAGAGGAGGCCTAGAAGATGGTCCTAGTATAAAATGGTATTGTAATGGCCCCATCTACCATATTTCACCAATTGGCTTCTCATCTCTCATCAATTTGGCCTTGAGTTTGATGTTTTACTTTATTACTCTATCCCACACTTCTAAAAATGAAGATTCTCATATGTACATTGAATCATGGACACCGAGTTGATGTTCATATGTCATGTTAATCTTCTTGGCTTTCAAAATTTTCAAAACATTATCCTAGGGGTCCCAATGTCTCAATTAATCAAGCTATAAATTAAATGAGTATCTATTCTTGGAAATAGTGTCTACATTGTACCAATTCTACAACATAGTTCTACTAATAATCCAAGGTAAAGGATGGGGTATCCCCTTAATTTTGCCTTTATATACACCATCAATAACATGGAACAATTGGTATGATATCTCCTATTTAGTGAGCTTATTGGGCACATAGACTGGTAGTTTATGTGGTTGACCTAAGTTTCCCTCTATCTTGATTATAGTGAAGTCTGGATATAACCAAATGTCCCCAATAAGTTCCACATACTTGTTGATTAAATGACTTACCCTCATCATAGGTATCCCTATAATATCTTCTACTAGGGTTGGATACACACAATCATAAATGAATTGTATGTGGTCCCTATGCTTGAATATATGTAGTTTGGAATAGTAATGTGAGACTATTTTCCTTCCATCAAGTAACCAATTTTTGATTTTATGGATTTTGGTAGTGACCAATAGGGAATCCAAAAGATAAGACATCATAAATAAGTGATTACTAGTCTTCTTATTTATGGTAGAGAATTGTTGCTTCAGGAAAATACTAATCATTTCTCATATAGGAGGAGTAAGTCCCTTTTTAACAATGAAATATATATAAGGGACCCAAAAATTATTGACATAAGTGGTAGAGGGGCCCCCAGATAATCTATTGAGCAATGTCATAATCATTCTAATTCCTACCCTGAATTGAGTGATTGGGATCTTTCCAGTGGGGTCTTAGATCACATGGGTTCCTAAATGTAGCCATAGGGCAAGGGCATTTTTCAAGTTATTTTTGTTATACCATTCCTTGATTTTGGGTAAATCCACCTGAGGCTTGGATAGCTTGTAGTAATTTTCAAATACTATGGGGAAAATGTAAGAAACTTTCCTAAAACTACATTCATGAACTATCATATCTTGGTCACTTTTAAATTCCTTAAAAACAAGGGTAATAACATTGATGCAATGTAATAAATATGATTATATAACCATGTGGTGAAGATGGGTCATCTAGATGGTGACTATGTCATAGTATCTCTAGTGGACTATGGTATTATTATCATATTCTTTGGTGATTGCTTGTAACTCTTTAATGGACCAAAAAATATTAGACTAGTTATTATCCCTAATGTTCAACACTATAACATCAAATTTAGTGTCCTTAAAGACCCTTCCTTTTATGTTTGAAGTCAAATACAGCTCTATGTCCTCCCTATTTTATTTTTTTCATGCTGAAATGATTGTGTACTTTATAAATTGCTCACTAGTGGTCTACAAATTGCTTCTAGATCAATTTTTACTTGTTTGGGTGATAATTTATCTCTCTCTGGTTTGAGTGTGATTTAATTGGGATGAAATTAGGGCTTATGTAGATACTAGGGATTTTTGTAGGTATTTTCAAGATTTAATGGTGCTAGTTATTTACACATAGATGAATTTGGTGACTTGTATTTAATTCAAACTTCTAATGTTATACCTTTGATTTTTTGAGCCCATAAAATCTTTGGTTTTGTCCTTTTTATCTTAGGTGGCATCTATTTGGTAGTTTTGTGGCATCCGATTGGCTTTTTTGTAACATTTTGTTCATAAAATGATTTAAAACTTGACCATTTATTTTTAAAATTTGTATTTGATCTTGTTCCATTGGATCATCGTGTATCGATTAATGCAATTCATTGATCTCAATCATATGAGTTTCATGTCATTGATTGTCCTTTGTATTGAGGCCCATGGTTGCACCATTTGCCAATCCCATGAGCCTTATAATCTTTATGTATCTTCCAATCTCATAATGAACATGTTTGTGCCACATGGTGGCTCCATGATTTCTCATAGGTTCTATTGAATAGTTCATAATGATATTTCTCTGTTCGATCATCTTGGTCTAATTAAGCATGAGTCATCAATATTTTAATGTTTTAAAATTTTTAAGTTAGCATGAGACCATGTAAATAACTTAGGATAAATAATTTAGACTAAGGTTTTATTTCATGTTAATAAACATGAAATAATCCAAAGGCTAAAGTATTTATGCTAAGTTTAGATAAAAAACAAGAGGGACCCCATTGAACAATAGAAGATATAACCATAATCTTGAAACTAAGGTTCTATTTTATTAATGAATATAATCAAAACCTTAGGATAAATACTTAGGTTAAGTCTATATTTACAAACATCTATACCATTATAAATTAAATGATTCCAAAAGGGTGGGTATTAAAACATAAAGGGACTAATCCTAGGGTTATTATACTAATATTTGGTCATTTTGAAAAACATGGCTAAACCTTAGGATAAGAATTTAGGCTGTCTATGGAATTTATAATTGATCTTATGCAAGTATAAACCTAGTTATAAAGGTCCTTAAGTTAAATCATGGACTTTAATCAATCTAAGGGGAAAGATTGATTTTAATATTGAAGTGCATAATTATTTTCCAAATAAGATCCCAGTAATCCTGCAAAGGCAAACAACATGTTCATTTATCTAAGTGGGATTGGTTCATGAGATTGAATTTTTATGATCTCATGGACATTAATTATGGCCTCATGAATGTCAATGATGTTTGCGTGAACATCAAAATTAAGCTCTTACCACTAAGGCTTAAATTTGATGGCCTCATGGACATCAATGATAGCCTCATAGATGTTGAATAATGGAAGAGAGAATGCCAAAACTAATATCTATAAATATATAATTGGGGCTTAAATTTTTTGTCATGATAATGTCAAATTTAATATTTTAACATAGTAGGTCTTGTAGAAGTTTTGATTTGAGGCATCATTCGATTAACTCATCCAATGGAACATGGATTGTTGATTATGATTTAGGTAATTTAATATGATTGGTTCATGTAATTAAAAATGGATCAAATTAGCTAGCATATCATAAGTGTTAATTATTAGAATATGATAAAAGGAAAATTTGATTAATTACAATATTAACATTAATTTTATCCTAAGGTTTCATTGTATTAATAAATACAACCAAAACCTTAAGGTAAAACTTAGGCTAAGATATCATTAAAAATAAAAGAGAACCCACTCTAGTATTTGATTTTGGTCTCATACTATATGATATTTGACCTATATTCAAATTTAGACCATTGATCATGATCTGTGTGATTGAATGTGATTACTCTGTGGTTCAATGTCTTAGATCTATCAGGCTTATCTACTTCATCTAATCTTTGATAGCTACTTAAGCACAGACCATTGATGTTATAAAGAAGCATGATATTTAAGTTAGGGCCCATAGGCATGAAGGGATATAGGTTAAATCCTTAAGACTAAGGTCTCATTAATGGTAATAAATACAAATAGGGCCTTAGGATTAAGACATTAGTCTAAGCTTGCAACAAGAAGGACCACAAAAATTAAAGTTAGACCATGTTAGGAATTTAAAAGGATCCTACAAACATTAAAGTTAGACCACATTAAAATAAAAGGGGATAAAGGAGCTCAGGAAATAAAGGGGACCAAGATTATAATTTTTAGACTAAGTTTTGGTAATGTTGAAAAAAATGACCAAGCCTTAGTATAAAAATTAAGCTTAAGTCTATAACATATTTAAAATGTTCCCGTGTAAACTATTCCCACCAATTTTTGAATTTGGTCTAAAAGAATATTTTGCTAAGGTTTCTAAACAAGGGTTTCAAGAAGCTTGAACAAGGATTCAACTTAACTTTTAATAGAATAAAGGATAGTAAAAGGTCAAATTGATATAAAATCATTAAAATTATGAACCCTGGTATGATCCCATAAAGGAGAGACTCATTAAACCTATGATCTGAAACATAGAGATCCACTATTAGAAACATTAGGCAAAGCTAAATCAAAACCATGAATCAAATAAAACCAACTAGACCAAGGGGTGGATGATCATCAAATGAAAATAATGTTCAAAACATATTAATGATGCTCTAGTCAAGTGAATTTAAACTTCAAAATACAAATTTTGCACAATTTTAACACAAGGGTCCCCATTTTTTAGAAATGGGGGTATGTTGCCCTAAATAAATGTCAAATTATATGGGAAACATAGTAATATGTTTGAATTTTAGAGACTCTAGTTCAAACAAATAATTAGGTTACCTATTCCACTTGATCAGTGCCATCATCAAAATTAATTTTTGGTTAAAACAAACTATGTACCTATAGGATTAGGATCAAACATCAAAACCTAGATATATTTTGTGTGTGATTTGATTCCACTTACTATTTTACATGAGGTTTAGGGGATAACTTCTAGGTTTCATGCATTTAATCATTGATATTGAATTACAACATGTTTGGATATTCATTAAGAACCATGCTTTAGCTTAGGGAAGGCTTAGGCATTTCTTTGCTTCCAATCAAGCATCCATATCCCCAATAGAGATCCCTTTTACTCCACTCACATCCTTTCTCTACTACCAACTAGGAATCCATAGCCTTAGTGGAGGTTACCAGAATCACCTTTGCTTGGAAAGCTTTTGATTTTGCAATAAACTCCTATTTTTTTTTTTTTTGACCATTAAGGCTTTCTAACATAGGCTAGGAACTAGGTTAGCCAGGTTTAGGTATTTGGTCAAGTGTTTGATCCTTAGGAAATCACCTATGGTTTTACCCTTTTTCCCAAGTAATTTTATTTATTAAGTGAAAGTATGGCTATGTTCTAATAATTTAATCTTTCATCCCATATGTGTAATTCTTCTTAAAACCAAGTTTAGATCAAAACAATGTTTGGGTTCTTATGAAACAATTAACCTATCCACTTAGTCTTTACTAGTTTTTATTAATCATAAAATTAAGTTCATATTTTAGATCCATGATAAACATTTACTCAAGATACATACCTACATTTTTGAACTTATGGAGTTTCTGATCTTTTTGAATAAACTCTGAGTTGAGGGCTGACTAAAAGGACTTATTAGTAGCAAGGGATAAAATAAATAAATCTAATACATAATATAAATAAAACAATAAAAAATAAAATAAAAATTAAATAAATATACACAAACATATGTATAAATAAGGGATAAGAAATAAAGAGTAAAAATAAACTAAACTAGCCTACCTATATTAGCTCTAACTAGTCTTATAGATTTACTCCATGAAGACACCAAGAGGAGAATAAAAATATTAATTATTTAGGTACTACCCATTGGTTATAAATGTGAATTATAATCATTTTATGTCTTTTATCTTAAAGGTTTTTTTTCCAAGTGTCTCAATAATCTGGTAGGGGCTTATCCATAAAGGTGTGAACTTTCTATGTTTTCCCTTAGGTTCAAATGCCTTGTCCCAAATAAGAACTAAGTTTCCTTGTCTTAACACCTTTACATTTGATATCTTATGAAACTACCTATTCACTATGGTTTGGTGTCTTCTAAAATTATAAAAATCTTCTTCTCGTGCATCTTCCATTTGAACAATGTCTAATAGTCATGAATTTACAAGTTCCTAATTTTCTTCCATATATTCCTGCATGGACTTGTATGTAGGTAACTTGAGGGAGATAAGAAAGATGGGATATTGGCCATATACCAATAGGAATGGTGATTAATTTATGTCTTACTTTATTCTTATCTGGTCTTCCCAAAGGGTATATTTGTGGAGCTTATGCCACATTCTAGGCTTGTCTTTGATAGACTTCTCGTTACTTTCATCAAGTTCTTGTTAGTAGATTTAGACACTCCATTACCTTGAGGGTAATGTTTGGATGAGTAATTGATAATTATTCAATTATCATATTCCCATTATATAATTTCAATGGATATGAATGTAGATCCATTGTCATAGACTAGAGAGACTGGAGTCCCAAACCTAGTGCATAAGTTCTCTAAAAACCTAATCACTTCTTCAATTATACACTATTTGGTGGCTACTACCTTAGTCCACCTCATGAAATAATTATTGGTAGTTAGAAAATACTTGTGACCCTTTAATGAGTTTGGTTTGATCACACCCACAAGTTTTAACCCCCATTATGTAAAAGGTTTATCAACCATTACTGGTTGTAATGGAATTACTCCTTTTGGCTCCTTTGTGCTAAATATTTGGAATGAGTTGCATTCCCTCACATGATTATGAGAATATTTGAATATGGTGGGCCAATAGTATCCAACTCTCAAATTTTTTTGGGTTGAGGTTCCTCTAGATAGATGCCCACTTCTCAGCTTCTCATGAAAGGTGCTCATTATATCAACAACTTCTTCTTTTGAAATGCATCTTAGGTAGACATCTTCAAAGTTATTTTAGTATATCATTCCATTCTTTATTAGGTAATGGGTTTATTTGAGTCTTATATATCTCTTATACTCCCTGGTGAGTTCTATAGGATAAGTACCATTAATCAATAAGTGAATGATAGGATCATACTAGTCATTAGTCTAAATTTTTTATTGATAAACTTGCATGTTACTTAACCTAGGGCTAGATTTGACAATCATTTAAATCAAAACTTATCCCCTTACCAATTTTTTTTGTCTTTATCTCTATGTCATATTCCTAGATAATATAAATCCACTTACCTCACCTCTCTTTTAGCTCATTTTGGCTCAACATGAGCTTTGTAGCAAGGTTAGGTAGGATGGCATGCACTTTATTCCTAAGAATGTAGTGCTTGAATTTTTTACTTACTTTACTAATACACATGATTGTTTATAAATTAAATAATAATTTAATGTATAATTTTAAAATTTATTACTCATGAAATTAATTATATGATCACATCCATCAATTTTTTGAGTTAAGATGCGTTAATAGTATGGTCATAAGTAAAGAAGTGAAGGAAATAATCCTTCTATAAGTCTGGACTTATTAGTACTAGAGATTTGTTGATTGAATCCTTGATGTCATTGAATGTCTTCTTGGTTTATTCATTCAAAGTAATTTTTAAATCTTTAATTATCATTTCATTCAATAGCTTGACAATTTTTGCAAAGTCAAAGATAAAATTTATTAAAAAAAATATTTTGCCAAAGAAAAATTTTAGTTCTTTTCTCCTGTGAGGGGATCTATTTTTGATATAGTATCTACTCTATCTATATCTATAGATATTCCCTCATTTATGATAAAATTTCCTAGAAATTTTCCCTTAGTAACATATAAAATAATATTTTTGGGGTTGAGATAAATCTCATATTTTATGCAGCATTCAAATACCTATTGTAGATGCATAATGTGGTCCTCTCTGTTCTTAGAGAAGTCAATCAGATCATCCATATAGATGATGAACTTAAAAATTAGGAATTAAAAATCATGTTCCATGGATCTTTGTAATTTGTAACCTATATTAATTAGTCCAAATTTCATCTTTTTGTAAGTAAATGTACCCCACTTGGTTGTGAAAGTTGTTTTCATCTTGTCCTTTTTATTCACAGTACCTGATTGTACCTTAAAAAACCATCAAGAAAGGACATCATAACAAAAATAGAAATAACTTGATAAATAGAGGGTAGAGGGTGTTTGTCCTTTTTAGATGACTTATTTAGATTTATAAAATCAATACATAGTGTTATTTCACCATTCTTTTCCCTAACTGGTACCAAATTGGCAACCCATGTAGATGCCTAATGGGAAATACAATCTTAGTATCTAATAACTTTTTAACCTCTTTGAAAATCATAGGCTCTAAAATAAGATTAATATGCCTTTGATTTTGATTGAAATGTTTGCAGTCCTTTTTCAAGGGTATGGTGTGGGTGATTACATTTGGATCAAAAATCTTCAAGTTATCATAAGACCATACTATTATATCCTTATAGTTAGTTAGCAAGTCTTTGGATATTTTATCATAAATGATCATACATGTTATTCTAATATTAACTAGTTGAGGTTGATCTTGAGGTCCAAGATCAACTACACTATAATCCTTCTAAATTACTTTGGGAATCCTAGTGTTCTTAGATAGATTATCCTAGTCAAATAACCTTTCCAAGGCAATCATGCCTTTTGGGATATTATTGTCATTCAACTGAATGACTTTGCTATCAAATTTACCATCCTGTTCAAGAGTATTATCATTGGTCTCATCCATGATGTGTGCCTCAAATACTCCTAAATTGGTCATGAAATTCAAGATCTATTGGTCATTATTGAAGACCTACATATGGTTTACATTATCAAGGATAAAAGCATATGAAACTAGCTCAATGTTAAAGTTTGGAGAGTCTTGGTTTGGCATAAGGTTGGATGCAATTGAGGCAAGCTCATCAACAACTTTTTTATCCTCTTTAGGGATAGAAATAATGTTAAAATCATCCAAATATTCTAAAAACTATAGACTCTAAACATATATCACTTGAGATATGGTAATTTACATTGGTACCTACTCCTCACCTGATTGACTACTAGTTCTAAATCACCATGAACCAGTAGTTCTTTGACTTTTTATTTGATGGAAAATTGTAAAACTAAGATCAATTATTCATACTCTGTAAGGTTATTGGTTCATGGAAATTGAATTCTATAGGAGGCATGATATTTCTTACTAATAATATTGGTTAGGATGACTCCTAGCCCAAACTCAAAATTACATCTAGCCCCATAAAAATGCATCTTCCATAACCCATGCATAGTATGAGAAGGTTTAGAATTACTTATATTAGTATTTTCAAGAGTGAAAACTCCCAAATCAGAGTCAACTATGTTCACCTTTTCATTCATAGAATTGTATTCTATGATCATATATTTCATCCTTGGTTCTCTTTCCACTTTGATTTGATTTCATACCCCTTTCTATGGTAGCCACAAATGTGAGCAATCAATGGACATGTATCCATTCATGACTTTTGTCTATGTTCTACTTAATAGCAAGTCATAAGCATCAATAATGTATACGACCTATATGTCAATAAATTAATGGACTCTAGGATCAGAGGCAAGTTGTATATGAATATTTAATAATTCCCCAACTAATTTGACTCTTGACTTATTTAAATAAGTAACAACTCTATCAATTCTGATAGGAGTCAAGCCAAGTTGTTTACAAATACCTAATGGCATAATATTGGTGGATGCCCTATAATTTAACAAATAACTATGTAAATTATTACCAAACATTCTTAGATTAATTAGAAAAGGCGGGGATTTTGTTTTAGCTTTATACATAGCAATATTAGCATTGTTAGTCTTGGATGGCTTGCTAGGTTTCTTAGATAAGGGCTCTAAAAATAGGTCCCTTTGATCAGTGATATGTGTTAATTAATAAAATTTAATATTATCCTTTATTTTCTTCATGTCCTCCATAATATTATACCTAGTTTTATTTAAAGAAATAAATGCATCAGTACTTTGTTTAGAATTATTTCCCTTTGGAGGCTCTAGGTTCTTATCTGATGTAGTGTTTAGAGGAGTTCCAAAGTTATTTGGATGTCTTAAAGTATTCAATGGATATTTATTCTCTCTATTCCTTATAGGATAAGTATTCTTTAAGAACTATTGGAAAACATGGACTTCTTTAGGAACATCATCAAGTTCATTGTCTTCTTGGAAGGGAAAGTCAAACATCTCCACCATGAAGGCTTGGTCAATAGATTTAGATATTGATGTACCAACACCTTTATATTTTTTAGGAACTAATTCAAATTTATCCAATTCTTCTTGAAGGCATCAAAGGATTTGTAAAATTTAATGCAGTCAATCTCACCATGCTTAGTAATACACTGAACTTTATAATAATCAATTAATGCAACATCAATAAGATTAATTTCCATGGTCTTCTTATCAGTAGATAATTCATTTTTCTTATTATTGTGAAAAATATCATTCTAGAATATATTATTATGTCTATTGAATATTTGAAATGAGAAGTTCTTACATTAGCTTTCTCCTATATGGCTTACTTTTACAACTAAAGTAAATTAGTGCTAAGATTTTGAACCATATTTAAGATAGAGTCATTATCATTCTTAGGAGTTTCTAAAATATAAACTTGATTATTATTAATGCAATTTTTTGGTACCAAAGACTTTTGATCATTTGGATTAAATCCAATTGTAGTATGGTTCAAAAATCCTAAGTTTTGATTAGGAGTAGCATGGCTTAAGGGAAATTGGTTCAAATTTAGGACTTGATTCAGAGTTGGCATATTCTGATTGTTATTAGGGAAGATATTCAAGGTGGTCATATGCAGATTAAAATTAGGAATGGATTAAGCATCTGATCATTAATGATCATAGCTTCAGAATAGGCTAAAGCTATAGTATTCATAGGTCTAGTAGCCATCTTTATGAACATAGAGGTTATAAGATCTAAAGCATATTTATAGATTTTTAGAGCTAGAGCATCATCAAGTTTGTAGGGATATATGGTATGGATATATATATTTTGTAACCTAGCATTAAATATTATAAGGTCATTTACATCCCACTTAATTATGGTTAATTATTGGTATAAGACACAAAGACTAATAATTTTTCCAAATTGGTCAATGAAAAAATTATTAAATCAATCCCAACTATTAATTAATTCTCAATTAAATTAAAAAACCATTCATATGAAACATATTTAAAGGTAAGAGGAAATAACCTACATGTTACATCCTCATGTACTACATATAAAAATCTTAATGCAACTTTGAAAGACTTAATATGTTCCACTATGGTTACAATAATAGTTGAACTAAATGTTGGCAAATATTTATTAGAGTAATGGGGAAGGTCATGTAACACACTTGGACTATTGATAGGAGAGCCACCTAGCCAAGATATACCCTGATTATGGTTGATTATGTGAACAACTCAAATTAGGGAGGTTGGAAAAGACTTTGAAATCTTGCACTTACCTTTGTCCTACCTATCTTTTCTATGGACTTCTAACTTGAGTAGAGGTTCCCTAGTTTCTGAATGTGACCTTGTTATAATTATTGGAAATTATATCTTGAGAACTTTGATTTATATTTGAAATACAATGTGTCAAATCAATCTTTACAAAGAACACAGATTAAACTTGAACATTAAGTGATTTTTTCAAAGATTTACATAAAGAATAAAAAAGGACTAAAATCTTCAACTAAACTAGCTCAAAGATATGTCCAAATACATAAATGTGAATGATATTTATAACTCTAAGCTCAAATGAGCTCAAATTTGTAAAGGATCTATGAATATTTAACTACAATAGCTATTACTAACATCAAACCTATTGAATTAACAAATCTAAATTCATCTTTACCATAATCAAGTGTATACTTTCAAAGAACATTGATCTTTGTCTAAAGGAAGCATAAAATTGGGTCTACAACCATGAAGATCACCAACCTTTACATGATTATGCGAAAATAAGTAAAATTATGTAAAGAATAGAATGATCTTTGATTAAAATACACCAAAAATAGTAAAGATCTTATAAATTCACAAGAATTTGTTAAGGCCCTCCTTCTAGTGCCAGTGGAGATTTTGGACCATCTTCAAAATAGAATATTTTGTAAACTAGTTTATAGAAACTAGTGTAAACTTTGAAACAATTTATACAACCAAAATTTTTCAAGAAGATTGTTTCATCTTGTGTACACTAGTAATTAATATAAAAATTAGGGAGCAATATTTGAGTACCTAGATCATAATCAATGATTTTCATTCTATTAGATGGGGTAATCAAATGATGTGTATCAAATCAAAGATTCCATGGGACCTACTATGTTTAGATCTTAAATTCAAAATTATCATGCCCATAATTAGATTTATGTGAGGCTATCATTGATGTCTATGAGGCCATCAAATTTAAGCCAAGGTGATATAGTTATAGAGCATAATTTTAATGTTCTCACACCCATCATTTTATTTTTGTGATGTTATCATTAACGTCTACAAGGCCGTCAAATTTAATCCCTAGTGATATATTTTTAGAGTTTAATTTAGACATTCATCTGAATTATATTGACATCTACAAGGCCATCATAAATTCAATCTCATGAACTAATCCTACTTTGATAAATGAACATGTTGTTTGCCTTTACAGGATCAATGGGGTCTAATTTGGAAAATAATCATGCACTTAATTGTTAAAATCAATCTTTCACCTTATATTGATTAAATTCCATGATTTGACATAAGGACCTTTATAACTAGGTTTAGATTTTCATAAGATAAATCATGAAAGCCATGGACTCAACCTAAATTCTTATCCGAAGGTTTAATCATGTTTTTTAATAGGACCAAACCTTAGCATAATAACCTTAGTCTTGGTCCCTTAATGTATTAAGACCCCCACATCTTTTGGACTCATTTAATTTATAATGGTATAAATTTTTTTAGATATATACTTAACCTAAGTCTCTATCCTAAGGTTCCTATTCTATTCATTAATACAATAGAGCCTTATACTAAAGACTTATGGTTATACCTTCTATCATTCAATGGGTTCCATTTTATTTTTATCTAAACATAGACTAAATACTTTATCCTTAATATTATTTCATGTTTATTAACACAAAATAAAACCTTAGACTAAGTTATTTAACATAAGTTCTTTACATGGTCCTATGCTAACATAAAATTTGTGCACCTTTACAAGATTGATAGATCACACTTAATCAAACCAAGATGATCAAACAAAGAGATATTGCTATAGACTATTCAATGGAACCTCCAAGCAAGATTTAAATTACCACATGGTAAAAATGTATTTACTTTAAGATTGGTAGAGATGTAGAGCTTAAAAGGCTTATGGGATTGTCAAGTGGTGTAACCATGGGCCCTGGTACAAAGGACAACTAATGGTGTGTAACTCATAGGATTGAGATCAATGACTTGCATTGATCCATACAAGATGATCTAATTGAGAGAGATCAAAGACAAATTTTAAAAGGAAACAATCAATTTTTAAAGCATTTATGAAAAAAATGTCATAAAAAAGCCAATTGGATGCCATAGAGCTACCACATAGATGTTACCTAAGCAGAAAAGGACAAAACCAAAGATTTTATAAGCTCAAAAAAAGAAATGGTATAAAGGCAAAAGTTTAAATAAAATCTAAGGCACAAAATTCACCTAAGTGAAAATAAATGCCACCATTAAATATTGAAAAGACCTACAAAAAATCCTAACATCTGAAAAAGCCCTAATTTGATCTTACTTTTATCATAGTCAAACTAGAGAGAGATCAACTATCATCTAAACATGTACAAATTGATCCATAAGTAATTTTTAGACCACTAGTGAGCAATTTGTAAATTTCATAATCATGGAAGCATGACAATAATATAATAGGGAAGACACAGAGCTATATTTGACTTCAAACATAGAAGGAAGGGTCTTCAAGGATACTAAATTTGATGTTATATTATTGAACACTAGGGATAATAACTGGTCCAAGATTTTTTAGGCCATTGAAGAGTTGTAAGCAATCACCAAAGAAGATGAAAATAATGCCATAATTTTCTAGAGATACTATGATATGGTCACCATCCAAATGACTAGTCTTCACCATGTGGCTATGAAACCAGAGGTATTACATTGAATCGATGTTATTGCCCCTGTTTTTAAGGACTGTAAGATTGACCAAGATATGATAGTCCATGAATGGAATTTTTGGAAAGTTTATTAAATTTCCCCTATGATATTCAAAAATTATTAAAAGATACCCAAGATTGAAGTAGATATACCCACAATCAGGGAATATTTTAACAAAAATGACCTTGATTCTCCAAATTTTCCTTTTAATGCTATAGGTTATCTATTCATTGTTGTAGGTATTTGATAAAGATTTGTATTTAGACACTTTGAGCCTAGGTAACCTCAAGTATATAATCTTTAAAAATAGGGTGCTCACCTAGTTTTTGACCCTCCATTTGAGTCAATCCAATGAAGGGTTTCACTTTTTGAAAAGTGAATTCCTCCCCTACAATCATGTCTCTTTTTTTAGAAACTCTCTATGAGCTAGTTGTGGTTGGGTCAAATTGGACACTTAATAAAGAGTGTGTTATTTTTGAAGGCTTTGGGGTCTCAATTTGTAAGCCACTTGAAGATCTAAGAGTATCAACTTTTATTTCCTTCTCTTCATTTTGTATCTCCACAATCCATGGTTTAAGCTTCTCATGAATATGGATGTTAACAATGTTTGTAATTGTCCATTGATGGTGTAGAGTTGGGATATTTTGCAGTTTTCCATATATTACCCATTCTTAAATGGTTGGTCCATGAATAGGGTTCTCATCATTAAACAAATTAACCTCACTCAAAGGGTGAGTGAGGGTTAATTTGTGACTCTTGGTTCCTATAGGGACCAAGGCTAGCTCAACCTTTCTCTTTTGTGGTGTAACCAATGGGACCAAGTCTAAATCTATCCCTTTCCCCTTTTCCTCTTATGTTTATCCATCTTGAGTTTGAGGCTCTTCTTCATATACCTCTTCCTCATATAATCTATAAGCACTAGCCAGTGCCTTCAAGGCATCTTCCAATATTTCCACAAGATCCACTGCAATCATGTTAATGAATGCAATAGGTGACTCTAGATTTTTAGGTTGGGTAGAAGATGATTCCCCTTCACCAAGTCTTTCTTCAAGTCTCTATTTTACTAACCCTTGTGTAACTTGTGCCTCTATATGTTTTATGGGAGGCCTAGAAGATGGTCCTGGTAGAAAATGGTATTATAGATGCCCCATTTGCCATATTTCACCATCTAGATTCTCATCTTTCATCAATCTGGCCTTGAGTTTGATGTTGCACTTTTTTAATCTAGCCTACACTTCTAAAATTAAATATTCTTGGATGTACATTAAATCATGTAAACTGAGTTAATGTTCATATGTCATGTTAATCTATTTGGATTTCAAATGTTTCACAACATTATCCTGAGGGTCCCAATGTTTCAATTTATTAAGGTGTATATTGAATGAGTCTTTGTCCCTAGAAATAGTGTTTATATTATCCTAATTCTACAACATAATTATAATAATATTCAAATGGAAATGATGGATTAACCCCTTCCTTTTACCTTTTCATACACCATTAATATCATGTAATAACTGATATGATATCTCATGTTCAACCAACTTTGTGGATATATAGACTGGTAGTTTAAGTGGTCAACATAAGGTTCCTTATGTCATGATTACAATGTAGTCAAGATATAACCAAATGTTCCCAATAAGTTCCTTATATCTTCTTTGGTGATTTTTTGTAACTCTTTAATGGCCTAGAAAAGCTTGGACTAGTTATTATCATCTATGTTCAAATGTTATAACATCAAATTTAGTGTCCTTGAAGACCCTTCCTTCTATGCCTGAAGTCAAATACAACTATGTATCATCCCTATTTTGTTGTTTTCATTCTACCAATCTTGTGAAAATTTTAAATTGATCACTAGTGGTTTAAAAATTGCTTCTAGATCAATTTTTACCTATTCAAGTGACAATTTATCTCTTTTTAGTTTTACTATGATCAAATTGGGATCAAATTAGGGCTTTTACAAACCCTATGGCTTTTTTCATGTCTTTTTGAGATTTAATGGTGGAAATTATTTGTGCTTAGGTGAATTTGGTGCCTTGCATTTGATTTGGACTTCTATCTTTATAACTTTGCTTTTTCTAAGCCCATAAATTCTTTGGTTTTGTCCTTTTCTACTTAAGTGGCATCTATGTGGAAAATCTATGGCATCCAATTGGATTTTTCATGGAATTTTATTCATAAATTCATTAAAACTTGACCATTTATTTTTAAAATTTGTCTTTGAACTCACTTCATTAGATCATATTGTACGAATCGATATAAGTCATTGATTTCAATCCTACAAGTTGCACACCATTAGTTGTCCTTTGTATTAGGGCCCATAGTTATGCCACTTGACAATCCCATAGTACTTTTGAGATCTATATATTTGTAAATATCATATCAAACACATTTGTGCCATGTGGTGGTTCTACACTTTCTCAAAGGTTCTATTGAATAGTCCATAGTGATCTCACTCTGTTCGATCATCTTGGTCTGATTAAACATGATTCATAAATCCTGTAAAGGTGCACAAATTTTAAGTTAGCACAAGACCATGTAAATAACTTAGGTTAAATAATTTATTCAAAATGTTTTATTTCATGTTAATAAACATTAAATAATCTTGAGGCTAAAATATTTAGGCTAAGTTTAGATCAAAATAAAAGGGACCCCATCAAATGATAAAAGATATAACCATAAGTCTTTAGCCTAATGTTCTATTGTATTAATGAATACAATAGGAACCTTAGGATAGAGACTTAGATTAAGTATATATCTACAAACATTTATACCATGATATATGAAATGAGTTCAAAAGGAGGGGTCTTAAGACATAAAGGGATCAATCTTAGAATTATTATGCTAAGGTTTGGTCATGTTGAAAATCAATGTTGAACCCTATGATAGGCTAAGTCTATGGATTTCATAATTGATGTTATGCATAAATAAACTTGGTTAGAAATGTACTTAAGTCAAAGAATGGCCTTTAATCAATCTAAGGTGAAATATTGATTTTAACATTGAAGTGCTTGATTATTTTCCAAATGAGATCCCATTGATCCTATAAAGGCAAACACGTTTATTTATTTAAGTGGATTGGTTCATGATCTTGAATTTATATGGTCTCATGGATTTCAGTTACATTCACATAAACATCAAAATTAAGCTCCAACAATATATCACCAGGGTTTAAATTTGACAACCTCATAAATGTTAATGATAGCCTTGTGAATGTCAAATGATGGGCATGAGAACATCAAATTTAAGCTTTTAACATAGTATCTCCTATGAAATATTTTAGTTGAGGCATAATTTAATTAACCCATCTGATGGAATGCAAATTATTGATTATGATTTGGGTACTCAAATATGATATCTTCTTGTAATTACAAATAGATCAAATCAGCTAGCATATCATAAGTCTTATGTCTTAGAATATGATAAAAGGACCCTTTGATTAATTATAGTCTTAACATTGGTTTTATTCTAAGGTTTCATTATATTAATAAATACAACTAAAACCTTAAGGTAAAAGTCAGGCTAAGATATCATTAAAAATAACCAAGAACCCCCTCTAGTCTTTGATCTTGGTCTCAAACCATCTGATCTTTGATCTCTAATCAAACATGTGTCATTGATAATGATCTGAGTGATTGATTAGGATTGGTACATGGGGAAATGTCTTAGATCTATTAGGCTTATCTCACTTCATCTGATGTTTGATATCTGCTTAATTTCAAACTATTGATCCTACAAAGAAGCATGATATTTAAGTTAGGGTCTATAAACATGAAGGGACTTAGGTTAAAGCCTTAAGAGTAAGTTCTCATTCATTTTAATAAACATGAATGGGGCCTTAGGATTAAAAAATTATTCTAAGGTTGATATAAGAGGGACCGTGAAAATTAAAGTTAGACCACATTAGGAATTTAAAAGGGTCCTATAAACATTAATTTTGGACCACATTGAAATAAAAGGGGACTAAGGAGCTTGGGACATAAAGGGGACCAAGCTTATAATATTTAGGCTAAGGTTTGGTCATGTTGAAAAACATGACCAAGCCTTAGTATACAAATTAGGCTTAAGTCTATATCATATTTAAATGTTATCACGTAAATATTTCTCACCAATTTTTGAATTTGATCTACAAGAATCATGTGATAGGGTTTATAAATGAGGGTTTAAAAAATCTTGAACATGGATTCAACTTGAATTTTAACATACCAAAGGCTAGTAAAAGGTCAAATTGAGATAAAATAATTAAAATCATGAAACCTAGGTATGATCCCATGAAAGAGAGATCCATTAAACCTATGATCTAAAACATAGAGATCCACTATTAGCAACATTAGTCAAAGCTAAAGTAGAACCATGAATTAAAGAAGACCAACTAGACCAAGGGGTAGATGATATTAAAATACAAATAATGTGAAAAACATGTTAACAATGATTTGGTCTAGTTAATTTCAACTTTAAAATATAAATTTTACATAATTTTAACACAAGGTTCCCCATTTTTCATAAATGGGGGTATGTTGCCCTCAATAGATCTAAGGCAGTTGATCAATAAGTATATCAAAGACATTAAGGAAATATTATACTTTCCATATATAATAATCTATTCAATCACACTATGAAATGTAAAAGGATGATTAAAGACCTACAAATAGTTAAAGAGGAGAGGAAAAATGTGAGGAAGCATTCACTAATCTAACTTTCATCTACAAACCATAAACCTACACTAGTCACAAAAATTGAGGAGGCATGAATTCAATCTTATTAATTTCATAGATCCAAGTACAAGTGTTTTTATGAGTATGTCTCTACCACAACTTATGTTAAGGATGAATACAAATGCTAAAAATAGGCTTATTTATAGAGAGAGTAGAGATAGAAAGAGAAGGCAACTGAAAACTAGGGGTGAACCATCCACATAGTTTTCCTCCAAATACAACATGGTACATGCTAATTTAACTATTTTTTTCTCTTGTAAAATGGCGTACAGGTAGAGATGAGAATTTATTAGAAGATTTAAGAAGTCTTAAGCATTGATTTGAGGATTTTGACCAATTAAAGTTCCTAAATCCTTGCTTGAAAACCCTATATACCTGATGAAAAAGACACCTCTTAAAATATAAGTCTTCAAGTATTGATAAATTATTAAACTAACTCCATTAAATAATTATCCTTATACATTAATTAATTCTCTCCACTTATCTAGTATTTTTATAAGTCTCTTAAGGCATATTTTACTTTACCTCCTTGACTAGGCATAGGAGAGGAAAAGGTCTCCTTGAGGATGTTGAAGACTCTTTATACCATTAAATTTATTCCTAAAAAAAACCAATGACCTTTTATTTCTTTATTAGGAGTGGGAGACAAGGAGCAACATTAATAAAGCCTTTCGAAGAGCTTTTATGCATTGTTTTGGTGGTTTCATCACTTGAACTCCCTTTTCCTCTCTCCATCATGGCACAGAAGGTGAGAAAAGTTGATTTTAATTTGAAGATATAAATTTACCTCCTTGTATGGACTATCAATAAAATAATAGACCCATATAAAGACACTTGGATCCATCAAATAGCCCAAGAGATGTTATTTTGCTCTTATAGCTTGCTTTTTAACCTATTCCTTGTAACCTTCAAAATAGGTAAACCTCCTTGTGTGCAATAAATTAATGAGTGTATAGGATAAATAAATACATATTTGAGGAATTTTTATCCTCTTACATCTCCATGCCATGTTTAAAGACCTAAATCTGAGTGGAAGTGTCTTTTTTAGCTCATTTTATCTCTCTAATTAGGCCTAATTAGGTGTCCTTGCCTAGAAATTGAGATTTTGATACATAAGCCTCCAAAATTTGTGAAACCCAAATGAAGTGTGTGATTTACCTTAACCATTATAATACCATCCTCTAGGACAATTTTAAGCTTTTTTAACTTTGTGTAAGTAGGCACACTAAGAAATGACAAAAGAACTAGCCCTTCCTCAAGCCTATTTTGGATTGCCTTAAAAAAATCAGGTTTCTTTGAGAACTTCCATGGTGGATTATATTTATTTTTGGAATTTAATAGGTAAAATACATCCCAAATAATCCTTCCCAACCATTCTCATTTTTTTGTCATCTCTTGAAGCCCAAAAACTCATAAAAGTATAGTTTTTCTTATATTCGTATAGGTAAAGGTAAAAAAAATGTCATATCAAGGACCTAATTTTATTATTCCATTATTTTTAAGTGTTTTAAAGGTCATTAAAACACATTTTAGGTTCTTAATAAGTCCATTTCTCCAAACTAGTTAAAACTAGTCTTTCTAGGAACATGTGAGTGCCTTATCATCTTAACAATGATTCATAAAGTATAGGTCCTTAACCAAAAAAAATGCCATAATTTTCAATTGGATAAGGTCCCATAACACCTATTAATATATTTTAATCCCATGAAAATCATCTCTACTTTTTTAAGCATAAGAAACTACCTCCTTGGCTAGGCAGACTGCATTTTATGAGGTTGAGAGAGAAATGAGGTTTGTAAGTGGTGTTTTGATGTTTATTTTTTCCTCAAAACACATAAATAAAGTATATAATATCTAACATGACTTATCCCAATGTTAATACTACCATATACATTCATAAAATATCTTATTTATCTTATTGACTAATGTTAAGGTTTATAGGTAAACTACCCATTCTAACCCTAGCTATTGTGTTTGACCCCTTTTCACTAACTCTTATAACCTTATATTTTATAAAAATATATGTTAAAATAATATATTTTTTTATTCCACCTCTATAATTTATCTCAAATTGAATATTTACAAAAATTTTGCACTCTTCATAAGTAGGGTTGGATAGTCTTCACTAGGTTTGTGTGTGTTCATAAACTGAGAGCTACCTTTCCCATGATGTTGAAAGGTTTTAAAAATTTAAATACCTTAAAATAAAGTTTATATTTTCCAAATTTAATATTAATTATCCAATATCATATTCAAAACACCTACCTTCACTAAAAATCATACACATAGGACTGAGTACATAGGTTTGTATCTTGGTCTGAGGATCTACAGGCTTGAACAGACCTATAAGCTTTAACATCTATTTATATTAAATTTTAAGAATTAAATGAGATCCCAATATAATTATAATATTATATTCATGGTTTTATTCCTCAACCAAACCTCCTTTATCTCAATTCAAATGTGAAATTTCTAATGACAAGGTAAGCCTGTAGGATGTCAAATTATCTATATACATACAAATGTGGAAAGTAAATGTTTTGGGTCATCTCATTATTTGATTATTTTAAGTTTCCATTACCTAAAATTAAACTTTAAAATTTTATATTAATTATCCTAAACTTAATTTCCACTTTATATGTAATTTCATATTCAATAAGTTTGAAACCAAGCTTGATAAGTGCTAGCTGAGTGTCTTGACTACATTTTGAGGTTTAGGACCTCTATTACATCATTAAATATTGTAAAATAATTTAATTATAGTAATAATAACTAATTTTATTCATTTTTATGCTTTAAAAAATCTTAAATACCTTTCATGTTCAAAATAAGCTCCTTCTCTCTCATGTTTGTTATAGACATGGTTGTAGATTTATGTAGACTATGTGTTTGATCAACTATACCTAACTAAATAGTTTGTTTGAGGATTTTCATTGCCTAGTTTGACTTATAATATTAATTAATGATATTTTTTTAACCCATATTTTTCATTATAATAATTACCTTCACTCCATACTTCCTCCTAGAAATGCCTTATCCATTGGGGTTTTGCCTTTCAAACTAAAAGACATATCTCATTAGGAGTAGGTAGAAATGAATAGTCACCATTGGCTTGTAGGTACTTATGTCACTGAATATCCCTTTTAATTTAACATAGAGAGAGTTTAAACCTTATTAATTTCATATTAAATTATTCATCACCCTTAAAATCCTATATTCATTACTCTGAAAAACTTATAGATCTCCATCTTACTTAAACTCTTATTACATACATAGACCTTTATCATTAGTGAGTAATTAGAAACTTAGTTTAGATTAAATGAGATCTCATAATGTATTATAAACTATAAAATTAATTCCACTCATGTATTATACAAACCATTTTAACATTTATATTAACCTTCATACCTCAATTTGCTATATGCTTCTTAATTCATGCCCTTACATAGGCCTGCATGACCTTTTAGGTGTGATAGGCTTGAATGAGTTCTCAACTTAAAAATAACTTCACTCATTGAATTATAAATCATAAAATTTCATCCCAAATTAATTTAATATTCATTCATCTCAAACACCATGAAAAAATACTATATGTTCTTATAGGACATTTAAAGGTAAGTAAGACCTCTTAGTAGACATGATTGTGTATGACAGTCTATAAAAAGACTTTGCTTTCTACTTTGCCATAAAATTAGATTATGTATTAAAATATAAATATTTTATTATAGTTTAGATATTTTTATTCATTATAAAACCTTAGGCACCTCCAAATACCATTGAGTTTATACTTTCTTTACAAGGGCCAAGATTGACCTATAGGTGTCCTTAGAGTATCTTGAGCATTGATTTCTAGTTCAAACCTTATCTACTCCATGGTACCTTTTTAAAATAATAGATAAATTAAATTTTATTTATATTAGGTCTTGAAACTCCATTTTTATAGTCATTTCAACACCTTTTATTATGAAATGTAGACGTACATGTCTACAAATCAATAGGCATGCATTCTTATGCTTTAGGCCTTAGGTTGATGCAAATATTGACCCCTTAAGCCTTGATAAATTTATTAAATTGATTTATCACCTCTCTCATGGGGGTAATATCATCATATACCTATTAAAAATTAAATATGAGATGTTTACCAACCACCTCTAGTAGCAAGTTCAAAACACAGTCCTCTTAAGCATATTGTATGTTATTTGGAGAAGGTGAAATTAAAAAGATCGTGGGGGAATAATGATGGAATTATAGAGAATTTTCAGGAATTTAAACATGATATATAATATTTATAAACATAATACAACCTATTAATAACCCCAAAACATTAAGAAATAATGATAATTACCTTACAAATATGCAAAAATGGAGTTTTCCTTGCTGAAAAAAATCACACATACCAAGTTTGGCTTGAATAAACATGTAGTATGATTTAATATACCATAAATATCTCACTAAATTTCCCATATGCATTTAATTTTCTTAAAACTTCCATTTTAAAGAAGAAAAATGAGCTTGTTAGGTTTGAAGGTAGTTTTGGAATACCCTAAAGTCTTAATGATTGTTAATAAAGGAGAGGGGATTGATATAAATACCAACACAAATATTTTTAAGATTATTAATACCCCATACTTTGAAAAATAAATTATTACCCAACTCTTTCTCTTCTGCCCATACCAAGCACTTGAAAACTACTCTTGTGAGCTTGTCAATGGAGTGATGGAGGAGAAGAAGCATGTTTGGAAATTTAAAAACTATGAGAGATTTAAAATAATTTATATGACATATTTAATACCAATATACACCTTTAAGGAATTTTCACCTACAATTGACCACCCCAAGTTCATACAAACTCATAAAACTACCCTTTTAGAGTAAAACCTAAACTATTATAATGTATAAACCATTATTCTAACTTATTCAGGAAATTATTACATTTAAAAATCATTTTATTACATTTAAAAATCATTTAATGGCATTTAAAAGTTCAATGTAACATGGATTTCATCTTTACCATCTTTGTAAGTGGACTAAAATCCCTTAAAAACATCTCCAAGTGTAAAGAAAGCTAGTGTATGTTAGATGTCCTCATGTGAAGATAATATATCAATCCAAGACATTATAGGAACTAAAAGTAATTATTATACATATGTTATAATTATCCATTAAATAAATTCACCTTAATAAGGCTTATTTTGGTCACAATATAAACCTAGGTTTCTCCAAAAACCTTAAACTTTACTAAAATAACTTAATTTCATCAAACAAGATTAGCAAACTTTAAACCAAGTGGAAAATTGAAATGACTTGACATATTAGACTACGTAACCTCTTAACACAACATGACATACCCCTAGGACCCACAAGATTAAATCTAAAGTCAATGGAAATCTTAGCAAAGATATTACCTTAAGCAATGATAACAAGACCTTAAAAATACCACTTGAAGAATATAAAAGAATGACAAAGCTATGAACAAGGTTGTGAAATATTGAAAAGAAAAGTTTCAAATTATAGGGGTGACGGTTTGACCTTTAAGGTCAAACTTGTCAACATTTTGGTGACTCATCTAGGAATTATGCCTGATATGATTATGCACCAATAAATTTACATCTCTTTTGGACTCACAGATTGTCTCACACATTCTAAAATGCACATGATCAAAAATTTACCTTGGATTAAATACTCTTGAACAATATAATATGACTGATTGACCTCCAACACAAGGACAAAGACACACAACAAGACAAAACAAGACAATACACATACCACATGTGTGATACAAAGCACTTAGGGAACATAAAAAAACATAAATAAATTACTATTAAAAAATAACCTACCAAGATTGGTCCTCCTAGATCAAATGTGAAATTTTTTATATCATCATATTCATGTAATAATCAAGGGTGTGGAACAAGCTAGCTCTTGAACATAGTGATTGATAGGAAATGCTTCTTATTTACAAACTCTCTTGGCATGTATTAAAGTGAGTAATCAACAACAAACCAGTCACCAATAAATACATATTCATCTTGTAATTCAAGACACACTTCATGTTTCTTGTTATATACATCCTAAAAAAATTATACTCCATCTAGGCATTGCCTTGGGTCTCTATAGAATTTTTAGGGACCTCATTCTTCTTATCATCTACTTTAATTTTATCAATCTCTTTAGTAAGCTTTGAATATTCAACCCAAGCTACATCATGGTCTTCAATGGGTGTTTCTTTATCAAAATCTTCATAAGCATCCTCTCTAATAGGAAATGTACCTCTGCAAAGGTATTCAATCTCTTGAATGGATTCAAGGTATTACTAAAAATCATCTTTTATCTCCTTTCCTTGGTTAATTTGAATAAGACCAAATTTAAGGGCATATTCATCCTTCTCCTCAAGAACTATATGGATGTCAAGAGTGTCAAACCTCTCTATGAAATCATTATGTGATTGGGATACAACCTATTAAGTCCAATTTCTTGCTCATGATGCCCAATAGGGTTTGGAACCAAAATTTCCTCATGAAATCTTACCTCATAATTAGTTATAATTTCATCTAATATCACCATGTCATCATTATTTTTCCTCAAAATATACCTCATGCTTCATCATATTAGTCTCCTCATATTGCTCTTCAAAATATCCAGTACTAGTGAACACTTCAATCTCTCTCATAAAGTCATGGTATAACTACTACCATGATTTCTCTTCATATTATTTATCAAGTCTCAATCTATGAGGACTATATAGATCTTCTTCTTCCTCCATAAATAATGGAAGCTCATTGGTCTAAGAGAGAGTTAACTCATCATGTTTTTCAAACTCTAAATCTGATTTTCTTTCTTTTCCCTCATGAAAAGGAATACCAATGATGAATTATTTATCATATTCACTCATAACATCTTCATTAAAGGTATATAGAGTCTCTTTTATATATACAACCTCATCAAGCCTCTCAATTAATACTAATTTATCTAACTTATTTGAAACTCTCATTTCCAACTAGATGTTCTTCTTCCCTCAAATCAATAGTTTCTCTTTGACAAGAGGAGAGGGTGGGAGGGCAAGAGAGCTCATTGGCTAGCTCAAGACTTGAAACATTATCCTTCCAACTTGGGATTTTGAGTTTAGGATTATTGAATTATTTTTGGAGAGTCTCTTGGGGAAGGAGGATATAATTCTAATTTTCTTTCTTCCACTCTACAATCAACTTATATTTCTCCCTCTTGGTCTTGAGCTTGTCCATGAAGAGTCTCTTTATAAGTTTGGAATTTATTTAGTATGGCTTCAAAAACCTCTAATTTCACTTGTTTTAGGCATGATTAATTCTTATTTTCCCATGAATCAACCACTATTTTCCAACTTGTAACTTTTGATTTAGGAGCATGCTCTAAAAGATGCATTATAATTTGAGGGTTGGATAAAGGATTTGATAAGCTTACAAGCTACCTTTGAGAATCATAATTTTTTTTATTTTGAATGGGCATGAAGGAATTATCTTGAGGAGTAATGGGAGTATATTTATCCATAAGAGTTTGCATAGTGTAACCAATAATCATAGCTCAAGAAGGCCTCCAATATGAAGTGATTTTGGATTCTTGAGGAAGGGTAGGTGTAGCTTAAATAAAACATGGAACACAAGAAGATTGAACAAGAATAGGAGATGATGGATGAGGTTTTTTGGGTTTTATCACTTGATTCTCCTACCTCACTAATCTATCTACCCACCATTGGATCATGGTTATCATTTTACACAACTCATAAGTCATAACATACTAATTTTCATCTTGAATTATTGTCCAAATAATCATCAACATCTATATTGTTTTCCTCAAATTCTCTATGATGTGAAAAGGAATCACATATAAATATTTATCCAAATATATCATCACCCCTTTAGAATTTAACATGTTTGTATTTAATACCAACAAGGATATTGTAGGTGAAACATAATCTTGAGTTCAAAATAGAGTAGGAGGTTATGATTATGACTACTACAAGTCTTGGTAAGGTTGACGAGGTATACAATTAGAATCATATGAAGGAAAAGTAGGATAGTCATAAGATTTATATGATTTAATATAATAATAGTAAAACTAATTAGGATCATGATAATTCCCATTATAGGGTTGATAAGGAAGTATACATGAAAATTATCTTCATACCCAAATTTTAAACTTTATCAAGATAGTGAATTAAAAACACAACTTAATTAAAATAGTGTCTAGGATGTTAGAACTAGTTGATTGAGCTTTAAGATAACATTGATGTTTTTAATTCCTTTAAAGTTTGACACATAGAATAATACCACCAACAATAATTCTATTTCTTTAAACTTGGGTCCCATTAGGTATTCCAAAAACTATTATCTACTCAAACATACACCCTTATGAAGGTTGTTTCAAGCCATCACAATTTGAAACAACATGAAGACAATCCTAGGCTATGGGAGGCCTAGTAGGTGGATTGAATCTCTATATTCTAAGTCTATCTTCCCTTGATGTATCAGTCAATATCTCTACACTACACTGCCAACCTATAAAGAAAAAGGAAGGAAGATAAACTAAAAAAAACTATCTAACTGAGGTGATGCACCAAAATGTGTCCTTCACTTATCTAATATGCACTAAAATTTTTGAATAATTACATGAACCTAATTTCCATACTCAATTAAAGGTTCTCCGAACATAAATATTTCACATAGAAGCTTATCTTAGTGCATGATCTAAGGTAGTTGATCAATAGGTATCTCAAATACACTAAGGAAGGATTACACTTGCCATACACACTAAGATATTCAATCACACTATGAAACCTATAAGGATTATTAACCACATGAAAATAGGTGAAGAGGAGAGGACAAATGTGAGAAATAATTAATTATCACTAACATTCATCTACAAACCATGAACATACACTAGTCATAAGCATTAAGGAGGCATGAATTCAATATTATTAATTTCATAGAGCCAAGTACAAATGTTTTTTTAAGTAGGGATCTACCACAACTAAGTTTAAGGATCAATATAAAATACAAAAATATTTCTCACTTATATAAAAGTAAGAGAGGAGAGAGAGAGGAGAGAGAGAGAGAGAGAGAGAGAGAGGAGAGAGAGAGAGAGAGAGAGAGAGAGAGAGAGAGAGAGAGGAGGAGAGAGAGAGAGAGAGGAGGAGAGAGAGGAGAGATGAGGAGAGAAGAGAGAGAGAGAGAGAGAGAAGAGAGAGAAGAGAGAAATAAGGTAACCCCAAAACTAGGGGTGAGCCATCCATATAGTCCTCCTCCAAATAAAATGTAGTACATGCTATTTTATCTATTTTTTTATCTTATATAATGGCATATAAATAGATATGATCATTCTTTGGAAGCTTTAATAAGTTATAAGCATTGGTTAGAGTAGTCTGACCAATTAAATTGCCTAAATCCTTGGTTGCACACCCTATATACTTGATGAAGAAGTATCTTCCTTGAAAATAGGGTCTCTATGTCTTGGTCAAGTCTTCAACCAAATCCATTGAATACTTCTCCTCATACATTTATAAGGTTTCTCAACATTTCTAGGGTTATTAGAAGACTCTTGATTCATCTTTGACTTTGTCTCCTTAACTAGGCATAGGAGAAGATAAAGTCTCCTTAAGGATGTTGAATACTATTTCAAGAATTTGATTTATTCATACACAAAACATATAGCCTTTTCTTGATTTATTAGGAATAGAAGACAAATATCAACATCAATAAAGCCTTTTTGAAGAGCTTCTATACATTATTTTGGTTGATTCATCACTTAAAATACATTTTCCTCTCTCCATCATGGCATTAAAGGTGAGAAAACATGATTTTACTTTTAATATATATATTTACCTCCATGGATGGACTCTAAACATTATAAAAGACTTAAAAAAAGACACTTGGATCCATAAAATATCTTAAAATATGTGATTTTGCTCTTATAGCTTGCTTTTCAACATATTCATTATAGCCATCTATTGATGCCCCTAAATATACCATAAGTGCTCTTAGTGTTTAGAGAACACTTATAATTTTATAATCCTAAGAATTTTAGAACATGATTTTTAGGTATTTGGAAATTGTAGTGCCTATGGTGAAATAGTAGCAAAGCAAAGTAGACTGTTCCACAATATTTATATGATTTGGTGTTTGAGAACCACCTTGATACAAGACTTTATGAATTTTGACCAAAGCTCAAAGCTACACTAATCTAAATTAATATTTGAAAATGATATCTAAGATACAATGAGTTATTTATAAAAAATAAGGTAAAATAGAAGAGTAAGGTAGAAAGGGAAAAAAATGTGACTATTGATCCTTATCTTAAACACCATGACAAATTTTCAATTACTTGAACATGCATTTAAACTAGTATGTAATGAAAAATAGATGATTCTCAGTTTTCACTACAAACCAAGAAAACTTCTAAGGATAAATTTAAAATGCAAGTAATATCCAAGTATTCTTTAATGGTTTGCTATTACAACCTAGATAGATAATGCACAACTTTGATGTAGAACAAATTAAAGTGAAATGGCTATGATCTTTTCAAAATCATCTAATGTATCATAGATTAGGAACCCCTATAACAAGAATTTAATTCAATATTAAAATATAATCATTCAAATTTGAGATCTAGACAAGAAATTGAGAGAAAATCTAGTAACCCTGAACACAACCATATAGACAAACTTTTTAGAATTCCTTACATGTATTAACTATTTCAATTATATATTTTTTTCTCAAAAATCTCTCCCTTTATAAAATGGTATCACTACCTATTTATAGAAAACATAAGAAGTATATCAATCAATTTTCAAGATACATATGTGGAGAATAAGGACAACTATCCTTTCATGAAAAATTCTAGAATACATATGACTTTCTATGTTGGATTGACCTAGAAATATATATGGTAACAAACTAGCATATATTTATAGAATAGAATATTCTATTTTAAAAATGCATGAAAAATTATAATCAATATAATCTTCTATTGAGTTGATAGTGGGCCCTCTGGTTACCTTTGTTTGAGGATGTTCTTGGCCTTAGTGTATTGTTCATTGATCAATTCCAAATTTACTACAAGCTTCATTAAACATCTATTCTCCTGGTCTACTAGCTTGTTGAATTCTTTATCATTTCTAGCCATGGCTTCCTTTATGTTTCTAGATTCTACAATTTACTCCCATGAATTTAAGATGATTTCCATTATCTTTTTATTCTCATAGCTAGATTGGCCTTGTCTCCTTCCCTTTGATCTCTTGAATGGTTGTAGTATCTCTCTATTTGAATTATTCATCATCTATTAACCTAATGGTAGTGGGTTGTGAATGCTCTATTATAATGGGTTATTAGGAGTTTTTTCAGTTTTGTTCATCAAAATCTCAACTTCCTTCATAATTTTACTAACATTATTGTGCCATGTGATCAATTCTTGTACCTTATCCACAACAATTCCTAGGACTGCACTCAAGTGTCTTAGGCTAATAGTTTTTGAATTATGGGATCTATCTTCATACTTGCATGTTGATGAGCTCATTTATTTGATATTTTGAAGCTTACCATTGGATGACTAAAACTTTGGCTAATTCATCTTGTTGTGTTAAGGAACTCTACCTAAGTTATATGGCCTCCAAAGCTTAAAAACATGTCAAAGAATGATTCACTCAGCATTTTTATCATATTTTCAGGCATAGAGATGATGACTTGGGTTTATAAGTCCTGATTTTCCTTTTCCAAGTTGTAAATCCTTTGCTTCATCTCTATAATTCCTATTATGGCCTATGATAATTGAGCCCAACTAGGCTCTTCACATATTCTTGGTGAATGGGATGTTCTCCCAATTCTTGTCCTCCCACTAGAGTTAGGCCTACAAATGGTTCTACCTTTTGGAAGGTGAACTCTTATATACGCACCATAGTTTTTCCAGTGGTAATCATTTCTACCCCTAAGGTGTCTAGATTGAAATGGACTATAGTGGTGGGATCTATGAACTTGGTGGTTTCTATAATCTTAAACTTTACACTAATTGATTCTTCTAGAGCATCCATTTTCTTACCACCAACCCCTTGAATCTCCACTAGTCTTCTCTATACTTGTTCTTTCATCATTTCAATTATCCATGGTTGAAGGTCCTCATGCACATCAATACTAATATTTTGTGTTAATTCACATGAATGGGCCATAGAGGAAATATTTTGGAGTTTCACATAAATGAACCAATCTGGAATGACTAGCCCCTAGATAGGGAACTCATCACTGAATAAATTTATGTCCTAGGCTAGATGGACAAATGGAAGTTTTGGCTTCTTGGATTTGGTAGGGACAAGGGTTAACTTTGTCTTCCTCTTCCTTTGAGTTATGGTTGGAACTAGGACCAATGTAGGTTATTTTCCCTTATCCTTTTCAATACCCTCCATTTTTTCATGGGTTATTTCAATTTTTCCTACTTGGATGCCAAGTTCTTCATCTATTTCATCTCTATTTGAACTATAGGTTTATACAAGAATTTTGAAAAAACCTTCAACTATGTCATATGGCTCAAGAGCCACCATGTCTACATTTTCCATTAAATATGGTGGTTTTTGTGTAGGTCCTAAAGATAAGGCTACCTCACCTGACCTTTCTTCCAATTTCTTGTTACTAAGGTCCTAAGGTTGTGGTAGTTCCACTTAAGGAGGTGAAAATGGCACTCTAGAGGTGGAAGGAAGCATAGGATATTGTAGAGGATGCATTTTCCAAATGTTCTATGTTGGTTTTCTTTCATTTTCTAGTCTATTTTCTAATTTGGCATTGCATTCCTTGAGTATGAATATCACTTCTTCAAATCTACTTGACTTGGTGTATACATGGTCATATACCCCAAGATGGTGTTCATATACTAGCTTAGGCAATTTATTTTCTTTAAAATGGTCCCTCACTACCCCTTTAAGATCCCACATCCTTAATTCATCCATTTGGAAGATAAAATCTTCTCTCTACCTATACATGATGTCTACTTGTTTCCAGTCTTGTAATGTGGTCCTTTTAATTATAAATGGAAATGGGTGGAGGAGGCCTTTCTTATTTTCCTTTCATACCCCATTAATTGAATTAATGAGTTGGAAGGTGATTTCTTGTTCAACTAGCTTATTTAGAACATATATAGGCAACCTATATGGTGGGTACATGTTTCACTTAATTCTAATCATAGTGTAGTTGGGATAATACCATATATCCCCCATCATCTCCACATACCTTTTGATCAAGGGGTACATCATAGGCATAAGTGATCTATTTATAGCTTCAACCAAATTTGTATAAATTAAATCAAAAATTAATTACATATGGATCCTATATTTTAAAATATGTATCTTAAAATAATGATGGGAGATGGTGATTCTACTACTAGGAAACTAGTTTTTGATGCTAGGAATTGGGTGGAAACAAGTAAGGCATCAAGTAAATAAGACATCATAAAGAACTGCTTGTTGGTATTCCTTTTAATGGCTGAAAATTGGCAACATAAATGAATGCTTATCATGTCTCTAATAGGAGGGGTGAGTTATTGATCTATCAAGAAATACACATAGGAAACCCAGGTGGGGTTGCATAGGTGGTTATGACAGCCCCTAAAATCCTATTTAGTAAAGTCATGACAACCCTAATTCCATCCCTAAATTGAGAAATTATAATCCTTCCCTAGTAATCTTTGAATACATGATTTCCTTGGTTGAGCCATGGTCTAAGGATACTGCCAAAGTCATTTTGGATGGTCTAATTCTTGATTAAAGCAAACTCAATATGGGATCATGGGAGTTTGTAGTAACCCTCAAAGGATATAGGGGAAACATAAGCAATCCTAATAGATGTTCGATAATGAAAAATATATTCATCATCTATTCTATGATCAAAAAAAAGTAGAGCAAGTGCATTGATATGATAAAGTACCTCAGGTTTAGCATCTACATGATGAAGGCCAACTAATTGCATAATGACCATGTCTTGGTATTTGGTGTTGACTTCCTCAATTCTCCTTTCATTCTGAGTGAGGGGCTTCATCTCTTTTATGGCAAAGAAGATTTTAGAATAATTCTTACACCCTTTGTTTAATGCTATGGTATCCAATTTTGTGTCCTTAAAAATATGACCCACATGATCTATAGATAGGTAAATCTCTATTTCTTTTCTCCATTATTGCCTTCTTGATTCCATTATTTCCCAAACTTTTAGATTGTGTAACACCAATTTCACAGAGATCTCTAGATTATTTTTCTTCAACTTGGAATTACTTTGGCTAGACTAAGGTATAAGTGATCACAAGTTCAATGCTTTGTGCTAAGTTTGAAGTTTCCTAGAGCTTTAATGATAGAGTTGATTTAGACCTAGGTTCATTCATGTCTTTTATTTGATTAAGACTTGTGAGTTTATACCTTTGCATTCCAATATGGATGAAATGTAATTTTTTTAATCTTTTGCTTATGTGGATCCTATAAGGCATCCATTTGGCATCTTTTCATGGCATTTTTCATAATTAATTCAAGGACAACTAACCATTGATGATAATCTTAAGTCTTTAACCTCATTGGTCATTACAAGTACCATGTTTTGTGGTTATGCCACTTGGCATACTCTTACACCCATAAAGTTTAAATGCTTGACCTTATTCCACATGTCAAGCCCTTAGGTCTCCTAGGTTCCACTCAAATATCTCATACCATTGGATCATGCTTGTATGATTAGGTGAGATTTGTAAGATCCTATAAAACACATAGAGTTTAAGTTAATTCCATAGATCATGTAAATTTAGGACTTGGGCTAAATTTTTAATCATAATTTCATTTCATATTAATAAATACTTAAAAATTTAGGATAAATCCATTTATGTTAAGGATTTTATCTAAATATCAAAAGGAACCTTGTTAAAACATTTAAAAATGTCCCCTTTGTCTAGGTAAAATATTAAACCATGTTAAAATTGTTGGTATCTCTAATGTCATAGACATCATCATGATTATCAAATGATCTGAGTGAGAATGTCAATTTTAAACCCATGAGATTATTGTAGATGGATGTGAGGGTACCATATGGCATCCTTGTGATGATTCTTAGGATCTTAGATTCATCCCACTCTATTGTATTAGGCATGTATGATGAAGTGAGGGAATTTGGATGATGATCTGAGTAGTCACATGCTATTGGATAAATTTAATAAGTGGGACTCTCTACCAATGAAGCTTGGAAAAAATGATTTACACTTGGCATCTTCATGGAGTTTTGATTTTTCAATCTTCACCTCTCACCATTAGATTGGATCCTATGGTGAAGCAAGGATTATAGATCTTTGTAAGGTGCCTTTATTTTAAATCAATTTCAAGACCTTCCTCACTCCATTAGATTGGACCCTATGGTGAAGTGAGGATCATCAGATCTACAATCAAGCATGAAGGTTAAGTTAAGACTTGATATTAATAAGGATTTAGACCAAAGTCTTAACTATAGGGTTTGTTTGTGTTAATAAATAGGAATGAGCCCTTAGGATTAAAACATGGGATAAACATTAATAAAAGGGGATCGATTAGGAAATAAAAAGGGACCTTTCAGAACCATTTCAAAACATGGTTAAAATTAGCTAGGGTGTTAAAGGGGAAATATGTAATGACATAGGTATAATTTTGTATTAAGGTTTGGTTATGCTAATAAACATGACCAAACCTTAATATAAAATTATACTTAGGTCTAACTTAGGATAAAGTGTTCCCTTTAAATTTATCCTACCAAATTTTGAATTCAAACCAAAGAGTTTTTAGACTTAGGTTTTTGTTAAAGAGGGTCCAACATTTAATTTTTATAGATTAAAGGTTATTGAAACCTAGCCTAAAATCAAGTGGTGAATTATTAGTCAATACATGCTAGTGCCTTCTTTATTGAACCTACATTTCTCACAAATAGGATAAACCATTAGTAAAATCATGCATATTAAAACTTAATTGCAATAAAATATGATACCCTATCATAATGGATTGCCTTTAATTTCCACAAAAACCTAGGAACACAACAATGCTTTTAATAACAAGGTTCAAAAACATCTCAAAGGCCCTAATTTTCAAAATTAGGGGTATGTTGGCCTCAAAACCATCAAAATAAGTAAGCTTCCTTATGTGGAATAAAGTATAGATTATATTGGAGAAATAAAGACATATTTAAAGACCTAGTATCCCCTTATAGCTCCATGTCAATTTTTAGGACCTGACTCTGAGTGGAAGTATATTTTTTTAGCTCATTTTCTCTCTCCAATTAAGCCTAATTATGCCTCCTTGCCTAGAAACTAAGCTTTTTCTCCACGTCTCCCACATGTGTAAAACCCCAAGTAAGTGTGTGATTAAAATTATCCATTCTAATACTATCCTCCATGATAATTTTAGTATTTGTGGAAGTTTGATAAAGTAGGTGATTTAACTTATTTGGGAATAATGGAGTGTTATTCCTATTTTAGTTAAGGGTTTTGATTAATAAATTAGTACATAATATAGAAATAAATATATTCTTCATTTTTAAAACTATTTTTATTTTTCACCTTTCTAAAAATAGAAATAAATAAGAACAAATATAACTTAGCTAGAAAAAAGACTATGACAATTGATACAGAGGTTGAAAATGACTATGCAGGAATAGGAAGGTGTTGTGAACCTAAATCTAGATTTCATTGGGTGAAAGGATAAGAGAACTAAAAAGTGGACACTTTAGGTCTAAACTACTATCCATTCCTAATTTTTTCTCCAAACTAATAATAAAGACCTAATTTTTTTTGGGTAGTTACGTTGTGCTTGTGTGAGCATGCTTATGAAAAACTGAGCACTAGTTGTTGATGGAACTCACTGTGGAGCTGATTTTGTCTTCAACCCCTAACCTTCCATCATGATTGATAAAAAAAAATTGAGTCACTTTATAAATAGGGGTTTAATTTCAAATATGTACTAAACATGTAATCTACACCCCTTATGTGGGCACACTGCCTACATACCAATACTTTGAAGAGGGATCAATCCATATGTAGTTCTCCCATCTAGTGTGCTTTATAGTATAGTGTGATGTGGATGTAAATGAAAAATTGATAATTTTTGAGGTGGCTAGGGACTAGTATGAAAATATGATTGGTTTGTAGTTGTGTTGGGTAATTGTGTGCAAATAATAAGGAAGTTTACCTTAGTGATTTGTTTGTATTCTTGCTTGCTTTGTAAGTTTTGTAACATCCTTTATAAATGAGATTTAAATGGGATTTTATAGGTAATAATTGGTCATGGGTTAGATGTATTCATGCTAGGCTGACCTAATTAAGGATAAGTATTGAATGGAAATGACCATTTGAGCTCAAAGTGGAAATGGATAGGACTTCTAAAAATAGGACACTTCTCTATGGGGCACCATAGTCTATATGTGACACTCTTGTCCTATAGACTTAGGACCTAGGGGAATAGGATTGACATGGAGAATACTATTTGGTTTAGGTGAAAGGACCATTTAGAAGGTTCTATATGACTAGAAATGAGTTAAAAGGTGTTTATAAGGGTTTGAAAAGCATGTAAAAAGGATTTATGGATGGTGTTTCATAAACCACACTCAAACTACCAATTTAGACATTTTATATAACTACATTTATCCTCGCTTTATTCTAGTGATGTAGTAAATCAAAATACTAAGATAAAGGAAAAATAGAAAGCGTACTTAAACTTACCTTCAAGGGTGAAGCCCATGAAGATGTGTGATTTTGAGTGTGTGTAGATACATTACAACATGAAGCATAAATAAGTAAAGAGAAAATAAGGATTAGATCAATTCTTACTAGACCTGTTATTTTAAAATATATATATATATATATATATATATATATATGTTGGATAAAAGAGAGAGGAAGAGAAAGGAATGAATACATCTCACTAGGTACGTGAACCAATAGAAAAATTGTGATGTTGAGTGATGTCAAGTATGTGTTTTACCAAGAGTGATATCATGAATAGAACTTTAGTGCTTAATTCCCTAAGGGTGGCTCAAGAATATAAAGGTTGACCCTTTGGATCCATCATCACCCACTATATAGTGAAACTATGTGATCATGCATGTGTTAATTAATGTTTGGACTATGTGTCCAATCCCTATGAGTAGGTGGATCAAGAATACAAAGGCTAGCTAGTCTTTTGGCTCCATCATTTACCACTAAGTATAAACTATGAATTGATACTAGTATGAATGTGTGTTGTATGATATGGAGCATGAAGCCCATGAATGCTCTATAATCTCACAATGTGGCATGGATATCCAAATGTGTATTTAAAACTAGGCTAATCTTGGCCACTCTAAAAGGTGGAGATTAGGCTTGTATGAAACCCACTCTAAAATTATGTTAACCACCTATAGATGGAATAAGGCACATCACTACTGAGAATAACTAGGTAACATAATGAATTGGAAAGAAAATAAGGTAAATGTGGCATGCACATTGCCCCTAATTATTGGTGTTTATAACATGGATTTTGATCTGGAAGTTGTACCAAATACCCAATCTAAAACTAGAAGTGAGATCCATTATGTCGCACATGATGCCCCTATATCTAGATAATCTAAGTAAAATTGTACTAAAACTACCCAATCTAAACTAGATTATAGCTAAAAAAACTATAATTGACCTTACATTTATATATATTTTTTTTAAAAATGGGTTTTTACCTATTTAGATAGGAGCACCAAAAAGTGAACACTTTGTTATAGGTCACTATAGTTTGAATGGGGCACTCTTATCTTTTACTATTTATAATGATTGTTTTATGTTTATCCCTATTTTATTGGTATATTTTGCATGTTTTGAATTTTTATCATTATTTTTAGTGTTTTGAAAAATAATTTTGACTGATAGAGGGCTCTAATCTCTATGACAAAACCCCTATTTGTTTCCCCCTCTTCTAAGGTTAGGAATGAAGAACCTGTATTGACTACCCTCAGAAGAAAGAGCCTTACAAGTGTTTTATGATATGAAATACATAATATAAAAATGGTAATCCAAAATATGTTTCAAGATATAGCATAGTTTGTTTAGATAATGTTAGATCAATAGGGGTATGCCTAGATAGATGTAACAATGTAATAACATGTGTAGTATACTAAACTGAAACTAAAAATCTAGTTAAATTTCAAGAAGGGATGGAGCATGATGTCCATCATGGCACCTAAAAAGGAAATATAATGCATTATGTGGATCATGGCATTGAAAAAAACTAATAAGTAGATAAACAAATAAGCATGCAAGGTAAGAAGCATATAAAAGAGGCCAAGGGTCCAAGAAAACAAGGGACATGAGCACATGTCACTCAAACTATGAAAGCAAGCATGCAAGGCATGTTCGAATTCCCACATACACATATAATTTCAAACAAGAAATATTGGCATGAGGGCCAAAAACACATAAAAAAATTACAAGGAAAGGACATTGGCAAATGTCCTAAGGCACACACAAGTAAAAAAATAGGAACTGAGAAATGCAATCATATATAGCTACTCAAATAAAGAAAGGAGGGCATGTAAAGGCTAGAAATACTATCACATCTAAGTGATCAAATCAAGAAGTGAAAGTATGCAAAACATGTCATACAAGACTATCTAGATGCTAAGAAATACACAAGTGTTATATACTAGTGAGTGTCGATAGAATAATCTATGTAGACTAGTAAGTAATGTACATCAACATGATAACTAGAGTGTGTGGTATAGGAATCACATAACTTGGATGGTGTAGTCATGTAGAAGATAACCCCAGTGGGTAGGTATGTCAATGTATGTCTTGAATGTAAAAGTAGGATGCCCCCTTAATGGGTAGAGTGAAGCAATAAAGGATTTGGGTGTTACTACACACACTCAAATAAGATCAAGTAAAGCATGGTAATGTAGATAAATTAACAAATAATAGCATAGAATAACAAAATGTAAATCAATCATGGTAGTAGAAATTTAAAGCATGGATAATGCATATAATTGAATTTTTTTGGTGTTTTGAGTTATTTGAATGTTTTTATATTTTGACATGTTATATTATTTTTGGTATTTTGAAATAAGCTATGTATAAGTAAGAAAAAAGACACTATATACAAGTAAGATGATAAATTATGTACAAGAAATATTGAGAAGAAATGATACTAACCGATGAGTCTCATAAGAGACTCCCTATCATGGTGTCCTATATCAAGGAGAGGGATCATGGATGATCATGATGAAAAATGGAATGGTTGATATTGTGACTTTAAAATCTATGTATTTTGTAAGTTCTCTAAAATATTTATACTAGAAACTGACTATGGGGTCCCACTATAACTTTGAGAAATGGATGAAAATGTGGGGCTCTTGAGGACCGATCTAGTAGTAAAAGAAGCTCTCTAAAAATGTGCTCTATGTGTATAGGCATGAGACCTTAATGATATTACCATAGGTGTGAATAATGTAGCTAAAAACTATCTAGAGTCTTAAAAATGTCATTAATGTAGTGGTCACTCTAAACGAGGGCTCTGTGGAAGTGTATGAACTCTCTATGCTAGCTATGGATGGTTATTTGGAACTAGGAATGTTAGTTTTTAGTAGAAACGGATGTAAGATATCACTCTATGCATATTAGCCCTATGTCTACTATATCAATATCTAAACCTTGATGGCCCATTGAATAAGTGGACATACTGCTCATGCTATATATGAATATGACTTGTATCTGATGTTATCTATGGTGCACTAAGTTTAGTTGTAGATGGAGAATCTGTAAGATGTAACCTTAATGGATGCATAACTAAAGCTACGTGATATGAATAAGTCTTATATATTTGCAATCATAGTGGATTGTTATGTGAAATAACACCATGTGGCCTCTATTGTGATGTGTATGTTTGATAAATAGATCTATATAGAACTGTAACCTATGATAGGGGCTCATCTAATCTCAATTGTAGTGGGTTGCTATATGAAATAGGTCCCTAAAAACTTAGTTATAGTGAATATATATTTAGAGTAGTACTCTATTATGTGGGTTCATCTAATCTTAATTGTAGTGGGTTACTACATAAGATAAGACTATGAAAAATTATATTATAGTGCCTAGGGCTGTGTTAGATATGTATATGGAACTGTACTATGTACTCCATGGAATACACTACTATATGTAGGCTACTCTCACTGTACTAGTCTCCAAACCCTCTGAGTAGGTGGGATAGGAGATCTCCTATGAGGCTCTATCCTAGAAACCACATTACTCTCATCATGAATCACTAATGATTCCTATGAAAGAATGTATTGGGATGGCTCAGTCATGGAGGAATGAAATCTATGGATCCATTATGGAAGAGATATTAGTGCCCTCATGTGAATGCTATAATTTCATTATCAACACATCTATTAATACAATCCTTGAGTCTATAATAATCATTATCTCTATGTCCACAGATATGATGATAGTTACAAAAAGGGTGATGTGGTTGTCTATGTAAGAGATGTGGATATAAATGATGAGTAGAAGGCAATATGATTAACCTCCTAATGATCAGTGTTGATAATATGATATATGGGCTATACCATTCTAAATCAAATTATAGTGGTGCCCTATTGATTCTATGCAGTGTATATTATAGGTGGTGCTCTAAAAACTAGCTCTCTATTCTTAACTAGTTGCTTTTATGGCTATGGTCTCCTATCTTGTTTCAGACATGGTGGATGCTATGTTCTAGGAGTTTTAGATGGAGGTAATGTTGTGAAATCTAGAGTAAGTTGATCAACTGAATCTAACTCAATTAATTACAATTTTTTCTCCAAGGATAAAATTATATAATATAAGTTCTTAAAAGAGGACTATATTTGATATATGGTTGGTGATACCCCTTAATAAAGATATGATGGACCTCTACATATTTTGTTTTATAGATCAATCATAACCTACAAGTCTTAAATTATAAGATATAATCACTAACTGGCTCTGAAGGATTGTGATGCAATATGGCAAGTTTCTCATATGTAACATGAGGACCCATGTTTTATATGTAATATCTAATAAATTTATCCTCCAAGTCATCATATATATGCAAGGAACAAATATGTATTAGATGAAATAACCAATTCTATGCATTACCCACTAATGTCTGCTAGATCAACTTAAGTAGAATCAAAGGACTCATATGAGATGGAAAAGCCTTTTAAAAGGATTTAAGGTGTATGAATAGATTTCCAATTAACTTAAATTGAGGAAATTATAATATATGTAAGTGCTTAGGCAATAAAGCTTTGAAAAATGTACAAAATTTTTTACAAAAATCAAAATTTTGAAATTGAATTTTTTCACAAAAATGTGAAGGAAAAACCCTAGGGGTGCCTCGGGTTTGAGATTTGTTAGAAGTAAGTTAGGTTCACCAAATGTTTTAACTTATTTAGTAATAATGGAGTGTTATTCATATTTTATTTAAGGGTATAGATTAATAAATTATTATAGAATATATAATAAATACAATCCTAATTTGTATAACTATTTGTCTTTTTCACCTTTCTAAAAATAATAATAAATAAGAAGAAATATAACTTAACTAGAAAACAAAATGAGATGGATAATATAAAGATTGAAAATGGATATGTAGGATTGGGAAGGTGTTGTGAACCTAAATATAGATTTCATTGGTTGAAAGGATAGGAGAACCTAAAAGTGGATGCTTTGGTGTCTAGTGATGTTGTATGTTCTTACCATTTTTGTACAAATTGATCATAGAGACCTAAAACTTTTTGGATAATTGCATTGTGCATGTGTGAGTGTGACTATGAAAAATCAAGTGATGGTTGTTGATGAAACTCACTATTGAGCTGATTTTGTCTTCAAAACATATCCTTCCATCATGCTTGATAAAACAATATTTGAGTCACTTGAGAAAGAGGGGGGTTAGTGTGAAAGATGTATTGAATATGCAATCCACACCCTATATGTGGGCACACTATGTATAAACTAATAATGTAAAGAGGGATCAAGCCATATGTATTTCTCCCACCTAGTGTGCTTTGTGAAATAATGTGATGTATATGTAAATGCCAAATTGATAGTGTATGGAGTGGTTAGGAACTAGTATGGGGATTTGCGTAGGTTTGCAGTTGTGTTGGATGACTATGTGAAAAGAATAGGGAAGTTTAACTTAGTGATTTATTTGTATTCTTTCTTGATTTTTAAGTTTTATCACCTCCTTTGTAAATGATATTTTAGTGGGATTTTATATGGAATAATTAGTCATGGGTCAGATGTATTCATGCTAGGCTAACCTAATTAAGCATAAGGACTAGATGAAAATGACCATTGGGGATCAAGGTGAAAATAAATAGGACCACCAAAAATTGTAAACTTTTATATGGGCTACTATAGTCCAAATGGCATGTTCTTATCCTATAGGCTTAGGTAATCCATAAACTGGCACTTATTTCTGTGCAAAAATTATTTACCTTGTATCCTTTCATCAAATTACATAATTTCCAAAAAAATTCAAGGAAAAAAAATTGAATATGAATTTTTATTGTATTTTATCTATTTTTAAATTCAATATTTATTAATGAACATAATCAATCAAAATATGGAAATATAATGCACAAATAGAGTCAACTCACAATAAGTACATGATAACAGAGTTTGACAATGCCTACATCTCTGGGTTTGCTTATAATACAAATAATCCATTTCCTTGAAAGGTGAGTACATGGCCAATTCATAATTATTTTCAAATTTATACTCTATTATTTTACACAAATCAAAAAATAGAGCTTTATAAAGTCCCGATATACCCATGAACAGACCTTCCACCTTACTATCATGCGAATGTAATCTCGCAATCCTATGGATTTCCACCAATGGTCTTAAAGATAGACTTATAAAATGGTCTTAATAAAATCATGATAGGGATTCAACATACCATTGAAATCATCTTGGAGTCTAGGACAAATTCTTAGTTTACACTGAGAAGTGAAAATCTCTCTAAGTCCTTCAAAACCTAGGATATATGCAGACTAGTCTCTATATTGGCCATTACATAATCTACAAAGCTTCACTTTGAGGCATTTAAAATGAAATAAAATGACCTAAAATCTAGACACTAATAATATTTATATAATCATTTATATTTTAATATTTTTGACTCTCAACTTTTGGCTCTGGCTCTTAGCTCTCAGCTTTGGCTCTTCAGCTCTTAGCTCTGGCTCTTCAGCTCTTAGCTCTTCAGCTCTCAACTCTAGCTTTTCAGATCTTAGCTCTTTAGCTCTACCATGAGATATTTTAGACTTTGGAATGAATTCATTGAATTCCAATTCTAATTTCTAATTATTTCTAAATAACCCCTCACACGTTTATATACTTTTGGGAGGTCCACTTTTCTTGATTGGGATGATTATCCACAATCTTTTAAAATAAATTTCTTAATTATCCCATACACAATTTTTATGCTATTTTAAATTATCCATTACATTTAAAAATATGGGGTGATAATTATTGCCCAATTTATGATGGAATATGTTTATCCTCAAATATTAAAGACTTGGGTCGAATCATATTTCCATGTCACTTTATTTCCACATCATCGAATTTAACCATAACTTTGACTCATCATAACTTGCATATACGAACTCTATTTTTTGAATCATAAAATATGATAAAAATATATCAATGAGATATACACCATGGAACTAATTTGGAAACATTAAAATTTGGTAAATTTATTTAGTTTGACCAGCTTTGACCACTTGTTGATTTGTTTTGACCAAAACTTTGACCAACTACACCAAGAGCATACAAGTTCTATTTTTGAAGTTCTACATACTATTGGAAAGGTATCAATGGGACCTACACAATGGTGTAGGTTTTGGTCTAATTTGGGACCTTTTCTAAATTGACATTTAGATCAATCCTCCCTACTAAGAAGGCTATTGGTCCACCAAAAGCTGGTACCTAATTGAAATGCCAGTCAATTTTGATGATACTCCAATGGGTCTTATCAGTCTACTCAAGTTTCACAACTATGCCTAAAATTATTGGAAAAATAAATTGATCACATCATCTACAAATATTTTACTATTGTATGACCATCAATAGCCTCTACACATAACTAGGATGTGATGACTTCCTCTATTGCGTGGCTTCATAAGAACCTCTACATAGATAAGCCTAGTGATCTCTTCTACTACTGCTAAATGGTCCTTTATAATATATCAAGTACAGAACACAAGTCATAGAATATTTAAAAATATGATTAATAACTCAAAAACATAAAAATCCCAAAAATAAGGCATGAGTTATACTAAATCTTGAAACTGTCAATAAGGTCATAATATATTAAACCATCTACCCACTATCACATCTTGTAAGTGATGAACTGCAAAACACTGAAACAATCACAAATGCAACTACATTAAAAGTTTTTCAATGTAAATAAAATACAATATTGGTTGTGACCACGTCACAATATATTACCTCAATGGGTCTTATCATGTATCGAATCACAAATATGTCATAAATGGATGCATTCTAAAATAGTATTTATTTTAAAACAAGTACTGAAGGAAAGTTAAATCCTATCCGATAACCTATGCAACTACTATAAAATATCCCAAATTGATTAATGAGTTAAATTCCTTATCATTTCAATAGGAAAATCATAAAGATAACATTATAGATTTTAAAAATATAGATTTCAAAATATAAGTGTGAGAATTAAAAACTTCACATGATAAACCTATCTCGAAGTGTTCCCACTATAGTAGCTCTAAAATGCATATATCAAAGCATGGGTAAATTTACTTTGTCAACATAAAAAAAGGATCCCAAAAATTTCTTTGAAACATAAATGCATATACCAATCCACTAATCATAACATCATGAAATTAATAAATTGTTTACTAACCCTTTTAATCAGACTCTTCTATTTAAAGTGTTCAATTTCTTTAGTGGATTTATTGACATCTACATGGGTTGATTAAATAAAAAATCCATTAATTACCTTATCAAAATGTTTATAAACCATGTTTTTCTTACCATTATCAAGATGGTGGGATGGTTAAAGTTTCCAACACTTCTTAACCTAATGTCCACTCATGTGACAATACATATAAACATCCCTCTTCTTAGGTGAGGTCACTCGTTTACCATTTCTTGCTTTGCCAGTATGAGAATGGTCTTTATCACCTACAAGTTAATTCAATAATGCTTGTCTTTTCCAACAATATGTGGCACAATTATTATTCAGTCATAAAATGTATAAGGAAAAGAATGCAACATCTTTTGAATAACAAAACCAAATTTATTATATGGCAAAAATGAATTAGAAGTCTTTGAATTCACATTCCTATTGGTGATTTTTATGCTTTAATAATGAGGATGTGGAATATCAATACATATTTTACCTAATTTCTTACACCATTCATCATTCTTTCACAAGGAGAAATTTTACTCTACTAGTGGCCTCAAATCTTGGATGTCATAAGATTTTCCTCTTTCAGCAATGGAGGAACTCTCTCTAATATCCATTTTATCACTAGCATAACCCAATCCTACATGGTGATGTCTATGCTCTACTTATATTGGGTTAGCAATACCTTGGCCAATCTTACCAATGCCCCTTCCATCAAATCCCATTTTTAATAATAGTTTAGATCTAATTCCCTTAGTGTGTTTCTCAAAACTATAAAAAGCAATATTTGAAACACATGAAAATATATGAAAGGAATTAACAGATGAACAACTTATAGTTCACTCATCAGTCATAGTGTTTTCATCTTCAATGGAAGGCAATTGATGAAGATAGTGTTTCTCTTCACTTTGAATTTGTGCCAAGAGCTCATCCTTGGCTTGTAGCTTGAATTTCAAGTGGGAAATATCTTCTTTCAAGGATTAAAAATGATCTCTCAAGAAAGAATTATCTTCATGGATCTACCAATTAATTTCTTCAAAATCATCTAGCCTCTCTCTTTTCAAGGCTTTTCCCATGACTTCTTATTCCCTGCAAGCAACCTAATTCCACAAACTACACACTATAATGGAATATTAACAAGGCCAAAATTATAAAATAATATTGGAAACCAAATTGAAAACAAATGATATCAAATCCACATAATCAAAATCTAACCCAACATACTAATTGCTCTGATACCAAACCTGATCCATAAATTGACACTTCTTTCTATGCAAATTTTTTTACCTTGGATCCTTTTGTCAAATTACATAATTTCAAAAAATATTCAAGGAAATGAAACTAAATTTTACCTTTTATTTTATTTTATATATTTATGCATTTGATAGTGATTAATAAACATAATTAATCAAAATGCATAAAAATAATGCACAAATAAAATCAACTCACAATAAGCACGTGATAATGGAGTTGAACAATGCCTATGTCTTCAGGTTCACTTATAGTATGAACTAATCCATGTCATTAAAAAGTGAGTACATGACCAATTACTCATTATTTTCAAATGGATACTCTAATATTGCACAAAATTCAAATAATAGAGCTTTAAATAGTCCTGGTATACCCACAAACAGACCTTCTACCTTACTATCATGTGAATGGAATCTTGTAATCCTATGGATTTTTTCCAAAGTATTAAAAATGGACTTATAAAATGGTCATACAAAAATTATCATAGGTATTTCAAAATACCATTGAAATTTTCTTATATTCTAGGACAAATCCTTAGTTTACATCAAGAACTGAAAATATATCTAAGTCCTTCAGAACTTAAGATATATGCAAACTGGTCTGTATATTGGCCATTACATAATCTATAAAGCTTCACTTTAAGGAATTGAAAATGGCATCAAATGACCTCAAATATAGAAAATCAACATATATTTGGAATAATCTCTAGTTCTATATCTTTATCTCTTAGATTTTGGCTCTTCAACTTCAGCTCTTAGCTCTAGGTCTGGCTCTTTGACTCTCGGCTCTTCAGCTCTGGCTCTTCATCTCTCGTCTCTGACTCTTTGACTCTTTGATATTTATCTCTTTGGCTCTTCAAATCTACCATGATATATTTGAGACTTTGGAATGAATTCACTAAATTCCAACTCCAATTCCAACTCCTAATGATTTACAAATAACCCCTCACACATTTATAAATTTGTGGGAGGTCCACTTTTTTCGATTGGGATGATTATCCACAATCTTTTTTAATAAACTTCATAATTATCCCATAACTATTTTTTATGGGATTTTAATTTATCCATTACATTTAAAAATATGGGTGATAATTATTCCCCAATTTATTATGGAATATTTTTATCGCCAAATATTAAATACTTGGGTCGAATCATATTGCCACATCACTTTATTTCCACATCATCAGCTTTGACTGGTCATAACTTACACATATAGACTTGATTTTTCAAATTGTAAAATGTGCTAAAAATATCTTGATAAGATATACAGTATGGAATCAATTTATAAAGATTAAATGCTGGTAAATGTTTTTAGTTTGACTAGATTTGACCACTTGTTGACTTGCTTTGATTACAACTTTGACCAACTATACCAAGAGCATATGAGCTCTATTTATAAAGTTATACATAATATTTGAAAGGTATAAATTGGCCCTATGCAATGGTTTAGTTTTTTATTCTGATTTAATACCTTTTTTGAATTGACCTCTAGATCATCAGGACCTAGAGGAATAGGATTAACATGGGGATTATTATTTGGTTGAGGTGAAAAAACCATTTATAAGGTTTTAGATGATTATAAATGAGTAAAACGTTATCTATAAGGTCCTTAAGAGAATCCAAAAACTACCTATGGATGGGTTGTCACAAACCACACTCAAACTACTAATTTGGACATTTTATATGACTACAGTAGGCAAACTAAGAAATGACAAAAAAAACTCTCTTCCTTAAGCCTGTTTTGGACTAAGTTGAAAATTAGGTTTGTTTGAACATTTCAAGGTGTATTGTATTTATTTTTCAAGTTGAAAATTCAAAATACATCCCAAATCATCCTTATAAACCATTTGCATTTGTTCATGATCTTAAAAAACCATATTTTGAGCCCAAAACGTATAATATTTTTTTAATCCATGTAGGTGAAGATAAAAATAATTGTCATATTAGGGACATAATTGGATTTATAAATTATTTTAAATTTTTTTAAATTTCATTCTAGCCAATTTAAGGTGCTTAGGAAGTCCATTTCTCCAAACTAGTCTTTTTGGCATCCTATGAGTGCCTTGTCATCTTAACAATGATTCATAAAATATAGGACCTTCACCAAAAAAAATTCCAAAATTTTCAAGTGGGAAATACCTCATAACACATAAATATATTTTTATCCCATGAAATCATCCATACTATTCTGAGCATAAGAAAGTACCTCCTCATCTAGGTGGACTACATTTTGTGAGTTTGAGAGAGAAATGAGGTTTGTAAGTGGTGTTATGATCTTTGGTTTTTTCCCAAAACACCTCAATAAACTCTATAATATCAACCATTACTTATCCCAATTTTCACCCTTCCCTCTCTATTCATCAAATCTATTATTTCTCTTATTAATTGATGTTAGGGTTTATAGGCAAACTGCCCATTCTAACCCTAACTACTATGTTTGACCCCTTATCACTAACTCTTATAATCTTGGAGTTTATAAATATATATTTTTAGGTCATATAATTCTTATTATACCTCTATCATTTATCTATAACTTTTTATGTACACAAATTCCTCACTCTTCACAAGTAGGACTAGATAGTCTTCACTAGGTTTGTGTGTCATCATGGACTGAGAGCTACCTTTTCCCATGATTTTGAAAGGTTTTAAAACTTTAGACACATTATAATGAAGTTTATATTATCCCCCTTTAATATTATTTCTCCCATATCATCCTCACAACACCTACCTTCACTACAAATCATACACATAGGACTAAATACATAGGTCTACATGCTTGGTCTTAGGCTTTACAGGCCTAAACAGACCTATAAGCTTTGACATCTCTTTGTATTAATATGAAGACTTAAGAGACATGAAAATATCATTATAATATTATGTTCATGTTTTTATTCCTCAAACAAACCTCCTATATCTCAATCCAAAATTTAAATTTATAATGATATGGTAGGCCTATATGATGCCAAACTATGTATATGCCTACAAAAGGGTGAAAAGTAGATGTGTTTGGTCATCTCCTTATTTAATTATTTTGAGTGTCCATTATGACCCTGGCTATTGTTTTTTTACACCTTTTCACTAAATATTATAGCCTTACAGTTTATCAAGATATTTTTTTAGGTCATATAATTCTTATTCCACATCTATCCTTTATCTAGAACTTGTTATATACACAAATTCCTCACTCTTCACAAGTAGGACTAGATATTATTCAATAGGTCTATGTGTTGTCATAGAATTAGAGATAAATTTTCCCATAATTTTGAAACATTTTAAAACTTTAGACACCTTCCAATGAAGTTTCAATTATCCCCTTTAGATCTTCATTCTCCCATATCATCCCCACAACACCTACCTTCACTACAAAGCATACACATATGACTGAATACATAGGTTTTCATGCTTGGTCTTAGGATATATAGGCTTGAATATACCTATAAGCTTTTACATCTCTTTATATTAAATATGAATACTTAAACAACATCCCAATATCATGATAAGATAATCTTTATGGTTTGATTCCTCAACCAAACCTCCTTTATCTCAATCCAAATTTGCAAGTTCTAATGTTATGGTAGGCCTATATGATGTCAAACTGTATATGCCTACAAAAAGAGAAATTATATGTGTTTATTCATATTCTTGTTTTATTATTTTTAGCATCTATGACCCTAAATTACCCTTTAAAATTGTTTATACATTATCCTAAACTTCATTTCCACCGTAGGTGTAATTTCCTCTTTAAGAAGTTTGAAACCAAGATTGATAGGTCCTAGCTGAGTGTCTTAACTGCATTTTGAGGTTTAGGACCTCCATCACATCACTAAATATTTTAAAATACTTTTGTTATAGTAATAATAACTAATTGTCTTCCCTTGGATCCTTTTCAACCTCTTAGATACCTTTCATATTCAAAACAGACTCCTCTCTCATGTCTATTAAAGATATGGCTATAGTTTTGTGTAGATTATGTATTTGATCAACTATACCTACTTAAATAGTTTATTTTAGGCTTTTCATTTCTTAATTTTAATTATCATGTTATTTAATGACATTTTTGAACATCTAGTATTCAATTTAATACTTACCTTCACTCCATCCTTCCTCCTAAAATGCCTTATTCATTGGGATTTTGTCTTTCAAAATAAAAGACATATGGCATCAAGAGTAGGTAGAAATGAATAATTACCATTGGCATATAGATACTTATGGACCTAAAGCTCCATTTTACTTTAGAATTGGGAGAATATAAACCTTATTAATGTCATATTAAAGTATTCATCAACCTTAAAATCCTATATTCATTATTCTTAAAAACCTATAGATCTATGTCTTATTTAAACTCTTATTACATACTTAGATCTCTATCATTGGTGAGTGCTTAAAAACTTAATTTATATTAAATGAGAGATAACACTATCTTATAAACTCTAAAATTACTCCAATTTTAGATTTTACAAACCATTTGAACATTTATCTTATCCTTCATACCTCAATTTGCTCTATCATATGCTTCTTAACTCATACCTTTATATAGGCCTGCATGACCTTTTAGGCCATCTAGGATTGAAAAAGTTCTCAAATTGAAACTACCTTCACTCATTGAATTAAAACTCATAAAATTTTAGTCCAGATTCATTTAATATTCATTCCTCTCAAGCACCATGCCAAAACATTATATGTTCTTATAGGACATTTGAATGTAAGTAAGACCTATCAGTAGACTTGACTATGTATGATAGTCTGTAACAATAATTTTATTTATAATTTGGCATAAACTTAGATTATATAGTCCACTCTTAATAATTTAGGATATTTTAGAGCTTTCTATGCTTTATCAAACCTTAGGCACCTCCAAATACTATTGAGTTTGTATTTTATTTACAAGGGCCAAGACTGACCTATACATGTCCTTAGAGTACCTTAAGCATTGGTTTCTATTTCACACATTATCTACTCTACGTAACCTCTTTAAAATCATAAATAAACTACATTTTACTCATATTAGGTCTTGAAACTCCATTTTGATAGTCATTTTAACACCATTTCTTATGAAATACAAACCTATGGGTCTATATTCTTATGCTTTAGGCCTTAAGTTGATGGAAATATTAACCTCTTAAGCCTTTAAAAACCTTATTAAATTTATTTATTACCTCTCTCATTGGGTTAATATCACCATATACCTATAAAAAATTAAATAAAATACCTTTACTAACTACCTCTAGTAGTACCTTCAAAACACAGTCCTCTTAAGCATATTGTATGTTATTTGGAGAAGGTGGAATTAGAATGACCATGGGAAATCATGATGGAATTATATATAATTTTTAGGAATTAAAACATGATATATCATATGTATAAACATAATCTAACCTATTAAGAACCTTGAAACATCAACAAGTAATGATAGTTGCCTTACATATATGTAGAAATGGACTTTTCTTTGATAGATGAACTCACACATGCCAAGTGTGGCTTGAGGAAACATATTATATGATTTAACATACCCTAAAAATATCAATAAATATATATTATGCATTTAATTTTCTTCAAACTTTAGTTTCAAAGAAGAAAAATGAGCCTATGGGGTTTCAAACTAGTTTTGTATCACCCTAGAGTCTTAATGATTTTTCATAAATTAGATGGGATGAATATGATGACCAATTCAAATAATTTTAATCTTAATATTAACCACTCATTTTTTATAAAAAATATGACCCAAGTATCTCTCTTCTATCTATACCAAACACTTGAAAGCTACCCTTGTGAGCTTGTCAATGGAGAGATGGCATAGAAGAAGCATGTTTGGCACTTTTAAGACTTGTGAGATATTAGAGATTATAACTCATGTATATAACTTTTATAATAATAAGAGACACATTCAAATCATTTTCACCTTCAAGTGACCACCCCAAGTCCATACAAACTCATAAAACTACCTTTTTAGAGAAAAACTAAATTATTATGATGTTTAAACCATTATTATAACTTCCTTGTAAAATAATTACATTGAAACATCATTTTTGTGCCTTTAAAATTTAAATTAAACATGTATTTCATCTTTAAAATATTTGAAAATGGACTTAAATCCCTTAAAAACATCTTCAAGTGTAAATAAAGCTAGTGTATGTTAGATGACCTCATGTGAAGAGAATATATCAATCTAATACTTTATAGGACTTCAAAGGACTTATTCACCATTTTATCTAATGATAAATTCAATAAATTCACCTTGAGAATGCTTATTTTCATCATAATGCAAAACTAAGTTTCTCCAAAAACCTTACACTTAGCTAAAATACCTTTATTTCATCAAACAAGATTAATAAGATTTAAACCAAGTGACCAAGTGAAAGGCCTTGACTTGAAATACTATTACCTTCTTGAAATAACATTACATGACCCTAGGACACACAAGATTGACTCTAAAGGCATTGGAAAACTTAGTAAAGATGTTACCTTAAACAATGCTAACAAGACCTTACAAAGACCACTTGAAGACTATCAAAGCATGACAAAGCTATGAACAAGGTTGTAGAAACATGAAAAGCAAATTTTCAAATTGTAAGGGCGACATTTTGATGTGATGTCAAACTTTCAATAATTCCATCATGTTTAATTTTTATAAAATAAGGAGGAACATCACATTTCATTTCTAGAGAAGAGAGAGGAACATGATTGTTTTTTGTAATAAAAATATCATTTTCCATTTCAAGTGAAGAATAAATAATATTATTCTTCACTTCAAGAAAATAACTAGTATCATATTCTATACAAGAAAAAGGAATATCATTATTTTATGTATTTTTATAAGCATCATTGCATTTAGAAAAATCATTTCAAGGAAAAACTTCATGATAAACCATATGTGTATCATCTATCCATTTCTCTATTTTATATTGTTATTTAATTTAAATTACATAAACATCAAGTGCATTATGTAAGTCATTATTAATTTCCTCTTGCTCTAGTTTTTTATTAACAATAGAGTGTTAGGAGTAGGATAATTTATTTTAACATTATCCTATTCTTCTTATACTTCACTAGATCAATTACTAATATACTAATATTATTCATAATTTAAATCATATTCACTTCCTTCAGAAACATATTCTTCATCTACATAAATGTCCTTATTAATCACACAAGCTTTATCATTTTTCCATTGATTAGCTAAAACGTAAGGCATGAAATGTGTAGATAATATGAAACCTATAAGATGGGGGATATTAGTGGTTTTTGAATGATAACTCTTTATTTATTTATCACACCCTAAGATATAAATAAGGATAAATATATATCATAATCTTAATAAGATAGTAAATATAAAAATATATGCTTTTGAGGAATGGAAACCCTAGGATTGGAGCCACTTATGAAGAAGAAATCATAAATCAGACCTGGACACAAAAATATAAAACCTTATTGATAATAAAAGCAAACCCTAAGGTAACGTAGGGTATTTGATAGGTTCTAGACAAAGAGTGGGTTTGTTAATATTTTTTATATTAATCTGGATTATTGTATATAAATAATCATTAAAAGTTGTATATTCATATTATATAATATATATCAATAATAAAATGAAATTAAATGTTACTTATGATCTATTAAATAAATAAGTGCCTAAAATATAAAGGATATGAAGTAATTAACTAGATATAACTCAATTTTAGTTTTTATATTCTATTACAATCATTAGATGTTCTCTATAATACAATTTTACTTATTTGAATTAGGAATAAAATATAAAAATTATTTCAGATGCCTTCATAATTTCTTTATGAAGTCATATATTATCTAATAAACTCATCTAGGATGACTGATTTGGCCTATTTCTATTAATTCATGGTTATCTATGTCTATATATTCATTTTCTATGTTTGATCACCTTTGATCTTATGTAGATAATATTTTACTACTTGTATTTTTTTAGACCCTAGATTTTTACTATTTATAAAGTAAACCAACAAAATGAGTTAGTGGATTGGGTTGGAGTAACCTTTGCAAATCCCCAATGATCAGATGATCATTTCTTGCATTTTATGTACTTTGAAGAGGACTCAAATCACATCTAATTCTCCTGCTAATACAATCATGTGAAAATTTATGTAGATGAAAGTCTAGGTGATATTTCACCTAGGCCCTCTTTTAATACAAGAATGTATAATGGATATAAACTATAAAATTTTCATATTTTTAGGTAAGGAATAAGCTAGAAGTAATGTTTACTCTTTTACATCCTTTTTTATCAATATTTTTTGTCCTCAAATGCCTCTAAGGGATTTATATATATATATATATATATATATAGTTATATATATATATATATATATATATATAGTTATATATATATATATAGTTATATATATATATATATATATATATATATATATATATATATAGTTATAACTTTTAAATTGGTTATCTAGTGGTATATAAAATTTGAACAAATAATAAACAAATATGTATTAAAAAATGACCCAAATGGAAATATTCCCAAAGAAAGCTCAACAATGACACTTGGATGTTTTCAAAATTTCTAGATGCCTATTTTACATGAAACTATCAGTAAATTCTAGATCTATCTAAAACCTAGAGAAAGATCAAATATAAGTAAAATAATACCATGGGTTCCTATTAAAAATAAAATAGATATGTAAATATTAAAATATAGGACTATGAATCTAAGTAAATAAAATAAGAAGACAAGAGAATAATCGAAAATTGCTAACATGCTCCCTATTCAAAATTGGGGATTTATATATGTAAAGCCACTCAAAAATAATTGTATAAATTAGGTTTACAAAAAAAAATTGTTGTCTACACATATATAGTTATTTTAAGCCATATTTTATTAAATTATGGTGTCCACTCAACCATTTTCCATTTATTAGCTTAATTTAAACTAGATACATCAAATGTTGGTGAAGGTGGAAAGGTAATAAAGAGTTCCTATGAAATATTCTACATACATAGTTGTAATTAGTCTAGCCTCATTGTATTCTCTTTGAATTTACTTAGTTATCCCATAATTTATTTTACTACTAACATTAACAATAGTTGGTAATATATTCCAACCATAGCCAACCACTTTTATTTTGTAATAAATATCATGTAAATTGATAAACTTATGGTGGATGAGCTTATACATAATTTATCTCCCATAACAAGATGGTGTAGATAATAAAACTAAATATTTGTAACATCCTAGTCTTGTATATTGATAAATATCAATCACATCTCTACCCTTCAGTTCTAGACCTCCCTATTATTGAAAGGCTCACATTAACCATCTCATTGTGCCTAAATGATTATCTCTTAGTCTAATCCATATAATTTTAATGACCTAGTTGTCCTTTACTATAAAAAAATCTTAAAACTTGATAAACATCCTTTACTATTAGTTTTAAATCGGTACCTATTTCCTAACCCTCTAGACACTATCAGCCACATAGGGACACTATCGTTAATGATAGTGTATAGATTATTATCTAGTTTCTAGTAGCCAAAATTCATCCAAATTACAAAATCATTACAACCCTACCATGAGATATTTTCAAATGGTGTGGTATAAATACAATTCTAAGCCTTAACATTCTTTATCTAACAAAATACCAAATAAACACCTAAAAGGCTAAATTAATCAACTTAAAAAGCATTTTATTCTACCTTATTCATCCTTATTTTCATATCAAGAATAAGATCAGTCATATTATAGGTTTGAAAAATTTAAAGATCAGCCCATGACTGATATTTATCAAATTATAAGCTAGATCACTGCATGTAACTTCATATAATATTTTTCATTGTTATACACACACTTCCCCACACTTAGGGTAAAACTACATAATTTTAAGTAAATCCTTATATTATTGGATATGTAGGTGGCACCCATTAACAAAGGGGTCTTTTGTTAAACTTGAGACCATGAGCCTACTAACCCATTTTTTAGTAAACTCATTCCAAGGGTGAAGAGGGGTGAAGAGATAGGATTTAATCAATTGTCAATGAGTGAAATAATGTATCCCATATCTTAATAAGACAAATAAATGTGATATAAAACTAAACACTTTGAAGTTGGTCACATCTAGATCTAGTGTACAAGACACTTGTGTCGTAGTTGGACACTAGCATTGATAGTAGTGTCTAATACTAATGATAATGTCCGCAATAATAAAATTATAATTTCTTTAATCTGATGATTGATCCAAAACATTGGCCCTACATACTTTACACTTATTTCCAATCTAGATCTACCTGTACATATCAAACTAGATAAGTACCATTATTTCTTATTTATTTCAAAAAAAATTAATAGTTATACTTTAACATGTTTAATAATATTAGTATTATAAATTTAGAATATTATTTATATGATTTTTATATTAATTGGATTTATATAGATTAGTTTATCACCCTTGTGTTATAGTTTTTAAATTTATTTCTTAATATTATACCCCACTTCTAAATCTAGGGTTAAACATTTAGTGAACCTGACCTTTGAGTCTTTTTTTTCAAATATAGCCTAATATAGGGTTTACAACCTCCTAGGGTTTCAACTTTTATTTATTTATTTTCAAATCTAAAACTTTACCCTAGGGTTTTACACTCATCTTGTTACAAGGATTTTGTGTTCATACATTTTTAATTTCTTATTCATTAATTAGTACATTTAAGATTCATAATAGATCTATTTTAAAATTACTTAGAGGTATTTTCTACTTAGGTTGGTATACTCAAAAACCTCCTTTTGTTCTTCCAAATTCTATACAGTTTTTGTTTTTATTTTTACAATTTACTATTTTCAATAAATATTGAGATACAAGGAAAATGGTATATCAATTTTAAAATTAACTTTTTGGATTCTTAAAAATTCATATTTTATTCAAAATCATCTATCATATCTTATAAATATTTTACCTTTTTATAAAAATTATTGATTCTTTAATGAGAATATTCTAGGGTTTTACTTGTGAAACATCGTACATTGTTTGGCTCAATTATAATTTGCAACAACTAAACTTTCAATCTACTTAGAGGTTTTTTATTATCATGTTTATATAATAATAATACAATTTTCATTTGTCAAAATTATGTATGGATTTTTCAAATTGTTCAATTTGAGGAGATGAATAGCCACCCTCCATTGTTATTGCTTCATGTTTGCTTCCTTCCTCCTTGGTACCCTTTGTTTCCTTGGTAACTCTATGATCGAATTTGAATTGGTTATAAAGGTTTAATGGTTATATTTGCTTAATTTTATATATTTTAGGTTAATTTTAGTGTTATTTTTTGTGTGGTTATGTTTTTTACTTCCCTGTATAGAACATTGGTAAATATTATCACCCTGGTCTTGGTGTACATGCCCCTTGTGTTCATCCACCCTACCCTTGATCCATTGATATGTTCTAGAGACTAGGGTAAAGTGAAATTAATTATAGTGGCATATGAAAGGAAATGACTGAAGTGTGCTTAGCTATGCAAAGTATCTCACTAATATTTATATTAATGGAAATAGAAGCCAAAAAATGCTAAGTAATGAATGACCTAAATCATGTGGCCAAAAATATCTTGTTGAGGAGAGTCATGGAAAAATCAATGATAATAGGAAATTTTGTAGTGAGGCTTTATGGAAGGAAGAGTTTTTAAAGATACACAAGGTGTAGAATTAAATGTTGGCCTAAGCAATGCATCTAAAGATGGAGAAGGAGGTGATAATGAGGGATAAAATGGTAAGTGTCTTGGTTATAGTAAACCCCTTTTCTTATCCCCATATTTTATATGGAAAAATATTTGTCTAGGGAATAATCTGGACTAAAAAATATTAGGATTTTCATTGTTTGTTTGAATAGAAATACCCTCCGCTCAAGGAATTTATTTGATAACTAGTTAAATTTGATATGGGAAAATACATGGGTATCTATGTTAGTTTCTACAAAATGTTCCAAAAGGATTTTTTCTCTGTTATTTTTTAAAATTATAATATGTGAAGAAGATTCATTAATAAATCCCTATGGAATGTGGGACAATCATTGTTTAAATTAGTTTCATGAAAACTTAATTTAGAAAGTCAAGTCCTAGTGTTCATTATTTATTTGAATAGAAATATTAGTTTAAAAAATATTAGTAAAAAAGTTTTCAAAAATATTAGGATTTTCATTATTTATTTGAATAGAAATCCCCCAGACCTTTCTTGAACCATTCTAAAGCAGAACATCCTCTAGTACGGGCTAACAAATGGTTATTGAGGAATAGGTTCAACCACATTGATCGATACCCTTGAAAATAAGATCTTATCCAATTGAATACATTCTTTATAGTTATAAGGTGTTTCACAAGGTCCCAAGCCCTTCAAATAGATGAAAAAATAGGAAAACTGACAACTTTATAAGAATAAGGGTTAATAAGAATGTTGGAAATGTGCAAGCCTTTCCAACCTACTTTACCTTTAAGAAACCCTCTCAAATTGTTATTTATAACAAATACTTTCCAATGATCATCATCATTTAAGGCCTTTATTATAAGCATAACCAATAGGGTAATACCTTAAGTACGTAGGTCTTTTAGAACTAGACCACTAACATATCTTGCTTTATAATAAAACTTTTAAGAACTACATATATTTTTTTATTCCCCTTTCCATTTGACCATAATAACCCCCTAATAATTTTATGTAACAAGTTAATCTAAGTTATGTAAAATAGACAACATGAGTATAGTATAAATTGTATCACGAAATAATTTATGGAACCTAAACTCTACCTATGAGTGAAGGAAGGTGACCTTGTTACTTTTCAAATTTCTTGTTAATTTGGGTGCATACCCATTCCCACATCTATTTGAGAGAGGGAATAAGAGAAAATGGAATTCCTAAATATCTAACCAACTAATTGGGACCATTAAAATTCCCATCCAAATTCATCAATCCATTTTGGTTGGTTCTCCTTCCATCCTATCATACAAGACTTATGATAGGCAATTTTTTAACCCAAGTCTAGACAATAGATATTTAGTCTAGATATCACTTGTGCCAAATTATTTTGGAGAGTTTAGTGAATAATGTTGAATCATAAAAAATAGAGCATCTATGTTTTTCATTTTATTTTTAAGTTGGATACCTCTTATAAAATGTGGGACAATCATAGTTTTTCTTTGTTATTTTTAAAAATTATAATATATGAAGAAGAGTCATTAATAAATCCCTATGGAATGTGGGACAATCATTGTTTAAAGTAGTTTCATGAAACCTTAATTTATAAATTCAAGTCTTGGTGTTCAAAATAACCCCTAG